>CM076580.1:755083076-755683076 GCA_034641835.2 Pinus albicaulis
TGGAGAAACCTGGAAGGAAAATAAAAGAAATAAAAAGAATTAGGAAAAATTGCAGACATAATGATGGGAAAAATTGCCATACAAAATATTTAGATCCAGGATGTCCAGTTGTAAAAACACATACAAATGGAGTTGAAATTCCAAATACATTGATTGATTTAGGGGTAGCAATAAACATCATGAGCAAACGAACCATGGAACAACTCAACCTTCCTAATCTTTTGTATACACCTACATTATTGCAATTAGCAGACAGATATGTAATCAAGCTAGATGTTGTGTTAGAAGATATTTCAGTATCCTTAGAATCTTGGGAGTATCCTCTTGATTTTATGATCTTAACTCCTAAGAACAATCTAGGAGGACATCCACTTATATTAGGAAGACCTTGGTTGGCTACAGCCGATGCTTTCATTAGCTGTAGATATGGTGACATGTATATCTCTGATGGTAACTCAACAAAGAAATTCCTTCTATATCCTCCAGCAAGGAAAATCACAAAGTTAGATGAAAAAGAATGGATTGATGAGGAAAATTATATACAACCTCTCTTCACTATTTCAACCGTTAGTGAAGATAGTCAAATCTTGAATTATATGGAAAATTTTGAATCATCTCCAGAATATGAACATGCTCAATTCTAGGAAAATTCTAATATTGAACATTTTTCATCTAGGAAAATGTCTCTTTATTCTATGGAATAATTTGGTAGCTCTACAGTTGAAATCTTTCCAGGGAAAACTTTAAACATAAAAAATAACTTGGAGAGATTACAACATGAAAAGTTAATCAAAACATTACAACAACATTATTCTGCATATGCATGGGAATACACTGATATGAAATGAATTAGTTCTAAGACTTGTATACATAACATATACATTGAGGAAAATTGTAAACCTATCAGACAACCTCAAAGAAGGATGAATCCAAATCTTAGAGAAATTGTGAAAGAAGAGTTGCAAAAATTGTTGAATGTAAACTTCATTTACCCAATTTCAGACAGTCGGTGGGTTTCCCCTTTAGTGATTATGCCCAAAAATAATGGTAAATGGAGGGCATGCATTGATTATCAAGAATTGAATAAAGCTACCCTAAAAGATCATTTTCATTTAACTTTTATAGATTAAGTATTGGATACATTAGCAGGTAAGAAGTATTTCTCATTTTTGGATGGTTTTAGTGGCTACAATAAAATTCAGGTAGCACCTAAAGATCAAGATAAGACCACATTCACCTATCCATGGAGAAATTATGCCTACTGAGCACTTCCTTTTAGATTATGCAATGCACCTGCAACATTCCAAAGGGCAGTACTGGGAATTTTTTATGATCTAATACATGATTGTGTAGAGGTGTACATGGATGACTTTACAGTTTATGGGAATACATTTGAAGAAGTTTTAGAAAATTTGGAAAAGGTTCTTAAAAGATGTAAGGAAGCAAACCTTTCAATAAGCCATGAAAATTTTTTTATGATGTTTATAGAAGGGATTGTTTTAGGACATCACATCTCAGGAGATGGAATTAAAGTTGATAAATCTAAAGTTGAAGACATTTCCAAACTATCAATTCCAAGTTTTCAAAAGGATGTTAGAAGCTTTCTAGGATTCACAGGATATTGTTTGGTCTCAATCTAGTCTCCTAAACTGAGCTCATTTAATTGTCAACCAGGGTTGGTAAACTGCTGAAGTGAAGTGTACTGTATGTACCTAGGTGCTTGTTTCCTAATGCGTTGTGTGTATTGTTTTGTGATGTTTTTGGTCTTTTGGTGGTTTTATGTTCACAAGGAAAATGCCTAGAAAGCTAATAGAAAGGAGCTGGTGATTAAAAACAGAGTTAAGCCTAATTGATGGATAACAAATGACAAATGCAATTGGAAACACTGAAGCAGAATCAAATCTAAACTATGACTAAGTAAAAGCAAAGCTTGATAATGACTTTTAAGCAAATGATTCAAAACACAAACTAAACTTGAGAAATGATCACTAAGTATGCAAATCCTCTAACTAAACAGTTAAAAAACTAATCTTACAATGATGCAACATTTTGTCCTTAATTAGAGATTTGAAACAGATTTGGAGGAAAAACATTGATACCATCCTAAGATCTTCTATTCTAGGACTAGTTCCTAACTCTATTCTGCAATTTAATTGAATGTCACAAGACCTTACTCAAGAGTTATTGATTTCTTTTCAAGGTAATCGTTTGAGGGAGGACTCTGTTTATGAAATGATAAGGAAATTGCAGAGATACTTCAGGCCTTAAAATGATGTTGTATTCTGTTCATACGGTTATGGATCAATTGTAGATTTTAGAACAAGAAGATGTTTGTAAATAATGAAGGCTGTTTTGTTAATCTTAACAACTGAAGTAATCTATTGTGCAGTGAATGACAAATGACTATGGAATGCAAATGCAATGAGTTAATCTAAGAATGAACTTAAGATGCCACTAATCTAAAACAATGCTGAACTATAAGTCATTATCAAACCCAAAACAGAACAACTGAACATGAATTAAGTGCAATGAAACTCCAGAGTATCCTAACTATACTATCATGCATTATTCTATGAAATTATACAGTCTGTTTGTCCATCATTGTTGATATTTTGGAAGAGTTCCTTCTTTTGGAAGAGTTAGAACAATTATGACTGTGTAATTGAGTGCAAATGCAAACATAAAGGACTGAAAGCAATGAAAAACTAAGATATCATATCCATATCCTACTCGTCATTATGATGTTTTGGACAAGCGTTTAAGAGCAAGAACAGAGATGGTACTTAGTGCAAACACACAACTAAATCATTCATTATCACGGTCATGTCTTGAACTCCTTAAGAATTTCTTGGAAGAGTTTCTTCTTGTGGAAGAGTGATTAGAACAAGTGTAACTGTGATAGTGAACAACAAAAATTACAACTAAATCCTACAGTACTATAGCCATTTCCATTCATCATTATAATCTTTTGGAAGAATTTCTTCTTGTGGAAGAGTTAGAATGAATATAACTACAGTAGCTAATTAAAAACAACTATGAATTCAACTTCAAATCCTACAATACTATAGCTATTTCCCATTCATCATTATAATCTTTTGGAAGAGCTTCTTCTTGTGGAAGATTTAGAATGAGAATAACCACAGTAGCTAATTAAAACAACTACTAATTCAACTTCAAAATCGTAAAGGCAGCTAGAATACTTATCTAATTTACGCAAATAAATCCGTGCAAGAGGCAGGGGCCCTCTACCACCTGACGGAATTCAACTCCAAATTAAATCAATGCTTTCAAAACAACACTGTTTGCTTCATTAAAGATGAAATAACTTGAACATAGCACTCTGCGTCTTCAGAAATGTAGCACAGAATCTAAGCCAAATCTAGAACAAAATCTAGCATAAAATCTAGCCTAGCTCTCGATTTCCCAAGTGTTTATATAACAAATGTAAATAACAAACTTGCAACAACTTCAGGAACATTGTCTTTCCTTATCGGAATCACATTAGGACTCTTGAAGTGGCTGCGTGAAAAGGAAAAAGACATCTGGACTGAGACAGTCCTAATAGAAGTATGCTTTCCTAAATGTGTTCCCACGTTCCAAAACCATACCCAGAATTCGTTTCTTCCTCCATGATGAGCAACGAACCATGTAGACATGACGTGGATTATGCCCATATGCGGTTTTTCTTGAGAGGCCACCTGGAACATACCCAAACGTGAAGATAGCTGCAGAATCACCGGTTAGCTACGGAATGTCTGCATTCTGCAGCTAGTTCCGGTCAAAATGCTTTACAATGGCAAAAATCATAAAACTTAGCAAGTCAGTCATATAAATCATTCTAAAAGTAATTTCAACTAAATTCATTGATCAATTGGGTCTAGGATAGCAATGGAAAAAGGAAAATGAGGTAAAATAAGATGAAAGAAAGCACAATTTTGAGGCTCAACATACCCCCACTGCTGTCTCCTTGCATGTCCTCATGCAAATTATCCTATGAACTTAGAGGCTTCTGCAAGAACATCTAATCCTCTCCTTCTCCTTTGTCTGGAAGCTAAAGATCTTCTGGGTTTTCTGATAACAAGTTTGAACCTTAGGTTGGTGAGTGCCCTGATTAGCTTCTTGTTCCTTTTCTTCAACTTCTCATTGGTCTTTTCCACTTTGTCTATATGTAGGGATAAGGTTGAGTTCATATCAGTTTTGAGCTTGATTTGATCCTTGAGAATTTCATTCTCATTTTTTATGTGTCTATTCAGTAATTCCAACTCATACCTATCCCTTCTTAATACATCTATTTCAGACAGTGGAGGACTAGGGGTTCTCTCTCTGCTTTCTGAAGCTCTCCTTTCCAAAGTTTCCACATAATCATAAATTTCTTGTTGAGCAGGGTCAATTTCAGGGGTTACTTCATTAAAATCCTCTTCAACATCTTCTTCAATGGATGTTTCCTCATCTTCTATATCAATCACCCCTGTTTGTTTGATTTGAGTTTTCTTTAGTTTTCCCTTTAGTCTGTGGCTTCTTCTTGGCTGAGAGGATCCCTCTCCTTTCTCTGTGGCAGATTTCTTGATTACTTTTTCTTTCTTAAGTTGTCTCTTGATTTGAGTCAACTTCTCTAAAATGATTTCCTCACTGCTCTCTTGGACTGTTTTGTCAATTTCAACTTTTGAGGCCCTCCATTTCCTACTTCTCCTTGTAGACTGTGGTTCAGGTGAGAGTTCTTTTGGCTCTTCAAAATGATTTATTATCAAGAAATTGTCCCATGTATCATTTGTTTTGGTTAAATGATGTTCAATCAAAATTTTAACCAAACCATGATGATATAAAGTTGTCTCTAAAAATTGAACCCTTCTTTGAACACAGGAAGCCATCTTTTTCAAGCTTTGAAGCAAGAAATAAGGTAGGTTTAAGTCTTCTCCCAGAAAATGCATTATCAGTCTAATGTGGTAGACATAAAATGTGCCATATCTACCCTCACATGTAATAAATTTTTGCAGAAGAAGTAGTATGTTTCTCCATTTATTTTTCAATGCAGAACTTGGAATTCCTTTCTTAAACACAGTGACATCCATACCTGGTGATTTTAGAATTTTCTTCCAGGATTCATTGTGGAATTCTCTATTTTTGAACCATCTCTCTCCATTTCTAAGCAACCCTGTAGCTTCTGCAATGAAAACTTCAGTGACAGTAAATTTGACATCTCCCACTTCAACTTCAGTTCCTTGAAATGATCTTGCAAATGTTTTAGTGACTTCCTTGTGGAAGCCATTAAATTTCTCCAAAAATTGAAGCCATCCTATTTGTTGCAACATTTCCTTACATTGAGGGTAGCCTTCTAAGTATTTTGAACCCACTGGTTCTGTTCTTACAATGAAACCCATAATTGCTTCTTCAATGTTCAAATTAACACTCTTCTATCCACAGAAACAATAACTTTCACCTTCGAATTGAAATGGCTTCAAGTTCTAGATAACAATGGCTTCAAATTTTGGAATGACATACCTCTAGTTGACAATGACAAATGTCTTCAAACTTCAGAATGATATCCTTCTGATTGACAATGACAACAGCTTCAAATTTCGGACTAATATGCCTCTGGTTGACAATGAAAACAGTTTCAAACTTCGAGCTGATATGTCTCTGGTAGACAGTGGCAAATGGCTTCAAATTCTACACTAATGTATCTCTGTCTCTTAGTGATAAATGGCTTCAAATTCCCACACTGCTATACTTTGCTTCTCGGTGGCAAATAGCTTCAAATTCCCACAGTACTATACCTCTGTCTCTTGGTAACAAATGACTTCAAATTATTCACTGCAATACTTCTGTGTTTATAGTGATCATCTCAATCTCTGCCCACAGTGATACTTTGTCTGCCCACGAAATCAAATGGCTTCAAATTCTCACGCTGCTATACCTCTGAGTTTACCCTTTTGCTCTGCTCTGTGTTTACAATGATAATGCTCAATGCTATACCTCTATGTTTACAGTGATAATTCTTTGATATTCAAACTGATATCCTTTGGCTCTACCCTTGGCGATAAGAATATCTCTGTCTACGGAATGAAATGCCGGCTACAGAATGGAGTGATGGCAGTGGTCACGGAATGAGGTAATGGAGTGAGGTGGAGGGAATGAATTAATGATTGAAGAGACGGCGGAGATTTTTACAACGGCAAAGAGAATCATCATTGAATGATTTGGTTAAGAGACGTGAAGAATTCAAATGCCTCGACCATTTTAACTGCTTAAATGATGTCGGATATAGAATTTGAAATGAGAGATTTTAATCCAAAGTCTATGGAGGGTTTATTGGTCTTGATCAATAAAAATAATTAAAACAACCTTTTCGAACAATCCATAACTAAAGCTATGCTAAACTTTTATGAAATGCCATTATAATTTAAACTTGTTACCTCTGCCTTTCATTTGATTTTTGTAGTCTTTGTCTTCTTTGTTCACCTTTGGAAGAGTCTTCATAATTCTTCTTTGATGCTTTTGATTCATGGATACACTGGATCATTTTGTTGCAATTCTAATGTCTGCTGATTGATGTCTTCAGGGTTTGTAGCTGCGGAAAGATTGTCTGGCTGCAGAAAGGCTGATCAGCTGCAGAATGTCTGTTGAGCTGCAGAATGTTTCTGTAGAGCATTTTAATCATGGAATGGAGTGTTTTTGGAATATAGGTGAAATGTTATATGGTATGAATGAAGATGGATGATGGATTATGATATGTATGAAGTGGATGATGAAATGGAATGGATTCAGTTTATGAAATGGAGTGAAAGAACATAAGAACTGTACTGCAATTCATGACATGTTTTATTCACTTACAGCAAGACATCAAATTTTATATTTTGACATGAAAATGAGATGGATGGAGGATGGAATGAGATGAATGATCTGTGGAATGGAGTAGAATATGAATGAATGAATGAGATGGAGTATGGATGGATAAGTGAATGGAGTGAAATGAAATGAGATGGATCATAAGCACTATGGATCTGAACTTATGATTTTTTTGTAACAGCTGCTTGTAAAAACAAAAATGAGAAAAGTTAGAGTGTCAGAGAGACTCTGATTTTCACCCTATCTTTTCTGTATAAACATGCCAATCAATGATTGGTTTTCATGTTTATACCTTTATTATTATTATTATTATTATTTTTCAAAAAGAAATGCTTCAGAAAATTTAATCAAGTTGATGAAGAAGAGAGATTCTTCTTCATTAACTTCACATCATTACTTTCTTGGAACTTCTTGAAAAATTCTTCTCTTGAGAGTGGTTTGTGATATAGCTTCAATCTATGAAAATTCACAAGAAAAGTGACCTCTTCTTCATCTATAGTTCTGATTTTTACTGCCCCATTATCAAAAATTTGAATAATTTCATATGGCTCAAGCCAATGTGTCTGAAATTTCCCTTGAAAATCCTTGAATTTTGAATCAAACAAGAGAGCCCAGTCACCCTATTTGAATTTCTTCTCCTTGATGTACTTTTCATGCCATCTAGCCCTTTGCTGTTGGACGAGACTTGTTTTCTGAACTTCATCTTGTCTGATCTCATCCAATTCATTAATTTGCTCCAGTCTATGCTTTTGTGCCTCCGTTAAATCAAGTCCTAGCTGAACTGCCATCTTGAAGGTTTGAATTTGGAACTCTATGGGAAACAAAACTTGCTTTCCATAAACAAGCTCATAAGGAGTATGGCCTGTTGTGTTTCTCCATGTAGTTCTATAGGCCCACAAGGCTTCAGAAAGCCTATCTACCCAATCTCTTCTATGTAGATGAACAGTCTTTGTTAGGATTCCTTCAATGACCTTATTAGTGGATTCCACTTGACCATTTGCTTGTGGATGATAAGGAGTAGATGTTCTATGTCTGATTTTGTACTTCTCCATTATTTGCTCCACTAGCCTTGATGTAAATTGAGCTCCTTGATCTGTAACAATTTCCCTTGGGACACCAAAACGAGTAAAAATATCCTCAAAAAGAAAAGTAACTACAAATGATTCATTAGCAACAAGTAATGGTTTAGCTTCTACCCACTTAATAACATAATCAGTGCAAACTAATATATATTTCTTTTGTCTCGATGGAGGACTAATAGGTCCTACAAAATCCAAGGCCCATTTTTCAAAAGGTTCAATGTGTACCTGAGGTTGTAATGGCATCTCACCTGAAGGAGAAGGTTTCCCTACCCTTTGGCAACTGTCACACTTTTTGACATACTCCTTAGCATCTTTAAACAAGGATGGCCAATAATATCCTAGATTAAGGATCTTATAGGCCGTCCTCTTATCTGCAAAGTGTCCGCCACAAGGTTCGTCATGACATGCCTTGAGAATCTCAGGCATCTCATCTTCACGAACACACCTTCTAATGATCAAATCTGGACCTGTCTTGTACAACTCATTAGCGACCCATGAATAATTTGCACTATCATTAATGATTTTTCTTTTATCTCTTGCATTCTTAATTGAAGGAAATTTTCCCGAAACTAAATAATTAGCAATATCAGCAAACCATGGAGTTTGAGTAGAGATTGCAAAAAGATATTCATCAGGAAATTGATCTTCAACCGGAGTGTCATCTTTGATATTTTGGAGTCTAGATAGGAAATCAGCTACTGTGTTTTGTTTTCTAGGCCTATCTAGAATAGTAATGTTAAATTCTTGTAAGAGCAACAACCATCTTATAACTCCGCCATTAGTGATTGATTTGTTCATTAAGTATCTAATTGCAGAATGATCAGTGTGAACAAAAGTTTCATAGCCTGTTATATAGTGTCTAAATTTGTTTATGGCATGAACAATAGCTAAAAACTCTTTTTCAGTTACAGTATAGTTTAACTCTGCAGGAGTCAAATTTTTACTGATATAATATATGGCATAGGGAATCAAATCTTTCTGTCCCAATACTGCTCATAGAGCTGTATCAGAAGCATCTGTCGAGATATGAAAAGGTAACTTCCAGTTAGGTCCCTTAATATAGGTGCTTCAGAAATTTTGGTTTTCAGGGTTTCAAAAGCTAACTGGCAATCAGAAGTCCACTTAAATTCACAATCTTTGGTGAGTAATTTGAAGAGTGGAGATGTTATTTTGGTGAAGTTTTCTATAAATCTCCGATAATACCCTGTAAATCCTAGAAAACTTCTAACATCTCTTTGACAACTTGGAATGGATAGGTTAGAAATAACTTCAACTTTCGCCTCATCAACTCTAATCCCATCCCCCGAAATGTGGTGTCCTAAAACAATACCTTCAGTAAACATCATAAAACATTTTTCATGACTAAGAGAAAGGTTTGCTTCTTGACATCTTTTTAAGACTTTTTCCAGGTTTTCTAAAGCCTCTTCAAATGTATCCCCATAGACTGTGAAATCATTCATGTACACCTCTACACAGTCATGTATCAGATCAGAAAAAATTCCTAATACTGCCCTTTGGAATGTTGCAGGTGCATTGCATAACCCAAATGGCAATACTCGGTAGGCATAGGTACCCCAAGGACAAGTAAATGTGGTTTTATCTTTGTCTTCAAGTGCTACTTGGATTTGATTGTAACCACTAAATCCATCCAGGAATGAAAAGTACTTTTTACCTGCTAATGTATCTAATACTTGATCTATGAAAGGTAAGGGAAAATGGTCTTTAAGAGTAGCTTTATTCAGTTCTCGGTAGTCAACACACACCCTCCATTTTCCATTTTTCTTAGGCACAATCACCAAAGGAGAAACCCACCGACTATCTGAAATAGGATAGATGAAGTTAACATTTAACAATTTTTGTAATTCTTCCTTGACAATTTCCCTAAGATTTGGATTCATCCGTCTTTGAGGCTGTCTGATTGGTTTACAATTTGCCTCTATATAGATGTGATGAGTACAAGTCTTGGGACTTATCCCTTTCATGTCAGTGTATTCCCATGCATATGCAGAAGAATGTCTCTGTAATACTTTGATTAACTCTTCTTGTTGAGATTTTTCTAGGTTCTTGTTTATGTTCAAAGTTTTGCCTGGAAAAATTTCACTTGTAGAGCTACCAAATTTGTCCATAGAATGAAGAGACATCTGCCTAGATGACAAGAACTCAATATTGGATCCCTCTTGAAATGATTCATGTTTATGTTCTGGAGAGGATTCAAAGTTTTCTAGAGTATTCAGAATTTGATTATCTTCACTAATTTCTGAAATTGTGAAGAGTGGTTGCAAATATTCTTCATCCTCTATCCATTGAGTGTCATCTAGATCTGTAATTGTCCTAGCTGGAGGATATAAAGTGAATTTCTTTGTTGAACTACCATCAAAAATATACATATCACCGGACCTACAACTAATAAAAGCATCAGCTGTGGCCAACCAAGGTCTTCCTAATATAACAGGATGGCCTCCTAGATTATTCTTGGGAGTTAGGATCATGAAATCCACAAGGTATTCCCAAGAATCTAGGGACACTGGAATGTCTTCTATTACCCCATCTGGTCTGATCACAGATCTATCTGCTAATTGTAATAGTGTGGGTGTAAAGAGAAGATTAGGAAGTTTCAGTTTGTCCATGATTTGTCTACTCATGATATTTATTTCTGCTCCTAAGTCAATGAGTGTGTTTTGAATTTCAATTCCGTTGATGTGAATTTTGACAACTGGATTTCCTGGGTCAAGATACTTTGGAATAGCAATCTTGCCCATCATAATGTCTGCTATTTGTCCTACCAGTTGAATTTTATTGGTTTCTCTTATTCTTTTTCTTGTTGTCTTCATACTCAACTCCTTTATTGTTTTGGCTAAAATTGGGATTTCCTTGATGGCTTGCAATAATGGAATTTTAATGCAAAAATTTCTCAATTCATCTATGTTGAGGAGGTAAATTGGCTACTATAGGGCATCTTTACCACTAGCCCAACAGGGGTCTAGCAACAATCAAACAATGTTATGACGCAAGCTCCTAGTTACGAATGAAAAGACTAGGAATAGAAGCCTACCCGGATTCCAATGCTATGATCTGAAGAAGAAGCGTCCCCGTTCCTCAGCCTCGGCAGATCACAATCCCTCCACGATCTCCGCGGATGAACACCTGCACATGGAAGAAACGAACATATACAAGCATAAAATCCGGCACACGTAACTAAACATCAGTCAGAAAGGATGTTACTCGCATTAACATGATGGAAAACGGAGTGGAACCATAATCATAATCATCTATTAAATAATAAACGAAGAGAGATTACAACCAAGTTCTGACGTCGCGGTCCCCTTCGGACGGGTCTCCGGTCGTCCACGTCTCGCAAAGCTCGCCAAGGAAAGGGAAAACCTCTCCGGAGTCTCTCGACAATGGTCTCCTTACTTGAGTTGGCCTTAAGGGAAAGAGAGGATTCTTTACAGCACAAAGACTCTTGGGAATATGGAGATTCAAAGCTTAGGCACTTCAAGACTATCAGCCTTTCAGCCCCTTCATCAATGGATGAAGGCTATATTTATAGAGGAGAGGAGGAGGTTGGGATCCCTACAATAGTGGAGGGGAGGCCTTATCCTTTGGGAGGTTCCCCATATGGTGGAAACAAGAGACCAAAGGAGGAAGGCCGTGGTTATTCAGGCGAAACCACTCCTGATGACTCATCCACGAAGTTGTTGTAATCGAAACTTCGCCTCTTATTTTTTAAAAAACTTTCCATAAACAGAGTGGCGCGGGTACAACACTGGGACAGAGCGCCAATTGGCGTGGGCTCAGTGTTAATTTTCCCCCATTGGCGCGAGTACATAACGGGATACCAGCGCCAATGCAAAAACATGTGTTTTTAGGGGTCTGTTCAGGAAATGATAAACAGGAGAAATGTTGTCCTCATGGAAAGGGATGCAATGAAGGTATTTTCAAGGCTTGACATTGCTCACAGGTCACATAATGCGTCCTCCATTGTGCGGGACGGGGAATGGTAGGGACGGTGACAAATTACTCTGTGTAACAATCTAAGAAACTGGCACTAGGCACCATGATTTGTTTTTCTACACCTCTATCAATTTGTAATCTTTCCGGGAAGGGAGGTATAGAAGTAGATGTGGATGGTTGCTCTAATACAGGAGTTGGATTTATTGGATCTTTTTGTTTTAGTTTTTCAATGTTTTGGTCTTAAAAGGATGTGTCTTCCTCAAGACTTTTATTAACCCGTAGGGAGTCTTCCTCAGAATTATCTTGTTCTTGTATGATCACAGAAGGTTTCCTCTTCTCAAGTACCCTTCCAGACCTAAGTTGAACATCACTAAGGTCTAGAGGAGTAATTAAATAAGTTGGAAACTGTTGACCTTCTATCATGTATGTATTCCGAGGGTTCTTATTATTGGGGTTTGGTATGGGCTGAGCTGGCAATTGATTGGATTTTTGAGGGAATGGTAATGAAAGTGGTTGATTTTGATGTGGTTGGTTCTGATGATGTTGTTGAGGATTTTGTTGAAAATTTTGTTGAAGATTTTGAGGGAAATTTTGTTGAGGATTTTGAGGATAAAAATGTGGATATGGTGGATACTGATAGTATGGAGAGTATCTTCCATAGGGACTTTGTGTTCCTTGTGCCCAAGATTGAGATTGATTTTGAAATTGGGGCCAAGGTTGCTGCCAAGAATTCCAAGGTGGAGGTTGATTGTACATTTGATCATGGAATCCTTGTGTCTAAGGTCCCTGCCAAGGTCTTCTAGATACAAAATTGAGAGACTCTGTGGAATTGTAGGAGTTTCCTCCTGAAAAACAGCCTTGAGACCAGGAAGAGAAGGACAATTCTTGGTCTCATGTTTCTCAGAACAAATGACACAGGTTTCTACAACTTTTACATCCAAAGGACACTCTCTCAAGGCATGTTTCTTTCTACATTTGGGACAAAAGATTGCCAAAGCATCAGATTCAACCTTTTTCTTGTTTTGTATCTTAAGGGTGTCTATTTGTTCACTAAGACTCCCTAAGATGTCAGATTTAAAATCATCAAGCATGTGTCCTATTTCTGATCTACTTACTGTCCCAGAAGCAGATTTACTTTCCCTTGCAAGAGCAGGATCTCTTGGACCTTTGGCAGTTTTAGATTTCCCTCTGGAAAGGTTGATACATAACTCAGATATTTCAAGTAATGTGAGTTGTGATATATCCCCTTTTCCCATCATGTTAAGGATATCCAACCATTCATCCCTAATTGTTTTCAACAAAAGAGATTTTAAGGTGTCTTGATCTAGGTTTTCCATTTTTGCCCTTTTGATGTTGTAATTAAATCTCTCCAATAAATCTTCCAAATTTTCATCTTCTTTTTGTAACATCTTGAACACTTCTTCCTTATGATTAACCGGCACACAATAATCCAAATATCTCTCTAGAAATGCTTGCTTCATGTCTTCCCATGTTCTAATAGAACTGCTGATTAGACTCATAAACCACTTCAATGCTGCTCCCTTCAAAGTTGAAGGAAATAATTTCAATTTTTGAGCATCTTGTAAGTAGTCATAAGTTCTACAAAGCACTTCAAATTCGAATAAGAAGGTTTCAGGATCTTCAGTTTTAAGTCCATAGAAGTTTGGAAGGATAGAGGGTGAAATATTTTTCATGGTTGTATTGGTTTCTTCATCAATTATAGGGAACCCAAAAGAGCTTCCTATTCTACCTCTTCCTCCATTTTCACCTCTACCTCCTTCTCCTCTACCTCTACCTCTACCTCCAAATAATGTGTTTTCTCCATTAAAAACTCCTCCTCCTCCTTCTTCTGCCATGGTTGACTCTCCTGTGGAAGTGGAAAGATTTGTATCCCTACTAGGAGTCTTTAGATCTTCTTCTATGGCAGGTTCAGTGGATGAAGTGGAAGGTTTCTCTAATGGAATAGGTGACCTTAGATCTTCTAGAAGTCCAGGATCTGTAAAGGATGGAAGATGGGTTTGAGTTGAAGGTGTACTAGCTCTGGATCTAGATGAAACAAGTGGTGTTCTAGAAATCAAACTTCTGCCTCTGCTGCTTATAAATCTTCCCCTTACATCTCTCTCCCTACGCATAAAATTGTTTTTGGATGCTAAGAAACGAAGGTTACCTAGTTTTCACTTCCCCGGCAACGGCGCAAAAATGTTTGGTCTCAATCTAGTCTTCTAAATTGAGCTCATTTAATTGTCAACCAGGGTTGGTAAACTGCTGAAGTGAAGTGTACTGTATGTACCTAGGTGCTTGTTTCTTAATGCGTTGTGTGTAGTGTTTTGTGATGTTTTTGGTCTTTTGTGATGATTTATGATGTTTTTGGTCTTTTGGTGGTTTTATGTTCACAAGGAAAATGCCTAGAAAGCTAATGGAAAGGAGCTGGTGATTAAAAACAGAGTTAAGCCTAATTGATGGATAACAAATGACAAATGAAATTGGAAACACTGAAGCAGAATCAAATCTAAACTATGACCAAGTAAAAGCAAAGCTTGACAATAAATTTTAAGCAAATGATTCAAAACACAAACTAAACTTGAGAAATGATCACTAAGTATGCAAATCCTCTAACTAAACAGTTAAACAACTAATCTTACAATGATGCAACATTTTGTCCTTGATTAGAGATTTGAAACATATTGGAGGAAAAACATTGATACCATCCTAAGATCTTCTATTCTAGGACTAGTTCCTAACTCTATTCTGCAATTTAATTGAATGTCACAAGACCTTACTCAAGAGTTATTGATTTCTTTTCAAGGTAATCTTTTGAGGGAGGACTCTGTTTATGAAATGATAAGGAAATTGCAGAGATACTTTAGGCCTTAAAATGATGTTGTCTTCTGTTCATATGGTTATGGATCAATTGTAGATTTTAGAACAAGAAGATGTTTGTAAATAATGAAGGCTGTTTTGTTAATCTTAACAACTGAAGTAATCTATTGTGCAGTGAATGACAACTGACTATGGAATGCAAATGCAATGAGTTAATCTAAGAATGAACTTAAGATGCCACTAATCTAAAACAATGCTGAACTATAAGTCATTATCAAACCCAAAACAGAACAACTGAACATGAATTAAGTGCAATGAAACTCCAGAGTATCCTAACTATACTATCATGCATTATTCTATGAAATTATACAGTCTGTTTGTCCATCATTATTGATATTTTGGAAGAGTTCCTTCTTTTGGAAGAGCTAGAACAATTCTGACTGTGTAATTGAGTGCAAATGCAAACATAAAGGACTGAAAGCAATGAAAAACTAAGATATCATATCCATATCCCACTCATCATTATGATATTTTGGACAAGCGTTTAAGAGCAAGAACAGAGATGGTACTTAGTGCAAACACGCAACTAAATCATTCATTATCACGGTCATGTCTTGGACTCCTTAAGAATTTATTGGAAGAGTTTCTTCTTGTGGAAGAGTGATTAGAACAAGTGTAACTGTGATAGTGAACAACAAAAATTACAATTAAATCCTACAATACTATAGCCATTTCCCATTCATCATTATAATCTTTTGGAAGAGCTTCTTCTTGTGGAAGAGTTGGAATGAGTATAACTACAGTAGCTAATTAAAAACAACTATGAATTCAACTTCTAATCCTACAATACTATAGCCATTTCCCATTCATCATTATAATCTTTTGGAAGAGCTTCTTCTTGTGGAAGAGTTAGAATGAGTACAACTACAGTAGCTAATTAAAACAACTACTAATTCAACTTCAAAATCGTAAAGGCAGCTAGAATACTTATCTAATTTACACAAATAAATCCGTGCAAGAGGCAGGGGCCCTCTACCACCTGACGGAATTCAACTCCAAATTAAATCAACGCTTTCAAAACAACACTGTCTGCTCCATTAAAGATGAAATAGTTTGAACATAGCACTCTGCGTCTTCAGAAATGTAGCACAGAATCTAAGCAAAATCTAGCATAAAATCTAACATAGCTCTCGGTTTCCCAAGTGTTTATATAGCAAATGCACATAACAAGACTTGCAACAATTTCAGGAACACTGTCTTTCCTTATCGGAATCACATTAGGACTCTTGAAGTGGCTGCGTGAAGAGGAAAAAGACATCTGGATTGAGACAATCCTAATAGAAGTCTGCTTTCCTAAATGTGTTCCCACGTTCCAAAACCGTACCCAGAATTCTTTTCTTCCTCCATGATGAGCAACGAACCATGTAGACATGATGTGGATTATGCCCATATGTGGTTTTTCTTGAGAGGCCACCTGGAACATACCCAAACGTGAAGACAACTGCAGAATCGCCGGTTAGCTATGGAATGTCTGCATTCTGCAGCTAGTTCCGGTCAAAATGCTTTACAATGGCAAAAATCACAAAACTTAGCAAGTCAGTCATGTAAATCATTCTAAAAGTAATTTCAACTATATTCATTGATCAATTGGGTCTAGAATAGCAAAGGACAAGGGAAAATGAGGTAAAATGAGATGAAAGAAAGCACAAGGCCACCTGGAACATACCCAAACGTGAAGACAGCTGCAGAATCGCCGGTTAGCTACGGAATGTCTGCATTCTGCAGCTAGTTCCGGTCACAATGCATTACAATGACAAAAATCATAAAACTTAGCAAGTCAGTCATGTTAATCATTCTAAAAGTAATTTTAACTAAATTCATTGATCAATTGGGTCTGGAATAGCAATGGACAAAGGAAAATGAGGTAAAATGGAATGAAAGAAAGCACAATTTTGAGGCTCAACATACCCCCACTGCTGTCTCCTTGCATGTCCTCATGCAAATTATCCTATGAACTCAGAGGCTTCTGCAAGAACATCTAATCCTCTCCTTCTCCTTTGTCTGGAAGCTAAATATCTTCTGGGTTTTCTGATAACAAGTTTGAACCTTAGGTTAGTAAGTGCCCTGATTAGCTTTTTATTCCTCTTCTTCAACTTTTCATTGGTCTTTTCCACTTTGTCTATATGTAGGGATAAGGTTGAGTTCATATCAGTTTTGAGCTTGACTTGATCCTTGAGAATTTTATTCTCATTTTTGATGTGTCTATTAAGTATTTCCAACTCATACCTATCCCTTCTTAATACATCTATTTCAGACAGTGGAGGACTAGGGGTTCTCTCCTTACTTTCTGAAGCTCTCCTTTCCAAAGTTTCCACATAGTCATAAATTTCTTGTTGAGCAGGGTCAATTTCAGGGGTTCCTTCATTAAAATCCTTTTCAACATCTTCTTCAATGGATGTTTCCTCATCTTCTATATTAATCACCCCTGTTTGTTTGATTTGAGTTTTCCTTAGTTTCCCCTTTAGTCTGTGGCTTCTTCTAGGCTGAGAAGATCCCTCTCCTTTCTCCATGGCATATTTCCTGATTACTTTTTCTTTCTTAAGTTGTCTCTTGATTTGAGTCAACTTCTCTGAGATGATTTCCTCACTACTTTCTTGGACTGTTTTGTCAATTTCAACTTTTGAAGCTCTCCATTTTCTACTTCTCCTTGTAGGTTGTGGTTCCGGTGAGGGTTCTTTTGGTTCTTCAAAATGATTTCTTATCAAGAAATTGTCCCATGTATCATTTGTTTTGGTTAAATGGTGTTCAATCAAAATTTTAACCAAACCATGATGATATAAAGTTGTCTCTAAAAATTGAACCCTTCTTTGAACACAGGAAGCCATCTTTTTCAAGCTTTGAAGCAAGAAATAGGGTAGGTTTAAGTCTTCCCCTAGAAAATGCATTATCAGTCTAATGTGGTAGACATAAAATGTACCATATCTACCCTCACATGTAATAAATTTTTGCAGAAGAAGTAGTATGTTTCTCCATTTATTTTTCAATGCAGAACTTGGAATTCCTTTCTTAAACACAGTGACATCCATACCTGGTGATTTTAGAATTTGCTTCCAAGATTCATTGTGGAATTCTTTGTTTTTGAACCATCTCTCTCCATTTCTATGCAACCCTGTAGCTTCTGCAATGAAAACTTCAGTGACAGTGAATTTGACATCTCCCACTTCAACTTCAGCTCCTTGAAATGATCTTGCAAATGTTTTAGTGACTTCTTTGTGGAAGCCATTAAATTTCTCCAAAAATTGTAGCCATCCTATCTGTTGCAACATTTCTTTACATTGAGGGTAGCCTTCTAGGTATTTTGAACCCACTGGTTCAGTTCTTACAATGAAACCCATAATTTCTTCTTCAATGTTCAGATTAACACTCTTCTACCCACAGAAATAATAACTTTCACCTTCGAATTGAAATGGCTTCAAGTTCTTAATGACAATGGCTTCAAACTTCGGAATGATATACCTCTGGTTGACAGTGACAACAGCTTCAAAACTTCGGACTGATATGCCTCTGGTTGACAGTGACAACAGCTTCACACTTCGAGCTGATATGCCTCTGGTTGACAATGAAACTTTGGACTGATATGCCTCTGTCTTTCGGTGGCAAATGGCTTCAAATTCCCATACTGCTGTACCTCTGTCTATTGGTAACAAATGGCTTCAAATTCTTCACTGCTATACCTCTGTCTCCCGGTGACAAATGACTTCAAATTCCACACAGCTATACCTCTGCATTTACAGTGATAATGCTCACTCTCTGCCCACGGTAATAGTGCTTTGATATTCAAACTGATATACCCTTTTTCTCTGCTCACGATGATAAGAATATCTCTGTTTGCGGAATGAAGTGCTGGCTACAGAATGGAGTGATGGAAGTAGTCACGGAATGAGGTAATGGAGTGAGGTGGAGGAAACGAATTAATGATTGAAAAGACGGCGGAGATTTTTACAACGGAAAAGAGAATCATCATTGAATGATTTGGTTAAGTGACGTGAAGAATTCAAACACTTCGGCCATTTTAACCGCTTAAATGATGTCGGATATGGAATTTGAAATGAGAGATTTTAATCCAAAGTTTGTGGAGGGTTTATTGGTCTTGATCAATAAAAATAATTAAAACAACCTTTTCGAACAATTCATAACTAAAACTATGCTAAACTTTATGAAATGCCATTATAATCTAAACTTGTTACCTCTGCTTTTCATTTGAATTTTTTGTAGTCTTTGTCTTCTTTGTTCACCTTTGGAAGAGTCTTCATGGTCCTTCTTGATTTTTCTTATTCATGGATACACTGGATCATTTTGTTGCAATTCTAATGTCTGCTGACTAATGCCTTCAGGATTTGTAGCTGCGGAATGTCTGGCTAGCTGCGGAAAGGCTGATCAGCTGCAGAATGTCTGTTAAGCTGCAAAATGTACCTGTAGAGCATTTTGATCATGGAATGGAGTGTTTTTGGAATATAGGTGAAATGTTATATGGTATGAATGAAGATGGATGATGAGACATGATATGTATGAAGTGGATGATGAAATGGAATGAATTCGGTTTATGAAATGGAGTGAAAGAACATAAAAACTGCCCTGCAATCCATGACATGTTTTATTCATTTACAGCAAGACATCAAACTTTAAATTTTGACATGAAAATGAGATGGATGGAGTATGGAATGAGATGAATGAAACATGGAATGAAGTAGAATATGAATGAATGAATGAAATGGAGTATGGATGGATAGGTGAGTGGAGTGAAATGAAATGAGATGGATCATAAGCACTATGGATCTGAACTTATGATTTTGTAACAGCTGCTTGCAAAAACAAAATGGGAAAAGTTAGAGTGTCAGAGAGACTCTGATTTTCACCCTATCTTTTCTATATAAACATGCCAATCTATGATTTGTTTTCATGTTTATACCTTTTATTTTTTATTTTTATTTTTTTTTATTTTTTTTTTTTCAAAGAGAAATACTTCAGAAAATTTAATCAAGTTGATGAAGAAGAAGAATTCTTCTTCATTAACTTCACATCACTGCTTTCTTGGAACTTCTTGACAAATTCTTCTCTTGAGAGTGGTTTGTGATATAGCTTCAATCTATGACCATTCACAAGAAAAGTGACCTCTTCTTCATCTATAGTTCTGATTTTTACTTCCCCATTATCAAAAATTTCAACAATTTCATATGGCCCAAGCCAATGTGTCTGAAATTTCCCTTGAAAATCCTTGAATTTTGAATCAAACAAGAGAGCCCAGTCACCCTCTTTAAATTTCTTCTCCTTGATGTACTTGTCATGCCATCTAGCCCTTTGTTGTTGGACTAGACTTGTTTTCTGAACTGCATCTTGTCCGATCTCATCCAATTCATTAATTTGCTCCAGTCTATGCTTTTGTGCCTCCGTTAGATCAAGTCCTAGCTGAACTGCCATCTTGAATGTTTGAATTTGGAACTCTATGGGAAACAAAACTTTCTTTCCATAAACAAGCTCATAAGGAGTATGGCCTATTGTGTTTCTCCATGTAGTTCTATAGGCCCACAAGGCTTCAGGAAGCCTATCTACCCAATCTCTTCTATGTAGATGAACAGTCTTTGTTAGGATTCCTTCAATGACTTTATTAGTAGATTCCACTTGACCATTTGCTTGTGGATGATAAGGAGTTTTATGCCTGATTTTGTACCTCTCCATCATTTGTTCCACTAGCCTTGATGTAAATTGAGCTCCTTGATCTGTAACAATTTCCCTTGGGACACCAAAACGAGTAAAAATATCCTCAAAAAGAAAAGTAACTACAGATGCTTCATTAGCAAAAAGTAATGGCTTGGCCTCTACCCATTTGGTAACATAATCGGTGCAAACTAATATATATCTCTTTTGTCTTGATGGAGGACTAATAGGTCCTACAAAATCCAAAGCCCATTTTTCAAAAGGTTCAATATGTACCTAAGGTTGTAATGGCATCTCACCTGAAGGAGAAGGTTTCCCTACCCTTTGGCAACTGTCACACCTTTTGACATACTCTTTAACATCTTTAAACAAAGATGGCCAATAATATCCTAAATTAAGGATCTTATAGGCTGTCCTCTTATCTGCAAAGTGTCCGCCACAAGGTTCGTCATGACATGCCTTGAGAATCTCAGGCATCTCATCTTCACAAACACACCTTCTAATGATCAAATCTGGACCTGTCTTGTACAACTCATTAGCAACCCATGAATATTTTGCACTATCACAAATGATTTTTATTTTATCCCTTGCATTCATGATTGAAGGAAATTTTTCTGAAACTAAATAATTAGCAATATCAGCAAACCATGGAGTTTGAGTAGAGATTGCAAAAAGATATTCATCAGGAAATTGATCTTCAACCGGAGTGTCATCTTTGATGTTTTGGAGTCTAGATAGGAAATCAACTACTGTGTTTTGTTTTCCAGGCCTATCTAGAATAGTAATGTTGAATTCTTGTAAGAGCAACAACCATCTTATCACTCTGCCATTAGTGATTGATTTGTTCATTAAATATCTAATTGCAGAATGATCAGTGTGAACAAAAGTTTCATAGCCTATTATATAGTGTCTAAATTTGTTTATGGCATGAACAACAGCTAAAAACTCTTTTTCAGTTACAGTATAGTTTAACTCTGCAGGAGTCAAATTTTTATTGGTATAATAGATGGCATAGGGAATCAAATCTTTTTGTCCCAATACTGCTCCTAGAGCTGTATCGGAAGCATCTGTCGAGATATGAAAAGGTAACTTCCAGTTAGGTCCCCTTAATATAGGTGCTTGAGAAATTTTGGTTTTCAGGGTTTCAAAAGCTAACTGGCAATCAGAAGTCCACTTGAATTCACAATCTTTGGTGAGTAATTTGAAGAGTGGAGATGCTATCTTGGTAAAGTTTTCTATAAATCTCCGATAATACCCTATAAATCCTAGAAAACTTCTAACATCTCTTTGACAACTTGGAATGGATAGGTTAGAAATGACTTCAACTTTTGCCTCATCAACTCTAATCCCATCCCCTGAAATGTGGTGCCCTAAAACAATACCTTCGGTAAACATCATAAAACATTTTTCATGACTAAGTGAAAGGTTTGCTTCTTGACATCTTTTTAAGACTTTTTCCAAGTTTTCTAAAGCCTCTTCAAATGTATTCCCATAAACTGTGAAATCATCCATGTACACCTCTACACAGTCATGTATTAGATCCGAAAAAAATTCCTAATACTGCCCTTTGGAATGTTGCAGGTGCATTGCATAATCCAAATGGCAATACTCGGTAAGCATAGGTACCCCAAGGACAGGTAAATGTGGTTTTTTCTTGATCTTCAAGTGCTACTTGGATTTTATTGTAACCACTAAACCCATCTAGGAATGAGAAGTACTTTTTGCCAGCTAATGTATCTAACACTTGATCTATGAAAGGTAAGGGAAAATGGTCTTTAAGAGTAGCTTTATTTAGTTCTCGGTAGTCAACACACACCCTCCATTTTCCATTTTTCTTTGGCACAATTACCAAAGGAGAAACCCACTGACTATCTGAAATAGGATAGATGAAATTATCATTTAACAATTTTTGCAATTCCTCTTTAACAATTTCCCTAAGATTTGGATTCATCCGTCTTTGAGGTTGTCTGATTGGTTTGCAATTTGCCTCTATATAGATGTGATGAGTAAAAGTCTTGGGGCTTATCCCTTTCATGTCAGTGTATTCCCATGCATATGCAGAAGAATGTCTCTGTAATACTTTGACTAACTCTTCTTGTTGAGATTTTTCTAGGTTCTTATTTATGTTCAAAGTTTTGCCTAGAAAAATTTCACTTGTAGAGCTGCCAAATTTGTCCATAGAATGAAGAGACATCTGCCTAGATGACAAAAACTCAATATTGGATCCCTCTTGAAATGATTCATATTTGTGTTCTGGAGAGGATTCAAAGTTTTCTAGAGTATTCAGAATTTGATTATCTTCACTAATTTCTGAAATTGTGAAGAGTGGTTGTAAATCTTCTTCATCCTCTATCCATTGAGTGTCATCTAGATCTGTAATTGTCCTAGATGGAGGATATAAAGTGAATTTCTTAGTTGAACTACCATCATAGATATACATATCACCGGACCTACAACTAATAAAAGCATCAGCTGTAGCCAACCAAGGTCTTCCTAATATAACAGGATGGCCTCCTAGATTATTCTTAGGAGTTAGGATCATGAAATCCACAAGGTACTCCCAAGAATCTAGGGACACTGGAATGTCTTCTATTACCCCATCTGGTTTGATCACAGATCTATCTGCTAATTGTAATAGTGTGGGTGTAAAGAGAAGATTAGGAAGTTTCAGTTTGTCCTTGATTTGTCTACTCATGATATTTATTGCTGCTCCTAAATCAATGAGTGTGTTTTGAATTTCAATTCCATTGATGTGAATTTTGACAACTGGATTTCCTGGGTCAAGATAATTTGGAATAGCAATCTTGCCCATCATAATGTCTGCTATTTGTCCTACCAGTTGAATCTTCTTGGTTTCTCTTATTCTTTTTCTTGTTGTTTTCATACTCAACTCCTTTATTGTTTTGGCTAAAATTGGGATTTCCTTGATGGCTTGCAATAATGGAATTTTAATGCAAACATTTCTCAATTCATCTAAGAAATCATAATTAGGCACCATGATTTGTTTTTCTACACCTCTATCAATTTGTAATCTTTTCGGAAAGGGAGGTATAGAAGTAGATGTGGATGGTTGCTCTAATACAGGAGTTGGATTTATTGGATCTTTTTGTTTTAGTTTTTCAATGTGTGGGTCTTGAAAGGATGTGTCCTCCTCAAGACTTTTATTCACCCGTAGAGAGTCTTCCTCAGAATTATCTTGTTCTTGTATGATCACAGAAGGTTTCCTCTTTTCAAATATCCTTCCAGACCTAAGTTGAACATCACTAAGGTCTAGAGGAGTAATTAAATAAGTTGGAAACTGTTGGCCTTCTATCATGTATGTATTCTGAGGGTTCTTATTATTGGGGTTTGGTATGGGTTGAGCCGGCAATTGATTTTATTTTTGAGGGAATGGTAATGGAAGTGGTTGATTTTGATGTGGTTGGTTCTGATGATGTTGTTGAGGATTTTGTTGAAAATTTTGTTGAGAATTTTGAGGAAAATTTTGTTGAGAATTTTGAGGATAAAAATGTGGATATGGTGGATAGGATGGTGGATACTGATAGTATGGAGAGTATCTTCCATAGGGACTTTGTGATCCTTGTGCCCAAGATTGAGATTGATTTTGAAATTGGGGCCAAGGTTGCTGCCAAGAATTCCAAGGTGGAGGTTGATTATACATTTGATCATGGAATCCTTGTGTTTGAGGTCCTTGCCAAGGTCTTCTAGATACAAAATTGAGAGACTCTGTGGAATCTGTAGGAGTTTCCTCCTGAAAGATAGCCTTGAGACCAGGAAGAGAAGGAAAATTCTTGGTCTCATGTTTCTCAGAACAAATGACACAGGTTTCTACAACTTTTACATCCAAAGGACACTCTCTCAAGGCATGTTTCTTTCTACATTTGGGACAAAAGATTGCCAAGGCATCAGATTCAACCTTTTGCTTGTTTTGTATCTTAAGGGTGTCTATTTGTTCACTAAGACTCCCTAAGATGTCAGATTTAAAATCATCAAGCATATGTCCTATTTCTGATCTACTTACTGTCCCAGAAGCAAATTTACTTGCCCTTGCAAGAGCAGGATCTCTTGGACCTTTGGCAGTTTTAGATTTCCCTCTGGAAAGGTTGATACATAACTCGGATATTTCAGGTAATGTGAGTTGTGATATATCCCCTTTTCCCATCATGTTAAGGATATCCAACCATTCATCCCTAATTGTTTTCAACAAAAGAGCTTTTAAGGTGTCTTGATCTAGGTTTTCCATTTTTTCCCTTTTGATGTTGTAATTGAATCTCTCCAACAAATCTTCCAAATTTTCATCTTCTTTTTGTAACATCTTGAACACTTCTTCCTTATGATTAACCGGCATACAACAATCCAAATATCTCTCTAGAAATGCTTGTTTCATGTCTTCCCATGTTCTAATAGAACTACTGATTAGACTCATAAACCACTTCAATGCTGCTCCCTTCAAAGTTGAAAGAAATAATTTCAGTTTTTGAGCATCTTGTAAGTAGTCATAAGTTCTACACAACACTTCAAATTTGAATAAGAAAGTTTCAGGATCTTCAGTTTTAAGTCCATAGAAGTTTGGAAGGACAGAGGGTGAAATGTTTTTCATGGTTGTATTGGTTTCTTCCTCAATTATAGGGAACCCAAAGAGCTTCCTATTCTACCTCTTCCTCCATCTGCACGTCTACCTCCTTTCTCTCTACCTCCTTCTCCTCTACCTCTACCTCACCTCCCCTCCCAACAGTGTGTTTTCTCCATTAAAAACTCCTCCTCCTCCTTCTTGTGCCATGGTTGACTGTGGAAGCGGGAAAGGTTTGTGTTCTTAATGTGAGGTTCTTTTGTGATCTTCTTCATGGCAGGTCTGTATGAAGTGGAAGGTTTCTTCAATGGAATAGTTGACCTTAGATCTTCTAGAAGTCCGCAGATCAGGAGGGATGGAATATGGGCAAGGAGCTGAAGGTGTACTAG
The DNA here is from genome assembly GCA_034641835.2 of Pinus albicaulis. Lineage (NCBI taxonomy): Eukaryota > Viridiplantae > Streptophyta > Pinopsida > Pinales > Pinaceae > Pinus > Pinus albicaulis. The sequence goes on from CM076580.1 coordinate 755,108,453, forward strand.
CTCTGGATCTAGATGAAACAAGTGGTGTTCTAGAAATCAAACTTCTGCCTCTGCTGCTTATAAATCTTCCCTTTGAATCTCTCTCCCTACGCATAAAATTGTTTTTGGATGCTAAGGAACAAAGGTTACCTAGTTTTCACTTCCCCAGCAACAGCGCCAAAATGTTTGGTCTCAATCTAGTCCCCTAAACTGAGCTCATTTAATTGTCAACCAGGGTTGGTAAACTGCTGAAGTGAAGTGTACTGTATGTACCTAGGTGTTTGTTTCTTAATGCGTTGTGTGTAGTGTTTTGTGATGTTTTTGTTCTTTTGTGATGATTTATGATGTTTTTGATCTTTTGGTGATTTTATGTTCACAAGGAAAATGACTAGAAATCTTAATGGAAGGAAGCTAATGATTAAAAACAGAGTGAAGCCTAGTTGGTTGATGGCAAATGCCAAATGCAATTGCAGATATTGAAACAGAATCAAATCCAAACTATGACTAAGCAAAAACAAAGCTTGATAATGACTTTTAAGCAAATGATTCAAAGCATAAACTCAATTTGTCAAATTCTTTCATCAAAGGTGTTTGAGAGAGAGCTTGAGACATGGTCAACTAAGTATGCAAATCCTCCTAACTAAACAGTTAAACAACTAACTTATAATGATGCAACATTTTATCCTTGATTAGAGATTTGTTGAAGTATAATTGGAGTAAAACATTGTTATCATCATAAGATCTTCTACTCTAAATCTAGTTCCTAACTCTATTCTGCAACTCAGTTTTATAGCACTACACTTCACTCAAAGGTTATGGATTTTTGAAATAGTATTTTGAGGAAATGTTGGTTTGTAAGATGATAAGGAAGTTGCAGAATTACTTCTGGCCTTAAAGTGATATGGTCTTCTGTTCATATGTTTATGAATCAATTATGGATTTTAGAACAAGAAGAGGTTTGTAAATAATGAAGGTTGTTTTGTTAAATTTAAAAACTGAAGTAATCTAGTATGCAGTGAATGACAACTGAATATGGAGTGCAAATGTAATGAATTAAGCTAAAACTGAACTTAAAATGTCACTAATCTAAAACAGTGCTGAGCTACAAGTCATTATCAAACTTAAAACAGAACAACTGAGCATGAATTAAGTGCAATTAAACTCCGGAGTATCCTAACTATGCTATGCAAACATAAAGACTGAAAGCAATTAAAAACTAAGATATCATGGCTATCTCCCACTCATCATTATGATATTTTGGACAAGCGTTTAAGAGCAAGGACAGCTATGGTACTTAGTGCAAACACACAAATGAAGCGTTCAGGATCACAATCATGCTTAAGACAGTATAAAGATTTCTTGGAAGAGTTTCTTCTTGTGGAAGAGTGCTTATCATAAGTATAACTGTGATGGTGAATAAAAGAGACTACAATTAAATCCTACAATACTATAGCCATTCCCCATTCATCATTATAATCTTTTGGAAGAGTTTTTTAGAATGAGTATAACTACAATAGCTAATGAAAACAACCACACTAACTGCATAACCTACAATACTATAGCTGATTTCCATTCATCATTATAATCTTTTAAGTATTTTCTTTAAAGAATTTTTAGAATGAGTAGCAACTAAGAGTTAATGGCAAACAACCTAATAATTCAATCAAATCCTACACACATAATATCTATCTATCATATAATCTTTTATATTTCTTCTTTTGGAAGAGTTTTTAGAATGAGTATAACTACAGTGGCTAATGAAAACAACTACGAATTCAACTTCAAAAACGTAAAGGCAGCTAGAATACTTATCTAAATTACGCAAATAAATCCGTGCAAGAGGCAAGGGCCCTCTACCACCTGACGGAATCTAACTCCAAATCAAATCAACGCTTTCAAAACAACACTGTCTGCTTCATTAAAAGTGAAATAACTTGAACAGAGCACTCTGCGTCTTCAGAAATGTAGCACAGAATCTAAGCAAAAATCTAGAACAAAATCTAGCCTAGCTCTCGGTTTTCCAAGTGTTTATATAACAAATGCACATAACAAGACTTGCAACAATTTCAGGATTATTGTCTTTCCTTATCGAAATTACATTAGGACTCTTGGAGTGGCTACGTAAAAAGGAAAAATACATCTGGACTGAGACAGTCCTAATAGAAGTCTGCCTTCTTAAATGTGTTCCCACGTTCCAAAACCATACCCAGAATTCTTTTCTTCCTTCATGGTGAGCAACGAACCATGTAGACATGACGTGGAATATGCCCATATGCGGTTTTTCTTGAGAGGCCACCTGGAACATATCCAAACGTGAAGACAGCTGCAGAATCGCCGGTTAGCTACGGAATGTCTGCATTCTACAGCTAGTTCCGGTCAAAATGCATTACAATGACAAAAATCATAAAACTTAGCAAGTCAGTCATGTTAATCATTCTAAAAGTAATTTTAACTAAATTCATTGATCAATTGGGTCTGGAATAGCAATGGACAAAGGAAAATGAGGTAAAATGGAATGAAAGAAAGCACAATTTTGAGGCTCCAACAAGAAGCCCATGCATGGTGGTATTGTATATCTGGGTATCAGCTCAATGTTAATTAATATCTTCTCAATATTTCTTTCACTACATACACCTTCTGATAATTTATGTCTGTGAAGTATTTCTGAATCGGCGCGCTTTGCAGTAAACTGTCTCTAAATTGTCTGTTGCTTTAGTATTAGAGTTATACATCTTGCCTCTGCAGTATCCTTTTCTTGTGTTAGTTTCTGAGAGTTTGGTCCCATTCTATTTTATTTCCCTATTTACAGGAGAAAGCATGTGAGATGAAGTTGAAAACTTCATACATTATATTATACGCTCCTTGCTATGCTAAGATGTCCTAGGCACTGGTCTATCACAACTCTAGGCTGTCTCTAGGAGCGGCAATAGCAGGGAAGTACTTTTAATGGTATTTGGAGGTTTGAAAAGTGTTTTGAAGAGTAGCCAACCACGTGGAGATATTCAAGGTGAAAGTGGGCCACACCAGTAAAGATTCACTACTCGACAAGACTATCACCTATCCAGCTCAACATGAGGGCAATGATCAAATCTATGTTTAGGAGTGTTAGTTCTAAATCTAGTGGGTACATTTATGTCTTGGTGATGGTGAGTGCCACTCAAGGACTTGATCATTCTCAATGTAATTATACCATTACTGTAGAAAATGAATGTTATAAATGAAAGGAAGAGTCCTATTAGAAGTATAAGTCTTAAGATATTAGGTGTCTTTTCCAGTTCCAAGAATGTAGTTTATGGTTAAGATAAGTGTCAAGATTATGGTTCGATGATCTAGCCAGCTGGGTAGATCCATTCTAAGAAGCAAAATTATATTAATAGGCATAAAATCAAATGAGAAGGTGTTGGAGAATGTCATTTGAGACTACTACTATTGTAAATTTTGGAATATCAGTAATATACAGTGATGGTGTTTTCTGCTTTACCTGAGATTCTTTAATTGTTGCAATGAGATTATGTCTTATGTTTCCTTAATATCTTTTTCCAATATGTTGACCTTGAATTACTCAGAATTCATGCCCTCGTTCTTTGAATTCATTTAAACATTGAGTTATTGAATATTTTTTGTGTGTTAGTATTGTCTTTTCATTGAAATAGTAAAAACCTCAACTTCCACAAGGAGATTCATTTGTCACTAAATTCCTTCATACTGACTCCATGATCCCAATGGTAGTGAAACACATTTTACTTTTCACCTACAATAAAATACAATAAGACATATCACAGAGTTAGCCATGTAATTTAAAACCTAATTGAGCAGATCATTAATTAAATTGAGAGGTCCCTCTCAGGTTAAAGAGGCTAATCCTCAGTCAAAAGCTGGTTTGAAAGAGTTACTCTAAGTTGTCTGGTGGAGAAGCCCATCACCACCTCTTTAGAGATAACACATTCCAAAGGTGTTGGATCAGGGTATATGGGAATCCATTTCTTGCTAAGAGGGAGTGTTGAAAATGTAGCAAGAAATTCCTAATTTAATTTTATCTTCATTAAATTAGGAGAAATTCCAAATTCCAAATCAACAGACAACCTAAATGAGTTAACTGAGGTGATATAGTTGTTATTACTCAACTATCTTAGCAAATTTGAGCTGGGGGCATGAAATTTAGTTGTTTACAATGATTCCTAAATTTTAGGAGCCTAGGTTGAGTTAATTTAGTTGTAACAATTTAATTCAGTTAAATTGAGTTATGGTCAGTTAAACTAGTTCCAACTATTGGAGGAACTAGTGGGAGGTCTAGTAGTGGGGTGTAACTCCAGTGTTTAACCAGTTAAATGATCAATCGACCTATATTAACTCATGCGTGCATGAAATTTGAGTTACCCAATTGAGATTGGATTTTAAGGGAAATGTACTATCAGTTGCAAACTATTCCAAGTTGTATAAGTGGTGCATGTAGTTAGAGAAGGACCTAAAGGAAATGCGAAATCTATATTGAGGAATTTCCTAATTAATAGGGGCTAATTCCTTGAGGAAAAACCCAAGGAAATAAGATCTTGGAGGCTTGAAAATTCGCCAAGTGTTGGCCAGGTTCGGTCAATTAGACATATGATAGAAGATACAGGTGCAGGTTGTGCTTAAGATTGAGCAATCATATTGTACTCATCCAAATTCTTTGATTAATGTATTACAGATAGGAAGAGGTTCTGAGTAGTTTATTTCCCCTAGATAAATATTTGTGTATCTGTTTTAAATGAAGATGCATGTTTTGATATCTGTTACCGATCATGAATTTGCTTCCACAGATGAGTAGAGAAGATTTGATTATTATGTTTTAGTAAATTACATGAGAAATTTTGAATCTACATTAAAATTATACAGAATTGTGTATAATGAACCAAATGATATATCGAGTTATTCCAATTTTCATTATGATGAATTAGATCTTAAGTCCACACAAGGTGGTAAGGTTTCCAATGATGAAGATGATGATGTGGTAATCATTGAACATCTTTCTTACAATTTCGGTAATCTATTTGTTGATGTTGAGACATCCGATGGAACAATTGATTCCAATGGTTTCCATTTGAATCATAATGATCTTGTTTAAATAATTGATGGTAGTTGTCTTCATACAAATTCTCACTTGGCCATGCCTTCAAAATTCAATCTTCCAATATTTGAATGTTCAGGGACTCGTTTAGAAGTGGAGGCACTTCAGTTTCCGTTGATGGTTATTTCAGGTCCTCACAATATTGAAGAGGTCCTCGAACTAGGTCATATATGGATCAACCCCCATAATTATTTTCACAACATTGTTTCACTAGATGTAAGCTCAATCATGAAAAATTTTCAACATTTTCAATTTTATTTTGTTAATCCTCAAGATTAAATTTCTAATCGAGTGAAATATTCGTGTTTGGCTATTTCTTCTTCATGCAAATCTCTTATATCTAATCCAATGTTGGAATTCATATCTTTCATAGATGTACACAACTTTGAAGCCTATCATTTCGATTATCAATATAAAGACCATGACCATTTGAAAGATTCATTCTTATCAGATTCTTATGTGATTAATCAATTATTTATCTCTCTGGTGTATTCTATGAATTTCATCATTTTTATAGCACAATCACTCATTTTATCATTCAATGCTTGAATCATTTTGAGGTTAAAAACTCTCATGATGATATCGTTAGGGCCTAAATATACCTCAGGCTGAGAAAGGTAGAATCTAGGATAACATCATACAATGCTTAACCTGGTAGCTAGCCCTACCAGGTCGAGAGAGGGCTCTCTCCTTGTCAATCTCAGAAAATATGGCCAGTCAAAGCTTGAGATGACTGATGTGATGACTAATTTTAGGCTAGGTATGTGTACAGAGGTGTTTGATTGAATTTGATGATGTTTTGTTGGCTCAAATGTGAAAGGTAGATTTGGGCCTAGGGAATGAGGCTCAGTTTTGCAGAGATGTCTATGGGGCAAGGTAGGCAAGTGATTTGGTACTTAAAATTGAGTGAGATGGAGAGGTTTTAGATAGATGAGGAGTTGAAAAGGGCATGAAGAACTCAGGGATCCTTTTCAATCAGCTGAAAACATAGATAACTAAGCAAACCCTAGGTAGAACACTGCACTTTCAATGTATTCTACCTTTATATTTGTTTGATTTAGTTAAGATGAAATAAAGAGAGATATGGCATACATAAAACACAATACCAAAGCAAGATGCCACATGAATCCCATAAAGTGCTGCAAACCACTGGTCTATTCCTTAGCCAAACTGCTGAAATGAGTATACAATAAGCTCCAAGCTTTCCCAAAAGTCCAACCATGCTAATGACTGAAAAAAATAAGATATAGGCAAAAAAAACTCATCCTAGCCTCTATGGGTCTAGCTCATGAGTTTAGGAGCTGTTCCAACAAATTCTAAATGAGAAACTAAAAAGTAGGCAATGGAACAGCTTGCCTCTAAAAACTAGGGAACTGATTCATTCAGTTGTAAACTAACTTTTCATGGATGAATCTACCTCTATGAGTGAAATTCAACATAATCACATGAAAATCCATCAAGTCACATTAAATTAGATCATAATTTTGACAATTAGAAGGAGAAAAGTCAAACTATCAAGAAACTAGGTGAAAAACAGAGTATTTTTGGTCAAATTGAGCAAATTTCCTCCAATGCGCCGCGCTGATTTCCCTATGCGTAGCACCTTTTTGAAGCTGCTTTTGGAGGCCTTCCCAGTGTCAAAATTTTCTCCAAGTGGGCTTGTTGGAAACATCTTCCTGTCTACTTTCCAGCACAAGTGGAATTTTTGAATTTGGCCTCCATTTTCCCCTCCAAAACTGGTTTCTCCCAAGACTGCTTCCTGTGTGTCAAAAAAGGGGCACAAAGGTCATTTTGGGGTGTTTTTAACCTTTTTGTAAGCCCAAAACCTGTCAAAATTTCTTGGCCATTTGTGAGCATGCATATTTTTTCATGAAAAATCCAAATATGCTGAGTTTTCCTCAAAAGGATGTCTCCATCAAAAGCGAGCGCCAAGTGGCGCGGCGCATTGGGCAGAAAAGTCTATTTTTTGAGCCAAAAATTCAAAAATTACAGAAAGTGTCCCAAATTTTTTTAAATTTGGGCTGAGTGTCCTCCCTTAAGAGTTGTTTTGGGCCAAGGAAGCCTCAGCCAAGATCTGAAGTCTATCATGCTCTTTTCGCCTCTTTGATGCCTTCTTCAACTTGGCCTTCAAGTTCCTGATTATTGCTTTGCACACCTTGTTTCTCGCCAAGTAGTGGTAGGCCATGTGCCTCAACATGTTTTTCTCTTTTTTGGCCTTCTCCAGTATCTTTTCAAAATGTATGTTTATCCTTTCGAGCCAAGATTCATGATCAACTTCAATTTCTTGTTCAAGTGGTGTCAACTTGGTTTTCCTCCTCTTGGCAACTTGCCAGTTTTCTCGTATGTTTTGCAGCTCCATAATGGATTGCTGATCTTCTAACTGCTTGTTTATTTTCTCCGGGTATTTAATTATCCATTTATCTCTTTCTAGGTTGAGAGACAAACCATGGATGTCCTCTTGCTGCCCCTGAATGATCTCTTTAAGCTTTGAGCTTTGTGAGCCCAAATCGGTGTCATCATCCTGAATAAGAATGAAATCTATCTCCTGCCCTCCTAAAGGCTCCTCATCATGTAATGGAAGCTTTCCCTTATCTTATACCTACTCTGCTAATGGAGGAAGCGAGACCCCTTCCACCCCGGGTGGAGATAATACTCGCTTTGCTGCTGCAAACAACCTTCTAGCACCCTTTTGGTAGGTGACAAATACTAGCACACTAGCAGTTTGTGTCTCATGAAGATCCTGCTGATGTGAAGGCCCACCTGTCTCATGAAAATTTGCTAGAGGTACTTGACGAGCGGTGAAGACCTCATGTGAAATGAAATCCTCCCATGAGATGTTCTGTAAATCAAGCTGATGCATGACCACAATCTTGATTAGTGCAAAATGATATATGTTGTTATACTGCTGCTGGGGAGTCTTCTTGTGCACTAAGGTGGTCATATTCTCAATTTTCTGGCTAATAAAGTAGGGGAGATTCATCATTCTCACCCTAGCAAAGTGCATCAACAATCTGATGTGATAAGCATATAGGCGAGAAAACCGGCCCTCACATCTAAAATAATTAATTATGAGCTTCATCAAGGGAGCATATGAGTCTTTCAGATACCGGAAAGGAAAAAATATGCTGAGATGTCTCTGATAACCAGCCTTGATGTAAGGCTCATACTGTTCTCTGTCAATCTACTGCCTTTTTTTTTCCACTGCTCACCGACATTTGGAATGCCAGTTGCTAGAGAAATGGACTCCGGTGTTAAGGTAAATGTCACACCTGCTAGAGTGACTTGGCCATTTTGAAGATGGAGCACAAACAACCTGGCCAACTCATGATGGTATCTAACTCTCTCTACCATCTCACAGAACTGATAATAGGATTGGTGTTGAAAGCATGTGATAGCAAGAGGGCAGGCCTACAGCTCGGCAAGTGAAGTAGGCTCCTCTCGTATATGTTTACCACCCTTGTGAGGTCTCCTTGGTGCATGCATTTCTATAGGAGAATCAATGTGTGTCTCCTCATCTCAGTCATAGAAGGGATCAGACTCCATGTTTGCTAATGTGTGAGTTTTCTTGATGAGTATGAAGAGATTTATGGTGTTTTTAGTTTTCTGCTACCAAGGATGAGAATGTATGAGGGATTGTGGAGGGAAAGGGTATGAGGGGTTTTGGGAATGATATGGACAAGTTTTTTGGGAATAGGAGGTTTATGGAATAGTATGTAGGCTTAGGGACAACAATTAGGGTTTAGGATTTGTAACTAGGGTTTGGGATAGTGGGAGTTAGGGATAGGGGAATTAGGGAATTTTTGGAATATGGGAATTAGGGAATAAGTGTATAAAAGTGAAAAATGAATGGAGGAGTCAAAGAGTGAGGGAGTGATGGAGTGGAATTGGTAGCAAAAACACAAATGCAAACCTTAGGCAATTGTTTTTGAGCCAAAATTGCAAAGAGGTAGGGTTTGAGTTTTATCACACTAAACCACCATAAATTTTAAGAAAAAAAAATTCACTAGCAATGGAAGGAATCTTGACTTACTTGCACACCATGGGATTGAGAAAATTTGGAAATTTGAGGGAGTTTATGGTGAAATAGGGCTTGCAGCTCTATGCGCCGCGCCATAAACCCAACGCGCCGTGCCTTCTATATGCATCGTGCCAGTGTATTTTTTACACTGTGGAGGGCAGCCCAATGCACTGCGCCTTTTCTATGCGCCGCGCCCTTGAACTTGCACAATTTTGCTTCAAACTTGCTCCCTTTCTCCAACACGACCTTCTCTTGCTCAATTTTTCTCCTTTGAATGCAATGAGCTCTTTGAACATGACCAATGAGTTTATATACAAGGGCTTTTGATTTTTCACTCATAAAACCCAATTTTATAATGTTTGCATTGTAACTTACTTTTTCAACTCTGTTTTTGGGCAGTTTACTTCATTTTTACCTTTGATGAACTGAATGATTTGATTTTTGGTTTGCCTTACAGCGGATGGAGTTGCTGCAACTTGGTAAGGTGACCAGGGTTGCCACTGAAGTTGCTTACATAGGAAAAACTCAAATTACATCAAATTTTATACATGAAAACATAGAATACTCTATTTTTCTGAGCATGTGATTATGGAATTTATTGGTACTGAAACCTTATTCGATTGCCTCATGCGCCTGCTGACTGTTGTTGAACATTTTGAAGACCTCTTTGACAAAACCCTAGACCTAAGAAAGTGGAAACTTTAAAAATGACTCTTGTAGATGATCTAGATGAATGGAAATGTGCCAGCAGGTAAAGAGCATGAGGGAAAATGTACAAAAAGCCACTACCGTCAGATGATCCATGATCCTAATGGAATGCAGCTGACTGAGTGAGACACCTAACATGCAATGCAACAAGATAATTTGATCACTGACGGAGGGATGAAGATACCAACACTAACAGATATAAATACCATATTTTGTTTAACATATTTTTATAATCTTTTGTCAGCCTGGTATACTAATTTATTTCCTAAATCTATGATACCGACAAATTTTTTTAATCCCCAAATCTATCATATTGTTGATCTAGTATGTAATCGGGCACAAAGGGAACCAATGGAGAATTCATAATATTATATGCCAATTCATTAATCTGATCATAACATTGGTTTTAACAACTTTCATTCGATTAATCATTTTCCCACCAGTACATCTTATGATAGTTTCTTTACGTCAGTTAATCTTGTTGAGCCCATTTCTATTTATGATTCACCATTTCACTGTTTAGTTACCTGCTAGATCGTTAAGACACTTCAAATTTTGTTGATCGTTATGTCAGGTCCTCACGATCATCAAAAAATTCCTAAACAAGATCATATTAAATCTCCCTCATGATATTCTCTTTGTAATTCAAGTGCACTGATTAAAAGCTCATATTTCCAAAAATTTCAGGGTTTTCAAATCGGTTGTTTCAAATAATATGACCAAATCTATGATCATATAGAGGAATATTATCAAGTGAGTTATCTTGCTAATAATAAATTTCGATCTTTCTTGATGTTTTCTAAGATTGAAAATACATACAAATTTATATTCCCAAGCAACATTCAAGGTTTGTATGATCATTGTTCTAATAAAAAAAGTAATGTTAGAGATTGGTTAAAGCTAGCTATTATGGAACATATTTCTACCAATAGGAAGCACCTTCAATTCCTTGTGCAAGACATTCATGTTGAAATCATTATTTCTGCAAATTGTTTTATATTGTTGCTAATCGTTTATATCTCTATCCTTGTATATCGGGAAAAAATTGAATGGTTAAATTGGAAAGTTGACTTCACATAATCCTGACCTTTTAATTTAGATAGACTAGGATTTAGGCTTAGTTAGGTTATTTTTCTCATTTACATATTAGTTTCTTTTGCATTGCATTACAACACTTTTCTAGCATTCCCCTTCTCATTTGAGTTTTGTTCTTTGCATGTCCTTTATTGGTTTTTGATTTGCTTTCTTATTTTCTCTCTTTTTTGTCAGCTCATGTTTTCTTTTATGTCTTTGCTCGCATTTATTTTTACTAATACCATGTATCAAAGTTGTCATGTTTGGCTCTATGGTAATGTGGCAAAATCCAAAAGGGTAACTGTGATAAATAGAAGCACTAGGCTTATATTTGGTCTACTTATTTTTTTGGGCCTAAATATCTTTTAAGGCCAATAATGCATGCACGGAAAATACATTTAATCTTAAATGAAAGCTAAAAAGTATCTATTATATGATCTTCTTTCCTTGAATCGACCATTTATATGGTTTTGTTTTAACATGTTAGCTCAGTCAATTAGATAAGGGAAATGAGAAAAAAAACTTAAGTGAGCATACTAATTTGAGAGATGTATATACACGAGTCTCTTTAAAACAAGGAACAACACCACTTTCCAAAAAATAATCTGAGATCCCTCTTCTACCCTTGTTGAAATAAACATCGATAAAATTCCAATGAGGATAAACTAATAAAATAAACAGAGGGTGAACAAAGAGAAAGACTTCCTGCATAAAGAGGTGAAGTAAGAAACTATGTTGGGGTACTGAACAGACTCACTAACATCTAAGAAATGCTTGTGATTCATTAAAGTGACTCCATCTGGGTACTAAACATGCCTGATGGCAGTGCAACAACACTAGAGATGATATTAAGGAAAACAAGAGGAATAAAAGAGACTACATATGTAACCAGGTTAAGTAACGAAGCTAGGGTGATCAATATGATGAGACAATAATTCCAGAAGTCTATGCCTCATACTTAATATTAGACCTAAACAATGAAACTGGAGTTCTTCCAATTTGTCTCCAAGTGTTGTTACTGCTACAACACCCTCCAAAATTTTGGATCCTCCTTATGACCATTCCATCCTTCGTTTCAAGCCATTAATGTCATGCTTAGTCATGTTTCTCAAGTGTTTAAGTCTTCCTTTAAGAATTCTAAGAATCAAAGTGACCTGCTTTTGCATGCTTATATTGTGATGCCTGCATAGAAAACTTCTTCTAATCAAGATTAACAATCAATGTGTATCCCTGCAAGTCAAACATTGTGCAGTCCTTGATGAAAATAACTATGTAGTGCCTAATGATAATGAATGTGCAGTCTCTAGAGCTAGTGACCCTGCAATCCTCAATGACAGTGCTTGCACATTCCTTAATGTCAGTGCTTGTGCAGTCCCCAGAAATAGAGACTGTGCAATACTTGTGTACAGTAACAATGTGAGGGAATCCTCTGCACATAGTGATTACACACTCTTTGGTGATAGTGAGAGTATTCTTCTTTGTTGAAATTTGCAAGAAAAAATATTGAAAATGACAACAAGAAGAGGCTTATAATTTATTTTTCCCTTAATTAAATTAGAATTAAATTAGAATTCCACATCACATGATAGTTTGTACGAGTTAACTAAGTTATGAAGACTTATCTAGTTCAGTTAATTCGAGTTGAGGGTCAAACTATAGGCATGTATATTGTCTCCTACTTTTTAGGAGCCCTGGTTGAGTTTATTTTGAGTTGTAATTAATTAACTTAATTTATTTGAGTTAAAATTAGTTCAACTAGTTCTACTTTTGGAGGAACTAGTGTGAGGTCAAGTGAATTAAATTATATTAAACTCACATGCAATGACCAATCAAATAACTGATAATTCACTCATAAATAAATCATGTATGTTATTTTTGAGGAAGACCCATTTGATATTGGAGTTAAAGGGAAGTGTACTATCAGTTGTATAATCATAAAATTGTACAGGTGGTGCATGGAGTCAGAGGAAGAGCCTTGATGTATTTCACAATAATTATTGGGGAATTTCCTTTTTAATAGGGGACTAATTAACCAAGAAACTATGCAAGGAAATAAGGAATCTCGAGGCCAAGAAATTGGTTAAGTATTGAACCAAGCTTTCCTAGGAATCAATGAGATAGACAGAGATAGTGTAGAGAGATATCAAGCCTGAGAGAAGCATTGTATTTTTATTATATTATTTGACTTATGAAATATAAAAATAGCGTTGTTTTTATCTGAGGCTTTCCCCACATAAATATTTGTGTTATGCGATTGAAATTTCTTCTCTTTCTTGTTCATGTGATTTTGCGATCGTAATTGGTTTCCGCAATTTGTAGAGTAGATTCAAGTATTTTGTTTTAGCATATTCCAAATATCAGTTTGAATCTAAGTGTTTCTACATGGTATTGAAGAAGGAATCAAAATAGAAGAGAATAATATGAGTTTGTTTTGAGCAGGTGAATCGACTTTTCAGATCTACTCTTTAGGACTAGCAACAAGATCAGGATGTCTTTCTCTGGATTGAGACTCGAATATGCCCTTGAGGGTAGTTTGAATGACATATATTGGAGATACATGATGGAGGAAATTTTGGAAGAAAATGGGCTGAAGGAATTCATAGTAAGTGATTTTCCTAAGCCTGTAGTAGCATATGCTCAAGATCTGGCAACATGGAAGATGAACGCAGCAAAGGAAAGAAGGATTCTATTAGGAGTTTGAGATCATATTGTCTCAAACCTCCATGGGAAGGAAACTCAATATGCTATGTGGAAGGCCATAACAATTTTTTTTCAAAACAAAAATGACCACAAGAAGCTGACATTGAAAGACAAGCTCAGAAAAATCAAAATGGAGGAGGGTGACATAATACTAAAGTACTTGACCAAGTTCACCTTATGTCGGGATGATCTTGGAAGTTTTAGTGTTACCATTTCCGAGGATGATCTGGTGAGCCTATCACTTCTAGGCCTTCCCAAGAGCTGGAACAACTAACAGGATTTGGTAAATGGGAGGGAGAAGCTACAAGAGTGGGAGAAATTATAATCTGACTTGGTGCAGGAAGAGATTAGGAGGAACACCAGAGACAAGAACTCTTCCGAATAAATGGAAGAATACTTTGAATTAGTCAAAAAAGTAAAGAAGTAAAAGGGTAAGAAGTCCCAAGGCGAAGAGGGAAAGAAGTAATTTTCCAACATAAAGTGTTTTCAATGTCAGAGTTTGGGAACTATGCCACGAAATTTCCACAGAAGAAAGAAAGCAAGAAAGAGTCTGCAATTGCAGCAATAGGTGAAGCTCTAGAAGACATAGATTTTGGAGATGATGGGAGGTATAGCATGACCGAAATTGGTACTGCTAACTTTCAGAGGGAGTTTGGCTCCCCTCTCAGGCTCACAGATGTGTTGTTTATCTCAAGACTAAAGAAAAATATTTTTTTCATAGCGGTATTAGAAGATCGTGGCTATGATGTCATATTTAGCAAATGAAAGGCTTTCTTTAGACACATTGCCATGGGATGGGTGAAGAATATCAGTGTGCAGCCAAGAACTTGTATGCTCTTGAGGTCGAAGATGCATGCAAAGCTTTGAGGAGAAAGGAAAAGGTTAGAGACTTGGTGGTTGAGAGGGAGCATGAATTACCTCTCAACATGCAGCCTCGGAAAGTTGTGGAATATCCACAATTGGAGAAGCAGAGAAGAGACTGAGTGGAGGCATCCACTAAAGCATATACCTATAGTAGGGGGCAATTTTAAGCCAAGTGGGAAGTGGGATTACAAGTAACCATAGCTCCAGGTGAGAGGTGGGGTGATGTGAATTAATAGTCCCAAAAGTGCATAAATATGGGCAAGGTCCATTGAGATGTATTGTCTCATTGATCATTACCTTGCTATGATGGCCCATAGTAAACAGTAGTACGATGGATAAGGGGTGGTTGATGGAGACATATGTCATAGTGGCAGATGGCGAGACTAGAAGTATTCAGATACTTGGGAGTGCGGAGTAGAGTTGGTAGCCACACAGATGGCACAGTGCAGAGTCAACAACAATTCATAGTTTTCAATAAGATAGTCATAGTAACTAGTAACAGTGAGAGACTCTAGTGACAGATCAGTCATAATGATCGCAGTTGATTCAGTTTGGATGATTTTCAGTTTCAGAATTTGCAGTAGCAACAACACTTGAGAGAAATGTTGCATGTAGAACATTCCAAAGGTATCGGATTTGGATAGAGTTGAGTTCCTTTCTTGTTGAGAGGGGGTGTTGAAATTTACAACAAGAAATATTTAAAATGGCAACAAGAAGAGGATTCTAATTTAATTTTCCCTTAATTAAACTAGAAGTAATTTGTAATTCCACATCACATGACAGCTTGTATGAGTTAACTAAGTTAGGAAGACTTAGTTAGTTCAATTAATTCGAGTTGAGGGTCAAACTAGTGTCTTGTAGAGTGTCTCCTACTTTTTAGGAGCCCTGATTGAGTTTATTTCGAGTTGTAATTAATTAAACTAATTTATTTGAGTTAAAATTAGTTTAACTATTTCTAATCGATGGAGGAACTAGTGTTAGGTCAAGTGAATTAAATTATATTTAATTCACATGTAGTTACCATAAATAACTCATGCATGTGAGTTCTGAGGAATACCTAGTTGAGATTGGAGTTAAAGGGAAGTGTACTATCAATTTCATATTCAAAAAATTGTACAGGTGGTGCATGAGGTTAGAGGAATGGCCTTTATGTATTGAAAAATTATTATTGGAGAATTTTCTTGTTAATAGGGGCCTAATTACTCAAGAAAATGTGCAAGGAAATAGGGAATCCTTAAGCCAAGAAGTTGGTTAAGTATTGAGCCAAGCATGCCTAGAAATCAGTGAGACAAACCAAGATAATGAAAAGAGCTCTCAATCCTGAGAGAAGCATTGTATTATTCTCATAATATGACTTATGAAATATACAAATAGCGAGGTTTTTAACTGAGGCTTTCCCAAGATAAATCTTTGTGTTGTGAAATTCAAATTCCTTCTCTTTCTTGTTCATGCGATTTTCTGATCATAATTGGTTTCCACAATTTTTTGAGTAGATTCAAGTATTTTGTTTTATCATATTACAAATATCAGTTTCAATCTATGTGGATTTTCTACATTCTTCAAGTCAGTCAATTCACTTTTGGCTCCTAATTTCCTGACATGCATTAAGCACGCTCATTAGTATTAACGCTAATTGCATGTTTGCTCTTCCTATATAAATATCCCAATTCAGAGCTCATCCTTATATTCATATGTTTCTTTTGATATTCGTGCATTAGAGTGTAAGTAGCATTCTCTCATACATGGTTGAAAATTTCCCATCATTTGGGTGAGCTACTCAACTGTCACTTTTGCTTTCGCAAGCATTTTTTTTTGTTTTATTTTTCTCTTAAAAGTGTCGCTTTTTCTTTCTCTATCTTTTAAAATTGTTTCTTTTCCCTACTTTCATTCTTGCATGTGTCGCTTTTTTTTTCTTTCTGTTTGCAAGTGTCATTTTCACTCTTACATGTGTCGCTTTTGCTAGTTTTCACACGTCTTAAGAGCACCATGGCACACCTCCTAGTGTAAATTCCAGCACACTCTCTTGCTCTAGTTGATGCTATTTATCATTATAACATCTGTTGGACACATTCTTATGACATAGCATACCTTTTGGTTGCATTGCGACACTTGTGTCGTAAAGGTACATCTTAAGTGTTGTACTTGGAGACAAGTGTTGTTTTACTATCGCTTCAATGTAAGCTCATTTTTTTTGGGTATTAAGTATCTTATTATCATGTTATTAGGTGTATATACATGTTCGATCATGTTAGAGACTTATTATATGCTCTTACTCTATTGTCTCATTGATCTCACACTTAGTCAATTTTGGATTTCATCCTATCCTCACATCTTGTGAAACTCACGATAACACTCAGTATTTTAGTCAAATTCATGAGTAAAATACACACTCCCGAGCCTCAGTCATGAAATCCTTACCTCTCGTACCTGTGCACTGTACCCATTTTGAATAAAACCTCCTCAAACTACGCATTGAGAAACCTCAGAGTACAAACCCTCAATCTTATTTCTTAGCCTTTCCCACTGTACAATCCATGATCCCTTTTACCATATATTGTGCATTATGTAGTTGCAGTGCATATAGGGGTCATCTCATGTTGAAATTTGCAACAAGAAACAATGAAATTGGCATCTAGAAACAACATGACAGCACACACACTAGTGTGGGACCACATGTCACATAGTGATGGGTCCAAGAAATACATTAGTGTGCAAGACAATTTACTTAATAAATTCGAAATGTGTCTAAATTAATTTTCCCTTAATTGAATTGGACAATAAATTGTAATATTATCTCATAAACACTTGTAATAGTTAACTGAGTGTGATAGACTCAGTTAGCTCATGAAATTCGAGTTAAGGGTGGTTGGTGAGGCATGTAGAGTGATTCTATTTTTTTAGAGTCCAAGTTGCATTTAGTGCATTAGTTTAATGCATGAGAAATCAATTAACTCAATTAAGTGAGTTAAATTCAATTTAACTAGTTGTAACTGATTGTTGCACTAGTGAGAGGTCAAGTGAATTAAATCAAATTTAATTCACATGCAATGACCTGTCAAGTGATTGATGATTTACTATTAATAGCTGCGTGCATGTGAGTTCCAATGAAGAACCAGTTGAGACAAAGGTTAAAGGGAAGTTAACTATCAGTTTTATTTTTAGAAAACTGCCCAAATGCAGTTAAAAAACCATAGGATTACCCATGGTTTTTCCATAGTCAAGGAAGGTTGAAATTCCTAAATAATAGGGATTGAATTCCTCATGAATTGTGTGAGAAAGGTAGGCTGAAGACAGGCTGAAAATTGGCTAAGTACTAGCTCGATTTTGTCTTGATCGGTGTGAGAGTCACGATAGTGAAACAAACTCTTGTGAGAAGAGTGCATTGTATTGTTTCATGATTCCTTGGTTCATTATACAATAGAGGTAGAGGATTTTTTTAGCAGCAATATTTCCCCAGGAAAAATATCTGAGTTGTGGATTGATTTTCCTCTTTCTTTTACTTGGTGTGATTGTGTGATCGTGTTTATTTTCCACAATTAATTTGTAGAGGGATTCAATATTTTTCTCTAGTATATTGCATTATTAGATTGAATTTATTAGTATACATATTATTTTTATAATTTCTACATGGTATTAGAGCACCATAAATCACAATAGTGGAGAAGAAATTGAGTTTGTGTTGAGCAGTATTCAAACTTGCAAATAATTTTGTTAGTGTGACAAGCGGATCAAGATGGATTTCAATGGATTAAGATTGGAATATGAACTCGAGGGTATTTCTAATTATATTACATGGAAATATATAATGGAGGAAGTTCTAGAGGAAAAAGTGTTGAAATAATTCATTGATAATGATATTCCCAAGCCCACAGCAACAGACGTCGCTCTTCTTGATGCTTGGCAAAAGAAGGTAGCAAGGGCGAGGAGGATCTTATTAGAGGGAGTTCGAGATCACATTGTCTCGAGTCTCCACGGCAAGGAAAATCAACATGCAATGTGGAATGCCTTGACATATTTTTTTTAGAACAATAGTGGCCAAAGGAAGTTGGCGCTGAAGGACAAGCTCAGGAAAATCAAGAAGGACGAGGGTGAGATGGTACCTACATACTTGGAGAAGTTCAATAAGTGTCAAGATGAACTTGGAACTGTTGGTTTGACCATAGAATTTGATGACTTAGTGAGCCTAGCACTTCTAGGCCTTCCCAAGAGTTGGAATAGTTACCAAGACTATGCCAATGGGAGGGAGAAGTTACCAGATTGGGAGCGACTTTGGTCAGATTTGGTACAAGAAGAATTCAAGAAAAATACCAGGGATGGATCCTCATCCAAGACTAATGACAAGGAATATTTTGCCTTGGGTAGTAAGGAAAAGAAGGCCAAGGGAAATAAATCCCAGGGCGCAGTGGGAAATAAATAATTTTCCAAGATCAGATGCTTTCACTGTCACGAGCATGGGCACTATGCTACAAATTGTCCATAGAAGAAAAGCAATAAGGAGCCTACAGTTGAATCAGGTGAAGCATTGGCTTCATATTTCGATCTTGATTTTACTCTCATTGCATGGATGGCTAACACTGTAATGGGATGCATGTGGTATTTAGACAACGATGTCTCGTTCCATATGACAGGGAATAGAGATCTCTTCAGTGACTTGGAGGAGAACGACCTCCATCAGAGCATAGAGTTTGGAGATGATGAGAGGTATAATGCTATTGGCATAGGTACAGTTACCTTTTAGAGGGAGAATGGCTCCCATCTCAAACTAGCATATGTTTTGCATGTTCTATGCCTAAGAAAGAATCTTGTCTCCACAGCGGTATTGGAAGAACGTGGTTATGACGTAATGTTTAGAAAAGGAAAATTTTTCCTTAAACACATAGCCATGGGACAAATGAAGTAGATCGGTGTAAGATTAAAGAACATGTATGCTCTCAACGTGGAGGATGCATGCAAGGATTTGAGGAGAAAAGAAATGGTTAATGACTTGGTGGTTGAGAGGGAACAATTATCTCTCAACATGCAGCCTCAGAAGCAGTCTTAGAAGGTTGTGGAGAAGCCACAATTGGAGAAGAAGAGAGGAGACCAAACGGAAGAGTCCACTCATACATAGACCTCCAGGAGGGGGGAATTTAGAGCCAAAATGGCATAGGGAATAAATATAGCTATACCTCCAGGTGTGAGGTGGGGCGATGTGCAGAATTAATCCCAAGAATAAATTAGGTAGGGTTCATTGAGATGGTGTGTCTCATGGATTGAACCTAGCTATGAGGATCCCACAATATAGTAGTAGCAAGAAGGATCAGTTAGATTGATGCAATTAGATGTCAGGAAGAAAAAAATTAAAGTGACAGGTGTCAGATATTTAAGCACAGATCAGATTTGGAAGTAGTGCAGAGTGCATGGATGCAGATGTCAACAACACAGAGAGTCCAATAGACATGTGCAGTAGGCACCAAAAATCAGAAGAATTAGATGACAGATGCATTATACTAATTCATTTTTTTGGAGAATATTCAGTTTCAGAAGTGTTGCATGCAAGAGTTGCATGTGCGAACAATACTAGAGAAGTGTTGCGTGAAAGAGTTGTATGTGCGAACAACTAGAGAAGTGTTGCATGTTTGAATAACACTAGAGAAGTATTGCATGCAATATTTTCATGTGCACATGCAAGAACATTCCAAAGGAACCGAATCGGGACAGATTGATTCCTTTCTTGTTGTGAGGGAGTGTTGAAATTTGCAACAAGAAATAGTGAAATTGGCATCTAGAAACAACATGACAGTGCACACACTAGTGTGGGACCACACGTCACACATTGATGGGTCCAAGCGATACATTAGTGTGTAATCCAATTTATTTAATAAATTGGAAATGTGTCTAATTTAATTCTCCCTTAATTAAATTAGACAATAAATTGTAATCTTATCTCATAAACACTTGTAATAGTTAACTGAGTGTGATAGACTCAGTAAGCTCATGAAATTCGAGTTGAGGGTGGTTGGTGAGGAATTTTGAGTGATTCTATTTGTTTTAGAGTCCAAGTTGCAGTTAGTGCATTGGTTTAATGCATAAGAAATTAGTTAACTCAATTAAGTGAGTTAAAGTCAGTTTAACTAGTTGTAACTGATTGTTGCACTAGTAAGAGGTCAAGTGAATTAAATCAGATTTAATTAAAATGCAGTGATCTGTCAAGTGACTGATGATTTACTATTAATAGTTTCATGTATGTCAGTTCTGATGAAGACCAAGTTGAGACAAAGGTTAAAGGGAAGTTAACTAACAGTTGTATTTTTAGCAAACTACCTAGATCCAGTTAAAACACCATAGGATTTCCCATGATGTTTGCGCAGTCAAGGAAGGATGAAATTCCTAAAGAATATGGATTTCATTCCTCATGAATTGCGTGAGCATGGAAGGCTAAAGACAAGCTGAGAATTGGCTAAGTAATAGCCCGATTTTGTTTGGATCAGTGTGAGACAGTCAGGATAGTACAACACACTCTTGTGAGGAGTGCATTGTATTGTTTCATTATTCCTTGGTTCATTATAAAATATATTATAGAAATTATATGCACTAAGAATGCATATGTCCTAGTTCCACCTAATCTCATACTATTTAACTTTATTCAAGATACTGAATCTATTTCACTTGTTAATCTTTTGCGAAAAAATTAATTGCACACACATGTGAAGCATAAACAAAAATAATCAATCGCACATAACACAGTTTTTAACCGAGAAAGCCTAAAGTTGAAAACCCAAACTATATATTATGTAACATGGAGATCATATGACAATCTCATACAAAGCATAAAAAGCTTATCACAAGCTCTTAGTACAGTACAATTGTCATACAGTAATTAGGACCAATCTTGCAAATCCATGCACTGATCTTTACCTCCTGCTAGCCTGCCTCCACTATGAAATATCTGCTGAAGAATTAGCTTCGAATCAATTTGAATTACCCTTTCCTTGATTGCGAAATCCTCATTGGCAACTCCAATGTGTGTGTGATGCAATCAATGCATCACTATAGTCACAACAGATAGTCTATCTTGCCCTTTCACCTATCTCTCCACTGGGTCTCCACTGAAACTGCCATGCACTGTAGTTAACTGTTGTATTTTTTAGTTGATTAATGAGTTATTATTTTTGAATTAACTAACTAATTAATTCACTCCACTCTCACTAGTGTATCAATCAGTTAGACTAGAGACAACTAGCTCAACTGAGTCTAACTGAGTTAAACTAAATACAACTCCATAACTACTTCTTCCAACTGTCATAACTCTGCCACTTGAGTTCTAACTGAGTCCTCCATGCATTAGCTCCAATAAACCCTTGGAAATTGCGTAATTCCCTCATTTCATTGATGTGCCACATATGTGCACTGAACTGAAGTGCTCCAAGGGAATAAGTTGTTGTTAGAGTCTGATTATTATTAAGAGCTAATAATAATTGACATGCACCTATTTTTAGATCAACGATATATAAATAGACTTCACCAAATATTCTAGAAATAGAATTTCATATATTTTTACAACTTGATCAACCATCCACAAATAGCATCCTGCAACTTCTAAAATATGATCATCATGTCTAAAAATAGACTTGTGCCAGAAATAGCCTGTGGTCCCACTTAGTGAAGGCGACTCTTTTCACTAATATTTCTTAAGATAGAGTGCATTGCGAGGATTGCCTTTGAAGTCCTCTAAAAGGTATGCCCCCTTACCAAGCGCCTTACTGATGACGTAAGGGCCTAGCCATAATGAGTCGAACTTCCTGTGACCAAGGACATCATGGGCCTGGTCATATACTAGAACAAGGTCACCTTCGTGAAAAGGACGAGGCTGGACTTTTCGGTCATATTGAGCTTTTGGTGCGTTTCTTGGCTGCTTCCATGGTTTGCAATGCAACACGGCGGTATTCAGAGGCACGCTCAAGCATGATAAGTCGTTGTTCTAGAGGTTGGGTGGCAGGGAGAAGTTCAACAGCCAGATGAAGGGAAGGGATTGTACACTCGATTGATAAGACAACCTCCTCTCCAAAAACGAGGTGAGGAGGGTTATGGTTGAGGGGCATAGGTGCCCCCGAGCATGGTGTGGTCATGCCAAAATGTATTGAGAAAAAGGGGAATCTAAACACATTTTAATGATGTGGTGTGCCATTTGGTCTCGTTATGGTTATGCAGTTTGAGAAAGGAAATGGAGGATTACCAATCTCTTTTGTTACTGCATATAGGGATCAAATGGACTTTAAGTGTCCGAGTTGGCATACCTGGTGTCACTATCCCAAAAAGAGGATTTAGAGATAATGAACTGATGCTCTCGTAGAAAAGCTATAGGTTGGTCAACAATAATGTCTAAGAGACTGGGTTGCTGATGTAAGATGAGGGAACGATAAGGGGTATCATCCCTAGAGTGATCTGAAGTGATATGGGACTCTAGAGGTTCTTCAAAATGTGGAAGAATACTGGGACTAAAGTCAACGCGACCAGAGCCACTAGGAGAGTTGTGGAGAATTGCTTCTCTTGGTCTCTCAAATGTGGGTGCCCCCTTACCCAAACAATGGGTTTCAATGTAATGGCCACAAGGTGGATGTGGTGTGAACGCATGGGTTCGATGTAAGGGGGAATAGATAACGTCAGGGGTGGGGATTTTTTCCATAATGTCGTCATCGCGATAGAAGATGGGGTGACTGGTGGAAGAAAGACCACCTGACGTGGTGAAGTGACCGGAATCGTCATCATGAGAAGAGAGGTTCACATGCGCATCGTCACAAGGGGTGACCGAAGAGTAAGTAGATAAAGGATCTATCGATGTTGAGCCCAAGATGATCGCTGAAGGAAGGTCAAGCGAAACAACAGGGGAGGATTCAGATGGAATGTTCCCCGAGGGTCTCATGGATGATGATAGGTAAAAAATGCTGGACGAAGGCTCCATCATCTCGACATCAGGAGGGGGAATGTCGATGGGAGCAGTCGTATCTGGTAGTTCTGCTGAAGTAGAATGCGCAAATAGGGGAGAGGTGGACTCATTGCGCTTGGCCTCGAATTGGTGGACCGCGGCGATAGAGGTGCGGAAGTCCTCGAGGCGGGGACAAAGATGGGTGTAATGGCCATGGAGATCACACAAAGCACAGGGGTGGTTGGTGTGAATAGTCTTGGGGTTCTTGGCCGCGGTCGCGAAAGGAACAGAGGCTTCTGGGACCGCGGACTCAGGGAACGTGACATTAACCATGGGCTTGAGATGAAGCAATGCAGGACAGGTATGGGAGGCGTGTCCGAAAACATCACACAAAGCACACTGGATGGTATGCTTTGGAGGCTGAGGAGGAGTAGGGTTTTTCGGGGGAGCCTTGTCCTTTGGTGCCCTCTTGCGAGCTTTGCCCTTCTTACCCGAAGCGGTCGCAACAGGAGGTGGTTCCTGTTGAGGTGACTGAGGCACTGATGCAGCGGGAGAAGGCATGGAGGCCGATTGAACCGGGGTCAAAGCAATATAAGGTTTGGGTTGACCAGGCAAGGTGGGGGCTGGAGGATCAAGGTACCAAATGGGAATCCCAAGGGTCAAGTTAGGAAGAGAGAGGGTGGCCATGACCGGCACCGTGTACACTCCCGGTGGGGGAACTAGGAACGGTATCTGACCAGAGGGGTAATGGCCAGGTGGGACGGCTCCTAAATGGCTAAGGCCTGGAGGAACCGTGCCAGGGGGATAAAGGGGCTCATGACTACCAACTGCAGGTGAAGGGCTAGGAGCAGGTTGCGGAGGGCAAGGTTGCTGACTAGACGAAGCAGGTTGCTTGAGAGTAGCCCGAGACGATTGCATCATGCAAACATTCGACGAGCTGGGGTCAGAGATAGGAGGAGGGGGAGACTAGGAAAAGTTCCAAGCAAGGAGGAATCCTTGTAAACGCCGGGGGAGACACTGGTCAAGGAATCGACGATTTTCTTGTTGGCTACACAAGAGATGGTTGTCTCAGGTGAGGTCTGAGATTTTGGCTCATGATATGTCAACTGGTCAATGGTGACTATCTTTCCATTATGGGGGAAAGACATCTTGCGGAAAACCGCGGATGGGACAGCAGACATAACATAGGTGTAGCTTCGCCCCAATAGAATGTTGTAGTCTAGCGGGGCGTCTATGACTTCGACGTCAACGCAAACAGTCTTACCGGCGAGGGTGATAGGACAATTACGAAATAGGCCAATGGGCTGGGAGGCATGACCGTCCCACGCTCGAAGGGTGATCGTGGAAGGGGCCAGCTCGGGGGATCCGAGTTGCTTCCAAACCGAAGCGGACATCACACAGGTGGATGCCCCCTCATCAATTATACCTTACCGGGAAGCCGTTGAGCGTATGGTTTTTTGGCCCAGGATTTGGAGTTTGGAAGGCGACGAGAGGAGGAAAGGAGGGTGATCCCGATTGAGTGGCGTCGAAAACAATCATTTGGTCATCGGCAGGATCTACAGCGCCCACGGCAGATAGTAGAGCCTTCTTTTGGGAAGGGCACGACTGGAGGAGTTCCAGTGTGGAAATGGCAGCAGGAGATTGCGCCAAATCATCTACTATGCTATACGAATGAGCAGCTCGACCGGGAGCAGCGTTTCGACGTAATGGTCCCTTAGGAAGCTTGGTATGAACCTCAACTTTGGGTTGAGGGATATGTAAGGGACCACTCGGTGTCGAAAGAGGCTCTGTAGAACCTAAAGAAGGAGGCTTGGGGGCAGATTGAGCGGGAGGCTTGGGGTACTGGCGAGACCGAGTTTGAAGGTTAAGGTCGACGGGTAGAGGTGGATCAGAGTTCATCATGAGGATCTGGTAATGGGAGGAACCAAAAGGGGAAGGTGGAGTGGCCACCTGTCCGTCAGGTGGTTGGGTAGCCATGAATCCCTGCTGTGTGTCCACCTGCTCTTGAGGGGGTGGTGACTGCTGTTGCAGGGGTTGAGGAGGCAAGGGAGGCGAAAGCGCATATGCTGGAGGAGCTAGCGCACCAGGCTGCGAATAAGGGTAATGGTTAGGTTGGGCAACATTGAGGTAAGCAGGAGGTTGGGCAAAAGGATGAGGCGTTCTGTATCCTGGATGCGTGCGACCAGGAGGGGGAGAAGTGCAGGAAGTGGTGCCCCCTCCCCCAGGAAAACCATAGCTCATGAGAGGTTGAGCGGAGGGGTGAGAGATAGATCCAATGATACTGCCGGCAGCATGGGCATCGCCGGGTCTGGGGAGATCAGGTAGGACAGTAGGATCATAACCTGTCTGAGCGTAGATCAGGTCATAATTTAACGCCATTTGGAGGGCATCTTCTTCGGTTTGAGGAAAATGTGATGTGACATCTTTCCCGATAGGGGACAAGAGAGATCTAAGGAACCAGTCCATGTAGACACGGTCTTCGAAGGTAGGAGATTGACATAGGCTCCGTCTTCTTCGCCATTCCTGGACATGGGTAGAAAGGCGGGTCGAAGAGGTTTTCTTGAACGAAGTCAAGAGTTCGATACCAGTGTCATAACGAAGGGGAAGCTGGAAGTAAGATAAAAAATCACGGGCAAGAGTTGCAAAGGTGGTATGGGAGGCAGTGGGTTGATCAACATACCACTTAGAAGCGTCGCCTGTAAGCGTGCGTTGGAACAATCGAAGACGAACAGAGTCATCGGTAATGGAGGTAGATGAACACCACATGTGGAAAGATCGAACATGATTTGAAGGATCTTCTCCAGCACGACCTTCAAACTTTGGGATGTCGGAAGGGAGCTTTGTTGGCATAGCAGGCCAACTAGCGTCATGATGTATAGGGTCGTTTATCAACCGGTCCAAATCTGGGAGGCTGAGGCCTGCCAAGAAGGGGAGCAAGGGTGTAGTCGAGGTAGTTCCCGTGGTGGTTCCGCTAGTAGTAGTTCCGGCATTAGGGCCGGGAGCACCACTAGCGTTAGGCCCTGGACCAGACATAGTGAAGGTGACAGGGGGAGAACCGAGAAGGAAAAGGAGAACCAAAAGAATCAGAAGAGGAGTCGGAGGAGGACTGGCTCGACGACGGTGGGGTGGAGTAGGTCAATCAACCGGAAACTGAGGGTGAAGGCCAAGAAGTCTCCGAGAAGGGCGCCTTGGGGGCGCAATGATGACAGGAAGAAGAAAACTGGCAAGGGCAGAAAGGGACAAAATCAAGTAATGTCAAGGGCAGATAAGGTGCAGTGACAATTGATTTTAGAGTCTTTTCCAGGCGGTGTTAACCAGGCGCTTCTTCACTTAGGGTCAGTGTGTGGTGTGTGTTAATTTTAATTTTTAAACCCTTTTCATTTTGAGAGCAAGAAAAAGTGTGTTGCGTAACTGAAAAGAAATCTGCAGAGAACAATATAGATTGCTGAAATAACAGAACATTTAACAGCTAACCATGCATCAATTGAACCCAAAAAGGTGGGTCTCTCAAAACTACTCTAAAAGAGGGCAAAAATCTATTCAAAACACACGGAAAAAGAGGCCAATAGGTCTAGGGTCAAAAGGGACATGGATCTAAAGGAGAAAGCTGCTAAAAAGAGGTGCAGATCACAGCCAAGAGGCAGAGGCAAGGTGGCTGGAAAAAGGGGGAAATCAGCAAAAAGCGGAAGGGAAAGGGATGAGGTCCTAAAGGGGGGTCCAAACAAAACTACAAGAGGTGATTTGAAAGGAAGAAAAGCTGATTAAAAGGGATCTGAGGATGAGGTATCAGATCTAAAAAAGGGAAGGCTGAAACTCTGAAAAATTAGACACCTGAAACAGCTAAAACTCTTCCACCAAAAGTGGAGGGTACTGAAGCCCTAGGGGGCTAGGTTCCCACTTAGATGAGCAAAAGCAGATCAGAAACAAGTCGAAACAGGCTAAGACAGAGGCTGGAAAACCCTGACAGAAGCTTCAGAAAAACCCAGAAAAATTTCAGAAAAACAGCAGAAAAAAGTCCAGGTCGCGGTTTTTGACCAGTTTTTCGCTCCGGTCGCAGTTTTGGGGCTGTTTTATGCGACCTGAGGCTTGAGGTCGCACTTTTTGGGCCAAAAAGTGCGACCTGCACTTCCAGGACTCTCGGCGGCAGATTTCAGAAAAAAAATGTCATCTCAGCTGCGGCTGATGTCGGTCACCTGCGCAATAGGGCCAGAAACACACGGAAGTTAGAAATTTTAATGTTTGAGGGCTTTATGAGGAAAAAACCACATGAAAATAGGAAAAAAAAAAGCTGAAAAGAAACCCTAGGGTCTGAAGTAGTTGGATATGCAGGAATAGGAAAAACGACAGCGGTCGTAATTTAAAACCCGTGTGGAGTCACCATTTGTTAGTATGAATTCTTCGTCGAAGTGTACGAAAAAGAACCACTTTAGCTACGCATAACTAATAGCCCTAACAACAATAGAGGCTACCAAACATCTTCAGATCTGCGATTAGTAATTAAAATGCTGCAACAAACAGATCTATAAATGAAAAGACATTAAGCAGTAAAGTAAAGGGTTTGCTCCATGCATCCAACAGACAAGACAAGAACACGATTTTTTGAATGAATTTTTATATTACAGGGCACCTGGGAGGAAAACAAGAAGGTGTATCCAGCTCTCCTCAATGGGATGGGTTCTTCGTAGTCCTCAGCACTTCAGATCTAAGCTTTCTCTCTCTTGTAGGTGTAGAAAACCCAATGCAAAAATGAAGCTCAATGGGAGCAAAATTCAAATGATGGAAAAATGAGACCAAGTGTATAGATCCAGAGTGATCTAGTAGGAAACAAAAGGTGAAGAATGATGGGGAAAACCCTCCTATTTATAACAAAATATTGGGTCATTCTAGATCTTGGTGCATGATTAAAATAATGTTAACCAAATCTAGATCCACCTTTTATGGAATACTTTATTATATTTGTTGGAGGGAAAGGGTCTTTGACTTGGGTAAAATCCCTTGATTAGTCAAAAATAAATAAATAAATGATTTATTTATCTTTTTAAGGAAGTGGTTGGAAGATAATCAAATAAATAATGATTTATTTAATTATTTGTGGGTGATTTGGTCATATTTAACAAGGAATATTATCTAAATAAGATTTAAATAATTATTCCTAAAAATTAATAAGATAAATAAAGGTTTATCTAATTAATTTCTTTGATTTTGGGTTAAACATGACTGGGAATAATAATTAAATTATGATTTAATTAATTATTCCATGAGGAAAATCAAACAAATATGGGTTTGTTTAATATTTCCTTTTGGGGTTTCCTGTTCTAACATAGTGAAAGTGGTTTTACTTAGGGTAAAACTGGTCTTACATGGTGTACTTGCGTCCATCTAATGATAATAAGTTAGATGACCAAAAAATGGTGTAACACTCATCATCTTGTTGATCTCTCTCTATATATAGAGGGGTTTTGAGCGGCAAGCTTTCCCTAGGAAAAATATATGTGTTGTAGATTGATTTGCTTCTTTCTTTTACTTGGTGTGATTGTGCGATCGTGTTTATTTTCTGAAATTAATTTGTAGAAGGATTAAATATTTTTCTCTAGTATATTGCATGATCAGATTGAATCCGTTGGTATACCTACTATTTGTATAATTTCCACATCTCAAGACTCTTTCAATTATCAATTTTGTATTCCCCTGAGCCTCCTCTTCAATTACTGTGAACTATGCATTTACAATGCACAACCTTGCCTCCCTTGTCTCCGTCACTTGCTCAATTGTGAGATTCCTTGTCTTTCCTTTCCTAAATTGTGCATTGCGTAGTTGTAGTGGATAGTAGGATCATACTTTAGTCCTTATAGAGCTCAAATACACAAATCCTGCTTCCTCTTCCTTGAGCATTACACACTGCACATCCTTAGTGATCATGCCTATCACCTTTGTCCCCTAGACTTTCCCACTGCGAAAAAACTTTATGAGACATCCCTTATTGCACATTGTTTAGTTCTAGTGGATAATGTGGTAATCCATTGTTGGGGCCCTTGTTTTTAAAATGAAATGGTTTTGAGTTACAAATAACAGGTGGCAGAGCACAACCATGGTAGAAAAATATTTGTCACGGTTTCAAAGAGCTGGAGAGCAGGTGGCGTACCAGTTGTGGAAACTAGCATAGATGGCAGAAAGGATCGATAAGAAAAAACAATGAAACTCCCAGTGATCAGGGAGATGCAGCAAACAACAGAGTGGAAAAGAAGGGAAAACTGATAGTCGCGCTGGAAAAGGAACACATAGGCAGTCAGCTAGCATAGACAGAAGGTTGGTGCAGTGGAGAGCAGAGGAAGGGAGTCGTAGGAGAGCCCTATTTGTTCTGTTCATCCTGTTCACCCTGTTCATTCTATTATGTTCTATTTGGTCATATTGTAATCAGTCCTGCTGTGGTCACTCTGAGGATTAATGTAACTGTTCGTTATTATTAATGAAATATACTCCTATCTGGGTTTGATGTCCTGAATTATCTGATGAGCATCTAGTTATGATGAATGTATTGGCTGCTTTAAATTTTTATTTTTCATTCTGAATATGGTCATGAGTAGTGTCTGGTGCAAGGTAGCTAAACCTGTTTGAATTACTTAGCTCTGTTTGTTTCACTCTATAGTTGTGTTTAGTCGATATCTGATTTGTTCCTAACCTCATTAAGGTCATGGCATGCCTTGGGTGAGACTCTCTACTCTTCGAAGTAGAGTGAAAATGTCAGCGTTGTGCTAGACTACTACAGAAACCTTGTTGACCTCTATCCTGAACCTGGGTCTTGCTCAGAGACCTTCTTTCTCGCCAACAAGTAGTTTCGTTGCCGGGACCCCCAAATTTCATTTAGGAGCTAGATCATGGTATCATGGATATTCGAAAGGGAAATACGAAGATGGTGGGATAACCACTTATATTAGTTCATAGCACAGCAAGCTGAGTTGAGACAACAGAGGGAGAAAACTATTAAGGATAGGGTTCTATTCTCTGAATCTGTGAGTGATATCCACAAAATATTCTAGGGAAAGTTTCCAAAGGAACTCTATAATTGGTTGTGGAGACTACAAGTCAAGGCAGTCCATGGAAGCTTGTGGAAGATCTGTCGCAAGTGGCTGCATGAGGATCTGGTTGCCCTCCATAAGTTAGATACCGATTTGACCCGAGCTGTAGATTTATGGGTGCAATCTACCTTGGAAGGATACATAGAGGAATTTGCAGCTAAGTGTTACCAGTCCTTTTCAAAATCAGAAGACGAATTCAGATCTAGATTACGAGGATAGATGTTGAAGGGGATTCCCTTGTGGATGAAAGCTTTAATGGTAGATGAGGGATTGATGGAGTTTCAAAAATCTGAGATGGAGACTTAAACCTCCAGTACTAGGGGAAGGAGCTGAGGGAGAGATGCTACAAGTAATTTGGAAGGGGGAATAGGGATATGGATGACAAGACCTCCAGTAGGTTGAGAGAGTGACGAGCACATCGGATGGCGCAGATAGCTGAGAAGTGGCGGGAGAGAGTGATGAAGGAGTTGGAGAAACAAGAAAGAAGTCAATAGAAAAAGGAGAAGGCGCTGCAAATTAAA
The DNA here is from genome assembly GCA_034641835.2 of Pinus albicaulis. Classification (NCBI taxonomy): domain Eukaryota; kingdom Viridiplantae; phylum Streptophyta; class Pinopsida; order Pinales; family Pinaceae; genus Pinus; species Pinus albicaulis. The sequence goes on from CM076580.1 coordinate 755,139,405, forward strand.
AGAGAGATGGAAGGTTAGACAGAATCCCAAGGAATAGGAGTGACCATTAAGGAAGTCAGGAAAGTTTATAGGAGCCCAGCCCAAAGAGAAAAGGGAGAAAATTCCAGCTTGGAGGATGTGCACCCCAAGGATATGTCCGATGTGGATTTGCATGTTGTGATGGAGCAACTCTTCCGAGAAGGGTCAACACCCATAACTCAAGATAACTCTATTCCCAAAAGTTCAAGTAGCTCTAGTCCCGACCTTCCCCTGGTACTCTATCAGCCACTAGGTGAAAATTTTGTTAAGTTACGAGAATTGAGTAAGTTGAATAGTGTTCAGTCTACAGTAGTAATACACATTAGCAGTAGTGCTAGTAATACCATTTCACAGTCGGGAAATAGGGTTTTATTTTAGCAATGCCCACAAAAAGGAGCATGGTAGGATCATTTACCTAATACCCAGAGTTCTCTAGGAGGGGTAACGATGATGTGGAGTAGCACTGGTATCTCTACGAAGCCATATGGAGGGCTCGACAGACACTAGAGGCAGTCAAGTTGATCAAGTTTCAAACTACTCTCAGGGAGAGCTCTACGCTGGTTTATTAAATGGTCTGAGGTTCATCCGAACCAAGCGATGGATGATGTAAAACGAGAATTTGTTAAATAGTTCAAGTTACCTCAGATAGATCAGCAAGGTCTATCAGATATGTGGGAGATTAAACAGCGAGAAGGAGAAACTGCATGGGATCTGATGAGAAGATTCAAGGATTAAGTTGGAAAACTGAGTTACCCAATTGATCCAAATCATCAGATAGATTGGTTCATCAAGGCCCTTCTTGCGTTGACAAGAACTCCATTAACGCAATAGAATATTGATACATTAAAAGATGCATTTGAGAAAGCTATGAATATAGAGGCCATGGCAGGATATCCGTAGGATTTCAAAGGAGGGGCTGTAGCTCAATACCCTTCCATATTGGGGTTAAAACATCAGATAGATATTCTAACAAAAAAATTGAAGGAAATTCAACCAATGTGGCCTACAAGACCCAATGTATGGTGTACAAATGGTTTGATGGAGGGACACGTGGTCACCAAATGTTCAAGCTTGTCGGGACAGAATGCAGGGACTTTAGTAGCAGGGACACAGGGAGCTCCATCTATAGGAGGAGTTGCGTAGATAAACACATAAGGACTATATCCACCGCAACCCTAGTACCTAGGGTTCCTCGCGCAACAGAATCAGACCACAACTGAATATTGTGAGAAATGAAAAACCATTGGTCATCCTTCCCGCTTGTGCCCTATCTTGAAAAAATACTCCAACATTCCAAATAACATATACTGTGAGTTTTGTTCTTCCACAACATGCAACACAGAGCAGTGTAGAGCTCTGGATGCATTAGTAGAACGATTGGACAAGCCTTCATATCGAGTGAATGAGGCTCCCAGGGGACGAGGAGGAGGCATGAGAGGAGGTCGAGCTAGAGGAAGAGGACCTGTACGATGTTACAACTATGGCCAAGAGGCCACTTAGCCAGGGAATGTCCACTTCCAAGAAGGCCATGGTGCTCTTAGTGCAGAGTTAATACGCACGCAACAAAATACTGCCCATAGCTAATTAAAATATGGGAAGAAAGAGCCAGACAAAGAGGAGAAAATCTTGTAAATTCAGAGCCAATAATAGTAGAGGCTCAGGCTATGCAGAACATAGCCATATTGACGCGAGGAGGAAAGAGAACTAGGGAAGATGAACAGAATACATACCCGATAAAGCTGATAAGGCTAGCATCTCCAAAGCCAATGTTCAAGCTAGAAAGACAGAAGTAATACTTTAAAGAAGTAGTGGAAACATTTTCCCAACTTGGGGGAAGTAAAGGCAATGAGTTACTACAGCCTAGGGTAGACAAGGAGAACCAAGCTAGCACAAGCACTATAATTGAAGAATGGTTCCAGCTATATCTAAAAATTGTTACCAATGCACCAATGATGGAACAATTGAAGCATAATATAGAGATGGTGGTGCATGAGACCACAGAACCAGGGGAATCAAATGACACAACATAGAAATACATACAAAGAGTCAAAAGAAATAAGAGAAGAATAGGGAAATAATTCTGTGTAAACACTCAAGTCGCGGGATTCCAAATTAAGGACACAATGCTTGACCTAGGGTCAGATGTCTACATTTTTCCAAGGAAGACATGGGAAGCATTGGGAAGACCGAAGATGACATATCACCAATCCAAATCCACATGGAAAACTAGTATTGCACTGTGCCCATAGGTAGGCTGGAGGAGGTCGAAGTCGATGTTGTAGGGGTTAAGACATACACAGACTTTGAGGTGATAGACATTATGGGGGATAAGGATCCTTATCTAGCATTATTGGGGATTGACCGGGCATTCAAGAACTATGCAATAATAGATTTGAAGAAGGAAATAATGATATTTGAAGATGGGGAAATCAAGGTCACATAGCCACTTGACCCATATCAAGGACCCCGATATACAGTGTCCATTGACAATAGAGAAGATGCTCAGCTTCTTGATTATCTTTATCAAATGACATCAGGGAAACAAGAAGATTATATCAACCCAACAATGGGGGGGACTGTGAGCTGGAGGTGTTCAAAGCTTAGACTTAGGCTCAGAAATAGCCTGGGATGATTGGCAGCAGGGGGGATATGAGACAAATATAAGAAGAAGTGCTAATATCAGAAGGATCAATTGGATCAGAACTGAGGTAAGAGAATATCCTACTATGTCAAATATTAATGTTGTGAATGCCTTTATTTCTAGGATAGAAGATAAAGTAAAAGTGGACCATAGGGTCCCATTCATGGATGTGGCTTTATAATCCACATCAACAAGATGGTGGAGAAACCACTGCAACTCTCTATTGCAATGGGACAAGCTTGCAGCAACGTTGAGGGCTAGATTCAAGGAAGAGGAAGGACCAAAATTTAGTGAAAATTACCAAGGGGAATCCGACCCCAGAAAACATTTACAATATTTTGAGGACTAATGGAAGAATGCAAGGTACCTAGAAGAACTATGGGTACACAAATTTGTACATTCGCTGGATTCAATTCCACAGGTTTGGTACCTAGCTGAAGAGAAGAAAATAGGAACCAGTACTTGGAAAATAGATGTGGATAATTTTACGCAATGCTTTTCCTTTGAAGGAAAAACAAAACCACTCACACAAGAATTGCAAGCCATTAAAAGGGTATTGTTATTTTAGAGATTCAGGAGGATGAAGAACAACCACTCCCAAGCCAAAGCATTAGGAAGTCGGTAGCATGCAAAAAGATAAATATTGAGATGGATGATGATGATCTAGAAGATCTTAGACATCTATATTTCAAAGAAAGAGAAGGGAAGTGAGATATTCAAGAAGAACCGAAAATAGAAGGAATTCATCTGCTACCATTGAAAACCAAGAAGCTGAACATTGGGACACTGGAAAAGCCAAAACTTGCGTCAATTGGTGATTATTGGGATGCCGAAATGACTAAGGAGATATTTAATCTACTATAGGAATATGAAGACTTGTTCCCATCCTTAGTAGTGAAGTTACCATCTGAATCCAAGAGTAAAATAAAAATTCAAGACAGAGATTGATAAAATGCTAAAGGCAGGGTTGATATTCCTGGTGAAAGAAGCGGAGTGGGTAAGTCCTATAGTCATACAAAGTAAAAAGGAAAAGTCTGAAATTAGAGTCGGTGTTGACTACAGGAGCTTGAACAATGCATGCATACATGACCCATTCCCCACTCTGTTCAGTGACGAGGTTCTCAAAAATGTTGCGGGGAAAGAAGATTATTCATTTACAGATGGATTTTTAGGATAACACCAAGTGAGGATAGCTGAAGAAGATAAGAAGAAGACAACTTTCACAACCAAATGGGGCTCATTTTCATATCATGTAATTCCATTTGGGTTGAAAAATGCACCAAGAGTATTTTCACGGATTATTGTAGTAGCGTTTCGGGAATATATCCATAAATTCTTGGAATTCTATACAGATGACTGGACATTTTATAGCCTATTAAAGAACCATGCAATGTTGTTAAGGATAGTGTTTGACAGATGCAGGCAACTCCAGATTTCATTAAACCTCAAGAAGTGCATCTTTGCAATACCCTTTGGGACACTGCTAGGACATGTTGTATGTAAACAAGGGGTTTGCGTCAATCCAGAAAAAGTGGCAGTTATAATCAAAATAGAGGCACCAGAAACTATGAAGCAGTTAAGGTCACTGCTAGGCCACACTAGCTACTATAGGCGATTCATCCGAAACTATGTGAAGATAACAACCCCATTGAAGAAACTGTTACGGAAATCGGATAAATTCAATTGGACAGATGCATGTAATACTGCTCTAAATACCCTGAAAGAAAAATTGGCAAGCACGCCCATATTAATTCATCCTAATTGGGACAAACAATTCCATGTCCACATTGATGCTTCCAACATTTCACTTGGAGCAGTTCTGGCTCAACTAGGAGATACTTTAGTTGATCACCCAATTTATTTTGCAAGTCAGAAGTTATCAATAGTTGAAAGGAACTACACCACAACAAAACGAGAAGCTTTGGAAATGGTGTATTCCCTTCAAAAGTTTCGCCACTACCTATTAGGAGGTATGTTTAAGTTTTTCACAGACCATTCAGCTTTAAAGTACCTAGTTAACAAACCGGTCTTAGAGGGAAGGATCTATAGATGGCTCCTACTATTTCAGGAGTTCACCTTTGAGGTGATAGTAAAGCCCGAGAGACTGAATGTGGGTCTTGACCACTTTTCAAGGCTAGAAAATGGAGAAAACGGAGGGTCCCTGGATGATCATCTGCCAGATGCTGATATTTTTAGAGTAGAAGCCATCCCAGACTACTTAGACCAGATAGCAACCTATCTGACAACAGGACAGTGCCCGAATGAATATACATCAGCCCAAAAAAGACATCTGGTAGTTAGAGCAACACAGTATCAGCTAATAGCGGGACACCTGTATAAGATGGGGTTAGATCAAGTCTTGTAGAGATGCATCCTGGACCATGAGAGGGAAGATATATTGTGGGAATGCCATTGTGGAGTTGCGAGAGGACATGTCGGGGCAAAACCAACTATGAGGAAGATACTGCAGGCAGGCTTATGGTGGCCCACAGTACACATGGATAGTAAGGCATTTGTAAAAAAATGTGATGTGTGCTAGAGGACGGGATGTCTATCGCACAGAGATGAGCTACCACTTCACCCAGTAAACGTATCGCAACCATTTGAGAAGTGGGTCGTTGATTTTATAGGACCAATAACACCTGTCGCAAGACACTCATAGGCTAGGTACATCATAACCGCAACAGACTATCTGACCAGGTGGGCAGAAGCGATAATAGTGAAGGATTGCACAGCTGAAACAACGACTCGATTCATATTTGAAAATATCATCAACATATTTGGTTTCCCTAGAAGTCTTACCAATGATCAAGGTACGCATTTTGTCAATGCAACGATCATATCTCTGCTAGAAAATTTCATGGTACAACATCATAAAAGCAGTCTGTACCATCCATAAGAAAATGGTACAATAGAAGCATTCAATAAGATTCTGGAAAAGGGCCTAATGAATATTTTCAACATTGATCAAGATGACTGGGTTGAATGTATACCAGCAACATTGTGGGTGTACATAACAATTGTCAAAAGACTAAACAACCAGACCCTATTCTAGCTGCTGTACGGGAGGGAAGCAGTGGTACCAGCCAAATTTGTTATACCGAGCCTGCTAATCGCATCATCACTACATTTGTCATAGGAAGACTCATTGAAAGAGTGATTAAGAGAGTTACAAGAAATTGAAGAGGACAAGTTTCTAGCAGATTTTCATTAGAATTTCTAGAAATATAGACGGAAAGCTTGGCACGACCGCCATATTAAGCGAAAAACATTTACGGTTGGAGCAAAATTTTTACTGTATGACAGGAAGTTCCAAAATTTCCTAGGTAAACTAAGAATGCATTGGCTAGGACCATACCATGTGATTGAAGTTCGAGATTCAGGAGTAGTTCAGTTAGCACAACTGGATGGCCAGGTATTACCAGGATGGGTGAATGGTACATGCCTGAAGCCCTATGATGAGTAAGTTACATTATTTCATTTTCCAATAACTCTCGCAACCGAGAGGAGTCGGTAAGGTAGATTAGAGTAGGTATATTTCATAACTCTCTCGAAACCGAGAAGAGAATATATAGGAGTGCAAATAAAGAAAAACCACAATAACAGAAGAAACTCATAGTTGCGATGCGAAGACCACATTGCAACCGATTGTGGTTTGGGGGAGGGTAGTGTCCAGCCTGTCATCCATGTTAGAGAGCCAAACATGTTGAATATCATTCCACCATCATGACCTATCATTCCCATGTCAGTTTGTAGGATTACCTATATTTGAGAAGTAATTTCTATAATTAGTATCATCCATACCACAATAAATTTTCCATATTAGGTCATAGTCATTACCCATCACGTCTGCCCAAATCCCGAAATCACAGTCAGCTATGTCAGAACCCACCTCATTGTGGTAACTAATCACGCAATTATAGCCGCGGGGGAAGCAAGAAAAATTAATTAGTTATGGGGTCTTATCAACCTCATTCATGCCAGTTACTTACATAACCTACATGAAATAAAGCGTGAGAATGTCGGAGAATTCCGAGTTAGAACTAGAAACAACAGCAGAAGCGAGAGAAACTTCATCAAAAGAAGTCCAAAGGGAGCATCCAGAGGCAGGAATTTACAAAGAAAGAGCAGGGGTAGCTTTGCAAGTATACAAAAGAAGAGAAAAAATGACCAAGGTAGCACCAGCAGTCATCAAGCAAGAGCTTGATGAGAGAATCCAGAAAATGGAATCGCTGGTGGGAAAATACGACAATGCATCGTTGATTGACACAGACCTTACGGATTCCTACCAGTTTTCGACAATGAAGAGGTAGGTCTATATGGAAAATTACACTACTGAAGCAGGAGAAGAAGCGGCAAGAGTGCACCAAGACTTTAGAGGTGTCCAGCAATCAACAATATTGAACCTCAGAAATCTTCCAGTGTTTGGAACCACAGGAGATGTGATGCAGTGTACAAAAATCCTGCTGAGTAGGATCCAGAACAGGTCACTGTGGCTAGGAAAGGAAATACCGATACACCCATAAGATATTCACAGGCTAACGGGATTATCAGCAGAAGGAAGAGACATCTCCACAGCATTCCAGACTATCTCCAGGAGAGCAAAGAAGGCAGGAGATGGTGACTATTATAGGAAATACGACACTAAGAGAGGAGGAAAGGGGGAAAATATAGACCTTATAAACAACCCAACAGTCAAATTCACCTATTACCTGATTGCAAGAAAAACCATGAGGCATTATATGAAGGGTGAGTGTACACTCGATACCATCTCAGTCGTGGAGCACTGCCTCCAGGGGACACAATTAAATTGGTGTTTTTTTCTGTTGAAAGAACTCTTTGAAGCCCATTAGGAGAACTAAAAAAGATCCACTGGGTTCATTTACGGTTACCTTATCATGGCATTTTCTATGTGGAAATCGAATTTCCTGGGAATTAGACAGCCCGTGGAACTCAGAAGAGGTCAAGTGCTGGCGATGAAATTTACGTCCTGGAAGTTCTCAGGAGACCCCAACACCAAGGAGGTGAATGAAGAGGCATTCAAATTATGGTACAAGAAGATGGTGGACATAGTGATGAGATAGAAAAGAATCCCAAAGAGTTTACTAGATAATTATTTTGCGCAAATATGGTTTGGAGTCAGTCACAAAAAAACCTACATCCGACCCAGCTGCGTGGAAGAAACGACATTCAAAATGAGACCATTGAAGTTTCAAATTGATGAGAAAGCATTCCATAATGAAGTATGTTCCTGGCCAGGGGTGGTAATGGAGGTCAGAAGCAGGGTCTATCACTATTCGTTTGATGGCATGTTGTCGTATCCACTACCAGGAGAAACGTTGAATGAAACACTAACCAAAGTGTCTCGGCTGCTGTTGACACCCATAATCAAGGAGTTGAACACGAAGGTACAAGGATTTAATCATGTAATGCAAAATCTAACCAATGCTTCTCCTCTGTTTCCTACTTTTTTAGAGTTTTAGGCCTCCAATTCTGCATCTCCTTCCATATTTTCACCCATAGTCACGACCCTACTGTCCACCTTGTTTAATTCACCATTGGCAACCACCACAGTTCCAATAAAAAATAATAAAGCACCTAAGCCACCCGTAGCCACACCTAAGGCCAAGAAGGTAAAAGTTATAGTGTCTATCCAAGTCGTTGATCTCACTGGGGAGGATCAAGAAACCGATGTATACAGGAGTCCCAATTCAGGAGGAGCCAAATATGACCCCCCAGATAACCTATGAGCTACCTATATTCAACCCATTCTCAGTGTTAAATGTTCAAACTTCATCCCCGGTCCACACTCACACCTCATCTCCCCACACTCACTAGTCATCGCCTCACACATCATTCACTTCAAAAGATTGTTCCATCCGCACTCCTTCCACATCAGTGACCATTTCAGACCTAGTCAAAATTCTAAGCAGAACAAATGGGGAAACCGAGGCAAAGGTTAAATCAAGTACGACCATGGTACTCGAGGTTAACCAACCTCTGGCAAAACAAAGCACTTTTCTGAACTTATTAGTGCGCGGGGGATCCTTTACTGTAGATACAACGCCCTCGCCCAAGGAACTGAACCCGTTTCAACAAGAAAACTTAATACTAAAACAGGTTCAGCCTACCGCAAGCATGGGTAACCCAGGAAATCCATTGCCGCAACATACCCAGCTGACATTACCACATAAACACTTAGCCAGGTCAATAGCCAGCGGTCAACCACTCAGGGAAAGACTGCCAAACCAAGATATGTCTGGGGCTGAGAGTATGCAGACTTGGGGAATAGCACAACTATACAGTTTCATTTAGCATGCAGCACAACAGGCCGAAGGACTACACAACGAACTCCAGCAGAGGTTTGAGTAGCAACAACTACAAATTAGTGTGCTCACTAAAGACTGTGATCAGTTGAAAGTAGAAAAATATAACTTGCAGGAACAACTGGAGAAGGTGATAGATGTTTTCAGGGATATTTGGCTGACCATAATGGCTCAGGATGACTATACACTAGGCGACATATCGGCTGACACACTGGTCGAACTGTCCATTCATGTCAAGACAACATGTTCAAGTCTCAGCAGGGAGAATCAAGAGCTAAAAGTAGCACTAGCGACCAGTTCAGTGCTGCCACACCCTATTTTCATATACACAGAGAAGGTCACGGAGAAGCATAAAAAAGTAACTGTGATGCAGTAAACACTGGGCACCACGGTGAAGGAAGCTTACAACCTTCTAAAACATTTGCATGAGTGTTCAACCTCGCTGACTATGAAGGCAAAACTGATCGCGGCACAACTGCAGCAAGTCTCAAAAGAAATACAAGAGGCCACAGACCCCGACGGCCTTAACCACTTGTACAACCAAGCGGAGGAGCTGGAGACTAAGATATAGAGGATTGAAGAACATTCAACGGAAACCAAACAGGTCCTCCGAGAATTGAGGCAACCAGTGAAGCTCACTTCACAAATGATACATCAAATGGCCATTGAGGCCAATATCAAAATTAAGGAAGTATTCAGCAAGTTGCCGACCATTTCAGGAGAAAAGGAAGCAGAACAAATCACCACAAAAATGGACCTGCTCATGAATGGATGGAAACAAGCCATTACCGAATTCGCCAAACTTACGTCATTAGTGTTGCCAAAGGTCCATGAGTTGGGGCCCTTGTTTGCACAATGAGAGGAAACAGAGAAGACAGGGCCAGCCACGAAGGTAAGCGAACCAAGGGAGACAGAGGCAGTGGAAAAGGATTGACTTGGGACGAGTCAATAGCATGTGGTCGGGGCCTGTTGGGGCCCTTGTTTTGAAAATGAAATTTTTCTGAGTTGTGTATAATAGGTGGCAGAGCGCAAACATGGTAGACAGAGAGTTGTCACGATTGTGAATAGATGGAGAGCAAGTGGTGCGGCAGTTACAGAAACTAGCAAATATGGCAGAAATGAGCAACAAGACCAAACAACGAAAATCCCAGTGAGCAGGGAGATGTAGCAAACAGTAGAGAGGAAAAGAAGGAAAAGTTGACAGTCATGTTGGAAAAGGATAAAATAGGCAATCGGCCAGTGTAGACAGAAGGTTGGTGCAGTGGAGAGCAGAGGAAGGGAGCCATAGGAGAGCTCTGTTTGTTCTATTCATTCTGTTTTCTCTATTCATCCTATTCACCATGTTCATTTTATTCTGTTCTATTTAGTAATATTGTAATTAGTCCTTTTGTGGTCACTCTGAGGATTAATGTAACTGTTCGCTATTGTTAATGAAATATACTCCTATCTGGGTTTGATGTCCTGAATTATGTGATGAGCATCTGGTTATGATGAATGTATTGGCCGCTTTAAATTTTTATTTTTCATCCTAAATTTGTTCATGAGTAGTGTCTGGTGCAAAGTAGCTAGACCTATTTGAAGTACTTAGATCTGTCTGTTTCACTCTATAATTGTGTTTGGTCGATATATGATCTATTCCTAACCTCATTAAGGTCACGGCACGCCTTAGGTGAGACTCTATGCTCTTCGGAGTAGAGTGAAAATGTTGGCGTTGAGCTTGACTACTGCAGAAACCTTGTTGGCCTTTATCCTGAACCTCAATCTTGCTCAGAGACCTTCTTTCTCGCCAACATACCTTAGTCCCTAAAATTCTCAATTGCACAATTGAAAGACCTTTTCTCTCAAGATGTTGTGCAATGTCCCATCATATTTAGCATGTTACATGAGCGAACACATTTAAAATAGTTGATTTTGGGTCTAATGTTTTCATTTCATGAGTGAACCCTATTTGTAGGTGATATCACTCTCTCATGGCAAGATGATCCTCAATGAGGTTAGTAATAAGAAGTTATAATAAGGACTATCGTGGAGACAAGACACCAAGATGTTATCATGAAAGAGTAAAGGAATCCTATATCATGACAGAGAGATGGTAACTCGTGTTGACTTAGATGGTTCCAACACTCATCGATACCTTTTGGAGGGTGAAGATGAAGGAAAGGCTAGATCCATCATGAGGGATTTAAAACATAGTAGAAAACAAGAGAACTTGAGATTGATACATTGCAATAAATTATCATGTCACAGTTACCAAATCATAGCTTCTCAAGTGTCAACACAAAAGTCATATGTTGTCCATTTATTTTGCCACAATTTGTGGAATGTAATTTTGTATTTTCCAAAATAAGAAAATTTAAATAATGTGTGGAAGCCCAAAGGTCACACATGGAACATGAAGAGTCACTAGGAAGTCTAAGAGTAATGTAAGATCTCAAAGTTCATGTAGAAGCTCAAGATTCATGAGGGAGGTCAAGAGTCACACGGGGAGGTAAAGAGTCACCTCATTTGTTATAAACAAACCCACATGCCTAAAAAAAAGTACTTTTCACCTTCTCTTATTTATCTTGGCATGAGAGAGAAGATCTTTCTTTGGAGGAGTAAGTGGTGGCTTAATGTTCCACTATTGGGGCTAGTGTTTAACCATTGTAATTGTGTACTTGGAACTTTCACTTAATCATCAGAATCTCTCATATATAGCACACTTTCATACATGTATCATGAATGATGTAAGACTACTCTTTTAATGTTTGCGGTATATGTTTATGTTCATAGATACTAAAGAAAATGAATTATTTCTTTGGATTTGGTATATATCTTGTTGAATGTGTGTTGTTATTTTCTTTCATCACTACAAGGAAAAGACCCTCTAGTGGAGGTTATAAATGAGGTTTTTAGTGTTATAAAATTGGCCAAAATTTTCAAAAAAACATTTGCTACAACATCTGTTTATGGTTACGGAGGTTTTGGTAGAGCTTTTAACGGAAATTCAACACAACTAAAAAAAATGGGTGGTCGGAGGTTATTACGGATGTTTTTCATCGGTGTGATACTCTGGCTTGAACGAACCGATGCATACATATAGAAGGTGCCCTGGGGCGGTCGAAGGAAAATGCACCGAGCCGTTAAGCTACAAAACTACACCGGGTGTAGTGTTGGTGATACAATGCACATGGCCGTTCAAATTGGTCTTGGGATTTGTGTGATGCCCATAGGTCGTATCACCACACCGATGCGTAGACGTATAGAAATGCACTGGTGCACAGTATCACAGAAAGGCACCGAGATTTACAATTGGTATTGGTATTCGTGTGGTGCCTGCAGGTCGTACGAATGCATCGGTGCTTATAGACACATAAACACCTCGGTGCGCACTATCACACAGACGCACCAAGATTTATAATTGGTATCGATATTCGTGTGGTGCCCGTAGATCGTACAATGACGCCATTGTGTATAGACACATAAATGCACCGGTGCATCGTAACACACAAAAGCACCGATACTTTTAATTGGTTTTGGTTCTTTTTCGGTGCTCATAGGTCGTAGAAGCACATTGGCACGCTTCTTAATACAAACACACTGGTGTACAGTTACTGACATGCACCAGTTTTCATTTTGTAATTTTTAGAAACATTGACCTGTGACAGTGCAATTATTGTGATTTTTTAAAATTCATTATTCATCAAAAGTCATCACATCTTTTAACAATATTCATATTAATTAAATTCTTATTAATGCATTTGAATGTGATGTTTGGATTAATTTGTTATATCATATCATAATTATTGTGGTTTTTCTAAATTCATTATTCATCAAAATTCGACACATATATATCTCATAACAATATTCATATGAATTAAATTTTTATTAGTTCATTTAAGAACGAAAATGGAGAATGCAATAATGATAATGGAGAATGCAATAGAATAAATTAAAACACATTTTATGATATATGCTATATATGAATAAGACAATCTTTATCATACAAATGGGACAGTTATTGGTATCCCTTTGACTTTCAATTGGGACACTATGTCCATTACATTAAACAAAATGTCTAATTTCACTGACATATTTCAAAAAATACAATGCCTTGCTTCGATATCCAAACATAATGATCATCATTCTTCACTTGAACTGTTGTCACTGCTAGAGCTACTTTCATGACTTGGGTTATTTTCAGGAATGTTTTGTTCACGGTGTTGATTGTTTTCTTCTTCTTCACCTTCCATCTAAAAATATAAAAATAAAATGAAATGAGTGTATATACATTGGTGAGAATAATGAAAATTGCAATATTAAATAATATACATCAATGTACATCGAAAAGAAAAATGATGTACCATAGCAGCAATTGCCTCATAAACTATACACATTCTTTCAAAACCATGTACCATGCCATCTTTCAAAATTTCATCTGTCGGCGCAGTTCCATACTTTGTTTCCTGCAAGTTTTATACCCCATAACAAATCATATATTTAATATAAAACATTCTTTTGTTCTATTAATTATAGACGGAGCTAAGTAAAACAATATCGATAGATGCTTACAAATTCCACAATTAATTTCTGATATGCCAACATATACTCACAACCCATATTTAACCCAATTTCAATCAATTCGTCTGATGGTTCTTCTTTGTATGTGAGCACCTATTTGAAGACATTCAATGATGATTTTTTTAAAACTACTTAAAAAATACAAAAATGAAATCTATTTAAGTTGTTATAAGGAAGTAACAATTACTCACAAACTTAGATATCGGCCCTTTTCTTCCTTGTCATCCTGTTTTATGTGCTGAATGGGTTCCATCTTCTTTTATTTTCTAAAATAAAATTCTTGAGAATTAATATTTAATTCTAAATTGTTTATTTATTATACCTAATGATCGAAAAATTCAATGATTACATATTACATTTGAAGCATGTTGTTGTTAAGATGGCTCCTCCTACGATGCAATTTTTTCCATTTCTTTGACCATCTCCTTGTACACCTTTTTGGACATTCCTACTGGCATATTTCTGATATCAGCTCTTTCATCTTTTGAGATTTTCATAATCTTCCTGTAAATGTAACATGACAATAAAATATTTAATTTTTATATTGATATCTGAAAAGTAAATATAACAAAAGTGATATTTATAAATAATTCAAGACAAACATTTAAAGGAATATTACTTTTTCATTCCTTCTTTTTTGTTGTTGTACATTTTTTCTATTAAAACTTTGACATGTTTCATTGACCAATTCTCTGGAAACTCTTCCTATAGTTTAGATAAAATTTTGTTCTTGGAAACATTAGATTGATTTTTGTATTGTAAGTGGAAAGAATGTCTATACATTCGTTCCACTAGATCCCTCAAACTCTTGTAAAAGTTTTCCCGCATTTCGTTAACTTCCAGCACCACTCGAGATGAGCTAAGGAGCAATTCATCTTCATTTGCATGTTCTATTTTTTTCTTTTCTTAGAACAACATTCCTTTTCTGAGTTGTTGGTCCCTATAGAAAATTAAACAGATGTGAATTAATAGACTGTTTAACACATGTTATCTAAAATTTTTAAGTATATTATTAATGATAATTAAAAAAAGAAACTCATATTGGATCGATAATATTTTTTCATTCACCTGATTCATCCTTTTGCAATTTTTCCATCAAGCTTTTATGCTCTTCTAGTCCTAGATCAAAAATAATCTTATCGAGCTTCATCATTTTGTGGTTGTGCATGATACACAGTAAACAATACATATTAGTTAAACTTACATATAGTTCAAAAATAATATTTTTTATAAAGAATTTACAAATAACTTGCCTTTTCTTCTTTTCTTGATGTGTTATTAGTATTTTTATTACTTGCTCTCTTGTCAGTCATTTCTTTATCAATCTGAAACCTGTACCATATCATTCATTAATATATTTATAAATAAATTGTCAAATTTTCAGGTAAAAAATAGATCTCAAGACATTGGTGCACGTTTCTTGTTGTACGCACCGCCGTCAGTGCGTGGGGGTATTACCAATGCAACACAAAATAGTATAATAGACCATACGGTGCGTGGGGTACTATAAACACACCACAAAAATAGTGTTATAGACTATGCGGTGCTATCCTCGTAACATGGAGCACCGGTGCCCTATTTTAGATATGGCGCACTGATTTAAAAAAATTGTTTCCAAATTTTTTATTACACAGTGCTTGCGCGGTGCGCTAGGTTACGTAAGGCGCACAAATAAAAAAAAAATCCATTTTTTCCAAAAATTCATGCAATGGTCAAATGGATTGGGATCCCAATATTCAAGTCGTCCCGTGGGTTGGATGTCAATCTAAAATAAAAAGCCCTAATTCTGAAATCACAGAAACAGGGAGAAAAAAGGGAAAAAACAAAAAAATGCAGGGTTTAGGGTAAAAATGGATAAAACTGTAGAAAAAGTAAAAAAAAAAAAATCAAATTTAATCACGATATGGTTTGAAATTCTATGATACAGGGTTTGAATCACCAGAGGTTTGATTTATGATTGTCTGAATACTTCTATTCGAACGTATTTCGCTGCTCCACAGTTCCCTCGATCTCTCTTTCTTTAGGTATGTCTCCTGCAAATATCTGGCTGAAAATTTTAGCAAAAATAGTGAAATAACAAAAAGTGTTTAGTATTTAAAGAATTATTTTATGAAATTATATTTTCGAAAATATTTTGCCGCCTATTTTTCAATTTGCCGATTTTTTTCACTTAAAGAAAATAGAGTTGCACTTTTTTTATTTGCGTTTATTTGTCATCGGTGCATCACTTAATAGCACTGCACCGGTGTCTCGTTGTGTAACACCGACACTGGTGTGGTTATATCTACAGTAGCACCGATTTGTGGTTAAGGCACCGAAATGACTTTTAGGTGTGTACACCAAAATTTAGCGAACTCCAACCATAGAAATTGGGAATTATAATTTTGTTTATTCTTGAGAATTAGAATTAGAATTAAAATTGAGAATTGGAATTGGATAAATTCTTGATGGAAATAACTATTCTTCCAATGCATTTTGTTTATTGCAGGAGGTCCACACTGATTATGTGGAGAGAATGCAATGTGGGGCGTGTGAAGATGCAATACTACAGGGCCCAAGTGGGAAATTGTGGCATGTGAACATGTTATAATTGGCACTTAACTATTTGAAACCAATATGTTTTAGAATTATATAATCTACAGATAGATGGGTGACCTGTCAGCAATTAGTACATATCATCTGCAGAAGGGTAATGTTCTGGGAGCAATGACAACGAGTCCTTCATTCTACATTTGTTAGCAGAAGAAGATCGATTTTCAACTAGACGATGGAGTTATTACATGTGGAGGCAATGATTTCCCATAGAAAATGAGTATAGGGTTGAGCAGAGGAAACACATTGCAAAATAGGCTATTACATTAGTTTTTCCAATGGGAAACTGATTTGCAGGTGGAAATATGGTAGCTACAGGTATCTATGCTTATATTCCCACAGAAATGGTTATTGGATTTCCATTTATAATACAAGCAGAATTTTCACTGGTTTCATCCATAGGACCACAACTCAGACAAGTTAGAGATGCCATTCAGGTTCAATTGAAAGTCGAAGATGTGATTTTATGCAACGTCCGCTTTTCCAGTAAAATTTTATGTAAGCCAACCGAGGCTCGGACAATACTCCCAGCTACTTTTAAACGCATTCTGGAGAATCTCTCTTTTCAAACCCTCATCTTTTCAAACTCTCATCTTTTCAAACCCTCATCTCCTCAGAAAAATTCTTGCCCGTGTTTCGAACCCTCCGATGCTCCAATACTGCACTTTACATAATAACCCTGTTTCGGTGCGTGTTGTTTTATAGGCACACCAGGGTGGTTTGTAAGATCAAAGTTTTTGTTTTGGCGCAGTGCTTTATGACACACCGGTGTAGAAGTGTTCTGAAGCACTGGTGCGTCGGAGTAATAAGACGCACCGGTGCGTGTTATGATGAGAAGCGCACCGGACTGGATAAAGTTTTTTTTTGTATGTAATATCATACTAAAATAATGATAATTCTAAAGTACATGAATTTATTTGCATTATTTTATAAACTTTATTATGTTACAAAAAATCATATTATTCTAGATTTATTATTTTACAATTATTTACAAATTTACAAATTTTAATATTTTAATAAAATCATTTCACATTAATACAATTAAAATTTTCACATTAATAAAATTAAAATTTTACAAATATTTTACATACAATTACAATTAAAATTAAAATTACAATTACAATTACAATTACAATTTTACAATTTCACATACAATTACGATTAGAATTAGAATTACAATTTTAATTTTACATACAATTACATTTAGAATTTTACATACAATTAGAATTAGAATTACAATTTTACAATTTTTCATATATACAATTACAATTAAAATTACAATTACATATACAAATACAATTTTACAATTTTACATACAATTAAAATTTAAATTTCAATTACAATCATGACATAATATTTAATAAATATCATGGTCATTTAATATTAAACTAATTAATAAACATCACGATCATGATAGCCATCATACAAACATCATATTCGACTAAAAAACACATTCAAACATCAAATTAACATTATATATTAACATCATCACAACACAAACATCAAATATACATCTCATGTCAAATAACTCATGCTATCACATACACATCTATCTGCAAGCTGCACATTAAATGAATATATCTAACATGACCTAACAATATACACATCATGATGATCACCAACATGTAAATTAAGTACAACTGCAACATCAACATAAAATACATGGACTATATATATATATATATATATATAGATAACTGAATAATGTTAAAAATATACAACTGTAATATAAACGTCATGGATCAGCTGGTGGTAGTACAACATCAATAGCTGCAGTACTAGTGGAGGCCTGATCATTCTATGGTGCAGCCTCGATGGTCACTGATAGATGGATCAGATGGTGGTAGTACAACATAAATATAAGCAGTACTAGTGGAGGCATGCTCAGTCAATGGGGCAGCCTCAACACTCGATGGTCTAACCTTCTCATGATCATAACTAGTACTGATGGATATGGAAAGCTATTGATGACTGGACGTGGCTAATGGTCCAGCCTCATCTCCATGATGACTGCTAGATGCTAGTGGAGCCTCATGCTCATAAGGTGTGGCACGAGGTGAACGATCATGAGATGAGTCACTGCTCATAGACTGTCCATCACGTGTTGTGGCTCAACCACGCCTATAACGTGCAACAGTCCTCCTCAGTCATGTAACAACTATCGTAGCTCCTACAACATGTCGCATCAGGTTGTACATGTCACATGGCATGCTTCTCCACATCTGTATTAGCATATCATCAGCATGTATGTCTCTGTAATTAGTGGGACTGATGCCCGCCTCAACAATCAATGCATTGAGTTGGTCGCCCAACTCCATCCTATATCGAGTATCAGGTCGACTGCACCTAGCAAAAGGCGGTACCAGCACACCAGCATGAGGAGCATGTCTCTCTCCACTGGCATCCTGATCATGATCCTCGAAATCTACCATGTCCTGATCGTCATCAGGATCCACACTTGGATCATGTGCTGGTTCCATCATCTCCTCGCCATCAAAAGAGACAATGTCAGCAAAATATATACAAGTACACACAAATAATTAGACAATTTCATTACACAATTTAATAAAAACAAGTTAAAGAACATGTTATAATAAATATAAATAAAACAGTAATATTACTTCTATCATCTAGCAGCTCATCATCTGTGAAGAGGATCTTGGAACACCCTCGCCAATCCAATCCAGCATAAGGATAGGGGACCATAATGAATGGATGCAGCCCATCAACATTGGCTAGTAAGTCCAGTGGATCATGCAATATCTTGGTTGGAAACATAGTCTCTCCACTCTTGGGCATAATTTTCCCCCACATGTGCATCTGGGCCTCCAACATCGACCTACGACACTGCCGAACAAAAGCATGCCTCATTTAAGGAAACCTCTCAAAAAATAAACAAAAAAACTCTGAAGCAAAAGGGAAGCTGACCCTCCCTTGTGCATGAGCATGACATCTATCTAAGGTCGTACAAAACTACCGCAAAAAAATGGTAGACCACCTGACAAGTCGTGGCTCCTGTACTAAAGAATAAACATAATATAAAAGAAGGAAACTAATGCATTTCCTGTCACTAGTGTTGTGTGAAATGGTAGAAATGAGAAGTGAGAGGAACTACACGTCTTGTCTACCAAATGCACTAATACGTAGATGACCGACAGGGACCTGAAACTCTGGAGGAGACAATACATCTGCTCCAATGTATCTCTGGGAGTAAACTAACTGATTCCCTGCTACAAAACCAGCTGGAACGTTTGGGAATGAGGGAAAATCCACCCCTCTCCTCAATAGCCCTGTAATGAAATAAATATCCTCCTCAGTGGGTGTGTACCACTGGTCAGGACCAACCTGGAAAGCCTGTCGGTGGAAATTTCTCCTGCGGATAAGATGTCTCAAAAATACACTATGGGCCTTTAGGGAAGTAGCCTCCTCATAGAAATTTAGGAGGCCTACCTACCTTATAAGCCCCTGGGTATATGCTGTAATAGGGCGAGGGTACGCATCTCTCTCCCTCTCTCGTTCCTCCCACTAGCGAAGTATGTCATACTGTTCCACTTGTTGTTGCCGTTGTTCCTCCTCTTCTCTCTGAATCATTGACATATCAAACAATTTTTTATTATTAAATCATACATGTATTTAGGAATATACATAAATAGTTTTTTTTGGAAAAAAAAAAAAACTGACTAGTCGGTGCGCCACAAAAACAAGTCATGCACTGGTGCCGGTGCGGCTGTTGTTTATAGAGCACCAAAGGCGGTGCCCCAGATGACATAAAACACACCGTATGTGGTGTACCTAAAATTTTTTCAAGCCTCGTTGACTATATATGGTGTCAGAAGAGCGATGCAATGACTAAAATATATGCCTTGGTGCATATAGTCATGTCAGCGGACCGACTTCCTAACAAATTATATAGTCAACGATGTGGTCTTTTACCCAGCCGCACAATTGACCCTATCGGAATGCTGAATATGGTGCGCTAACAAATACCAGGGCAGATATATCTGTCAACGCACCGCGTTGCTATTCCAATGGTCAACGGTGCGCCTAGCTAAAGGACCGCACCGCCAATTTTTTTTTTAAATTTTAAAATAATGTGGGCGCCTTTCAGTATGGCCCTGGAAATGGTGTTGATACCGTTAGCACCGGTTGCGGTGTAGCTTGTAAATTTTACAAGTAGCACCGCTTATCGGTGCGAGCTGAACGGCTCATGTGCACTGCGCAATAAAATATTTTATTTTCATTTTTTAATGGTTAATTTTAAGGTTATTTCAAATTCTAATATGTTAGAAAGTTAATTATGGAAAAACTAAAAAAACACCTGTACATTTCGCTGTCGAGGAGGCATATTGGCTTTAGAATTTTCAAAATAAAATTTGCCCACCATTTTGCAAAATGCAAGCTAGAGATTGGTGGCCAATGCACAGTAGCAGTGCATGCAATGGGTGCAATGGGAGCACCGAGGTTAGGGCGGCTTAGAGAAGGAGAAATTGCATCGGTGCTTGAGAGCTTTGGAGTACTGAGAAAAGTGAAAATGCGTTTTTTTTGGCTGCAAGTTTTTTTTTTTTTATTTAACCCTGTTCCGATGTGCGGGGTTTTATAGGCGCATTGGTGCAGTTTCTTAAGTACGCACCGGGTGGTTTCATATTTGGCACGTTGTTTTATGATGCACTGGGGTGGTTACTTAACACTGCACCGGGCTATTTCAGTTTTGGTGCGGTGTTTTATGATGCACCAAGGCAGAATAGTCTTGAAGCAGCGGTGCTTTACAGTAATAGGATGCACCGAGAATTTTTGTACGGAGCGCACAATGTCCGGTGTGCCAATTTTTTGTGTGACTGGTGCTTTCTCTTGTAGAGTGCACCGGTGATTGAGAGCAGAAAACTGAAAAATGTGGTTTTTTGGCTGTAATTTTTTTTTTTTATTTAACCCTTTTTTGGTGCGCATTTTGTATAGGTGCACCAGTGCTATTTTATATGAATGCACCAGACCGCTTCTATTTTGGCATGGTGTTTTATGATGCACCGACGCAGAAGAGTTTCTGTGCACCGGTGCATTCTCTTGTAGAACGCACCAGTAATTGAGAGCTCTAGAGCATTGAAAAAGTGAAAAATCTGGTTTTTTTCCATAATTTTTTCTTAACCCTCTTCTGGTGTGCATGCTTTATAGGTGCACCAGTGCATTTTCTTATGAACGCATCGGTCAGTTTGTGTTTTGGCACATTTTTTTATGATGCACCGGTGCGGGTTCTTCATACCGCACCGGGCATTTTCAATTTTGGCGTAGTGTTTTATGATGCACCGATGCAAAAGAGTTGTGATGCACCGGTGCTCTACAGTAATATGACGCATCAGGTGGGTGTGTACAGAGCGCACGGTGTCCAGTGTGCCAATGTTTTGTGTGCACCAGTGCTTTCTCTTATAAGGAGCACTAGTGCAATGTTGAATGATAAGCACACCGAGCGGAAAACATCCACAAAACCCTCCGCTCGCCAACCTCCTCTAGTAACCTCTGCTAGAAATGGATATATGGGGTATTTTTATAATGGGTTCCTCAAAAACATCTGCTAGAGGGTCTTTTCCTTGTAGTGCATGATTGTTGTTACCCTGTGAGCTATTTTTAAGGTTAACTAATGAGCCTTTCCTTGCTCTTATGTGTCTCTTTTAGGATATTACTATTACTTTTCTTCTATAGGCTCACTTTTTCTTTCCCTTCCATGTAAGTGATCCCTTTTATGCTTTGTAGTTGGTGTGTCACTGTGTCAACTTACTTGCTTGTTTCAAAGGTTATGTGCATACTCTCTTATGTTTTTTTATGGAAGCCAAGTCAAACTTTTGAGTTATGGTGGTTGAGCCTATTATCTGGATGGGACTCCTACTTCAAACAGTGTGAGGTCTAGTTAGGACTTCATACTTGGGAAACCCCCTATGTTGGCATATTTCTAGAACCGACAACACCACTAAAATATAAATAGAAACATTCATACTTCTTGGCTCTAAAAAAAAATACCAATTCCAACATCCAATACTTTGCAAGAGCCTGAAATATAGGCATATTCAAGGGAAAGTTGTGAATAAATTCATTTTCATATTCTTGAAAAATATCATCCCTCCTAGAATTGCGAGCCTCGAGGGAGAAGCATGCCAATTCTATAGGATGCAAAAAGTAGCACACAATTTGAGGAAAATTTATGTCCATGCTCTAAAAATCCCTTATGAACTCATGGATTCGTTCATCATGCAAGTGCAACAAAGGTTGTGCAAGGAGGATCACCAAAGTCGATGAAGGCCATAAACATGTGGCCCTGATAACGTTGTTGGACAGGTAAAAATGGAGATTGCTTTGAGATAAGCATGTAATATACTCTTCATTAATATGAAATACATATAAACACATATATGTGACCTTTGGATACATCTTCCAAGAGTTATGTTGTACTCATAGTGTACTCGTATTCACTTGTGATGTCTCACATTTTTTCTCAAGTGAATAATACAAAATACTATAACCGTTATGGAACATGTTTCCAGCACAAATGACATGTCTCATGGAGGGGATTTGAAGCCCACTTACATTCATTAAGCTTCTCCATTAGGTGTTTTTTACTCTCATTCCATTGGATCAATATGAAGTTTGTATTCTTTACTTCTTGGTTTATGTTATGTAATGTTTGTTTTTCACAATTATATTTCATATATTGCATGAGTTATGGTATAATTTACATGAACATAACTAGGGTTTATAATTTTAGTTTCAGTTATGATTTTTATGTTACTTCATCCATAAAAATTAAGTTAAAAAGTTTTTTTATCACACTCATGACAAAAACCCACCAACACCTTTCGTTTAAAGCTCTACTTTTCTAGGAAGGTTTTGTTGTATTAATTTTATAGCTAGTTTTCTTTGTTGGTAAATATGTTAGTACTAAGGATTAATATTGAATAAGGATGGAGAATAAAAAGGCATGCCAAATGAAATATGATCATAATTGAAATGGTGATCTCCATAATTAATATCTTAAGATACACAAAGAAGGAAAAAATGTTTGAGAATTGGAAATGCAATAATGATAATGTAAATATAGATTTACATTTAAATGTTGATAGAGATTATGTTGGAGAGAAATTTGAATAAATAAAAAATGCTTCAGCACAAGAAATATAGGGATTTGTATGTTAATGATAATGAAGATGATAATGGAAATGACGTTGTAGTAAAAATTGAACAACAAGAAATCAGCCCAAAGTATAAGTATGTATATAATCTGCATAATCTATTTTTAAAAAATTATGCTTTAGAATTCGATGAATTATTGTATTCATAGTTTATTTTTAAGTTTCTAATGTTTATAATTTAATAAAATTGTGTGTGAGAGAGATTTTTTTGTGTGTGAAATTGATAAATTTTTTTAAGTATGTAAGTGCACCATAACATTTCAAATACAATTTGTAGTTTTAATGTCCTCAATATTTATGGTGATTTATTAAATAACATCAACCTTACTGACTTGGGCTCCAAAATTTCTTCCATTATATATGCTATCCTATTGATCATATTTTCAAAGCCTATTTCAAAGAGGGATATATAATAGCACAAGCTCAAGTTTTATCTAGCTTTTTAAAGTACAAGAAGTTTAGAAAAGTGGTCTCATTATTAGGTTTTAAAATGTCAAAGAAAAAAAGAATCGATGTATATATAGAAACATAATTAAAATATTATAAAATCATGCATTGCATATAGAGAAATATATGACTATTTTTTCATTAATGAATACATGAAAATGTTTAATGACGCACATGGAAAAAAAAATTGGGAATCATGTTAAAAAGGCATTGCACAAGTACAAAAAAATTCAAGGTACCAATAGATGAAAATTATGTACTTTCTTGTTGAGACATTACTTTTAATATCCTTTTAAGGGTAGACTTCCAAAGGGTGGCCATGATGGAAAATTCTCCATGTTTTACCAAATGTAAGAGATATGCTGTGATAAAGAATATCTTTAGGTTAGTTTGAATCACATGTGAAACATTTATTAGAAATTACTTAAATAAAACTATTTCAATAAATTCAAAGAGATTTACCATGATAATGATTTCCCAATTATCGTATTTATGAAACTTAGACGAGGGTATGTTAGAGATACTAGTATCTATGACCCGTGTTGTTGTCATTACCATGTGAAATTTGAATTATATTATGTCACTTTCTTTGATTTTGGAAAATGTTTTGGAAAGATTCACCACTTCCAACCATCCATATTTTTGTATCCCAATTTTTTTGAAAAACAAAAGGTGGTGAGGTATTTTACCACAAAGAATGCATTGGTGAATTTTTTTTCAATAATTGTGGAAGTTTGGTTTTATTCCATTTTTTTGTACACGATTGACCTAAATGGCTCATCATCGTCAAATATTATTGTCAATTGTAAGAGTGAAAAATATGTTACTTTTAATGTTCCTCCTCTTTATTTAAGTGGTATTTCTTAAAAGATCAATTTATTAGAGGATAAAATCCAGTGATAAATTCATTGAAGTATGAAATTAATATTTGTAGCTACACCAAGCATTCACATAGAAGGGGGAAGACTAGCTACAATCTAAACAATCTGTTGAAGTTTTTCCATTGTGGATAATTTTGTTAGTGCCGTGATTTCTCAAAGAGTTACACATTTCCTACATAGAAAGAGAATATTTTCATTCCATCTAAGTTTTTATGTTTGTCCATTTTCTATATAGACAAGCATAATGTAGAACCAATGATATAGAAAGCACTGGTGATCATTTTCATGTGATTAACTGAGTGCCATTTATATATTGGTGATGATCATACACATAATAAACAATTTGTTCAACATTGTTTCAATGCAATTTGTGATTCATTGAAATAATGTGAAGTTAGATTCGATCAAGATTAGATATGGTCAAATTATTGTGCAATTTTATTCGAATCCCCATGATCATTTTTTTATTGTGTCACCTTCAAAAGAAATCGAACATTAAATATTTTTGGAATTTCTCTGAGAATAGACATAGAAAATGAGAGAATGATGGTGTAGTGCATGTGTAAAGTGGTCACTTAAAAGGTGGTAGATGAGCCACTCTATTGATCTATTTGCGTCATCTAATCAAGTTATTTAATGGGGTGAATTTAATTTAATACATGAAAATAATTAATGTTCTAGTGATGTGCACAAGTGTATATATATCTTTTCTGTAAATGTTATTAACTTTTTTGAAAGTATATTTTTTATTTTTAGTGATGATTTGAATGGAATATTGTCTTTAAATGAAACTAACGATTAAATCCACATATTCTGCAATTTACACGCTCTTTTGGAACATTGGAATTGAACATATAACCAAATCAATTCCATTTGATGATACCACCATACATAGGACTAGAGATATGCACTATGCGAGAACAAAGAATTTTGATAATGTGCTTATATTTGATAGAAAGAACATCAGAGAAAATTTGAGATCTAAAATGGGCCTGCTAGGGAATATTAGAGAATCATAGTGGAAATAATACATTAAGATTAGGTTACATAATCAAATTTTAGAGAGAAAAAATAAAAAACTACTTTTTCAACTCATATTTTCAACTTATCTCCCTACGATTTTACTCAAATTTTGAGCGGGAGCACTCGTTAACTGCGGAATTATTTTTTCATCCAAGGAGTACCCATGTTGCATACTTTCGATGGACCTTGCTACATGAAAAATGAGAAATACATGAAAAAATGTGTTTGCAATCATGTTTTTCATGTACTTCTCATTTTTTGTGTATCAGGGTCTATCAAAAGTATGAAACATGGGTACTCCCTGGATGGAGAATTAAATTATGCATCCAACGAGTTCTCCTGCTCGAAATTTGAGTAAAATCGTAGGGGATAAGTTGAAAACACGAGTTGATTTTTTTTTTTAAATGGTGAATCATCATCTTGAATCCTATTGTTTCTTATAAAGTTGGTTTTGGTTGGCATCATCATTTTGAATCATCATCATCATCATCTTGTACATTTTTGTTTTAGAGCTCATTTTTTAACTCAAAATTTCTCTAATATTAATATTAATTTTATCTAATTTTAATAAATGATATAAAATCCACAATTTGTGAAAACACATTTGACCGCTATGTTAAACCTTGAAAACATACAAAAATTAATCAAATGGGAAAATGCCACTTGAAATCTTAGAAAATTTGGATTTGGAGGACACCATGATATCTATTAACTCTAACTCAGTTTCCAGTTTTAATATTCATATATATATATATGTAAAAGTAAGTGAAACATGTGAGGAAATAATAAAATTTCATATTAAATAACAACAAAATTAACCATTCGTTATCACTTAAGCTATTAAACAACTGTTTATTTATTTTTTAAGAACTAAATTGTTTTAACAGAACAAAATTTACTATTCATTTTTTTACTTAAATTGTTAAATTAATGTTTAAGAAAAATATTTTTTTAACATATATATAAATAGCAAAATAAAAACAAAATTTATCCCTTTTTTCCTTCAATTACTAAAATACATTTTCCTATTTTAAATTAATTTTGCAATTTTGCTTATTGGAAACTAAATTATTTAACCTATACATTACAATTTTGCTTATTGGAAACTAAATTATTTAACCTATACATTACAAAAAAATACCATTTGTTAGTTTATTTCAATAAATAAATTATTTTTTTTTGTCTTTTTTAATCTATACATACAAGTAAATAAATAATAAAAAGTATATTTTAAAATAATAATAAAACTTACCATTTATTATTTTCCATAAATTACTAAATTTTATTTTTCTTAAATAAATGAAATTACTTAATTTATACGTATAAAGAAAAATACGGTATTAAATTACTTATATATATATAAAGAAAAATACGGTATTAAATTACTTATATATATATATATAGTCGTAAATTAAATATGTATTTTAAAATATGCACGTCTCCAAAATCCATTCAACCTTTGATTTAGGGTCACCTCTTGGTGTGTTTTTATCATATATATATATATATATACACTCAAGTCGTAAATTAAATATGTATTTTAAAATATACACGTCTCCAAAATCCATTCATCCTTTGATTTAGGGTCACCTCTTGGTGTGTTTTTATCATATAATTTTCTCTACGGAGTGGTAAACTAAGCTCTGTATGCTTTGTCGGTCCATTTCCATATAATTTTTTCAATCGGTAAGTCTGTCTAAAGCTTCATTGAAATCTTATGTGTCTAACTTCATTAGAATCCATGCATAAGATGAAAATAAAATTAAAGATAATATATAATGGTAAGAGTATATCTGTGTGTTTGTGTGAGATTTTAGAATATATGAGTGAGTGCAGTTGGTGATGGTCAGTGAGTATGTACGTTAGTTTTCCGGTTTCAAGTTCAATTTGGTTGCAGCTTAATTAGTCTGTTTTTTGTCTTTAAAATTATGGAAATTTAGGTAAGATTTTAATAAAATCTGGTAGAAATTTTTGAAAATTCAAGTTGCAGCTGTCAAACTTTAAGATTTTGGGTACTTTAGAAGTTTTTGATGGTGTTGAATCTATTTCTACCATCAAAAACATTATTCAAACACTAGGCAATGGCAAGATTTCTTGAAATTTTTTTGCCCTGATTCTAATCAATTTTGACTGTCTAGACAATTTCTTTAGGCAATTCCTCCCCCCCCAAAACTTTTCCATTATTATTCATATGAATTGCAATTAATAAATATGAAATATTTTCAATATTTCTACTAAATTAAACATGTGCATCTACTAACCAAATTTAAATATAATCCATTATTACATTTATTAAACTCATTGTTCAATGTATATATATATATATAGAAATACATATTGGACCATGCCCTCACTCTTATGGGTGAATGGATCATGCCACTTATCTAAACAACCCTTTCATTCATTATGATAAAATCCAATTTTGTGTCATATTTACCAAAAAATGCACCCTCGGAATTGGCTTGAGATTTTTTCATTTTCAAAGTAAACTCAATCCCCGTAAACCCTTGGTGGTGGATGAGGTAAGCTAGAAACCTAAGGGACACCTCCTCTATCACATGTCTAACTTGTTCCAATATCATATGTCTAACTTTTTCCAATGCCATAGAAATTTGATGAAAGTCTTGTATTGTTAAGCTTTATGTTCTTTAAAAAAAAAATTAATATAAATAAATTTGGAAAAATAATTTGAGATTTTTTCATTTTCAAAATAAACTCAATCCCCGTAAACGCTTGGTGGAGGATGAGGTAAGCTAGAAACCGAAGAGACACCTCCTCTATCATATGTCTAACTTGTTCCAATATCATATGTCTAACATTTTCCAATGCCATAGAAATTTGATGAAACTCCTCTATTGTTAAGCTTTATGTTCTTTAAAAAAAAGTTAATATAAATAAATTTGGAAAAATAATTTGGTACGTCATCATTTTAGGAAACCTTTAGTAATATGGTAAATACTATTAAGATGTTTGAAATATTAAACATTTCACATTAATAGTTTTGGACCATTTTTAAAAGTGATTATGGATATGGTTTATTATTTATTTAGAGTTTATTTCTTTATTAAAGTTCATATATGTAATTTTCTCATTTGGTCAGTTTTCAATTTGGTGACAAATTTGCAGGTTAATAAATTATATTTTGGTTTAAATAATTTATTTATTTCTATTTATTAGGATGTTTGAAATATTAGTCATTTCACATTAATTGTTTTGGACAGTCTTTAAAAGTGATCATGGATATGGTTTATTATTTATTTAGAGACTATTCTCTTTATTGAAGGTTATATATCTAACCTTCTCATTTTGTCAGTTTTCAATTTGGTGAGAATTTTTCACCTTAATAAATAATATTTTGGTTTAAATAATTTATTTATTTTTGTTATTATTTTATTCTATTTTGATGAATAAAATATTTTTAAAGATATTTAGTTATTTATTTTTAATTTTTAAAATTTAACAAATTTTATGCATTGTAATTCAGTTTTAACTAAATTATTATAGGAAGACATGTGTTTTCCTATTTTATTGTTTATTGAGACATTTGTAGGAAAGTTGGGTGAAATTGGGAACATGGGTTCGGTTCCCTGTGTTTCCTAGATGGCGAATATCCTACTAGTCCTAGATGGCGATTATCCTACTAGTTCAACAAGAAAACTATCGTACAACCTTGATCAATGTGGTTGGTTAGCAAAAACGCGAGCTATTTTTGGGTGAAAATATGCCCAAATTTGAGAGATCGCAATTTCTCCTTGATTTCAGCCACTATGGAGGTTGAATCTCATCTAGACCAATGTTGAATATTAATTGGTTGGCTAAGAAGAGGATTATCAACTTTTAGTTTGGTTTTATTTTGTATAAATTGCAAGCTAGTGGAGTTTGAGGGACATCTTTAGATTTTAGAACTTTGAGTTTCTATTGTGACCTATATTTAGAAAATTTCTTAATTAAAGCTCTATTTCAAGCTTCATTTTTATCAATACATCTAGTCTCCTTGAGTTCTTTTAGCTGGTAGTCTTCAAATGTGCAAGTTAAGGCATTAGAGTTCCCGACCCTCATTGTCTTAGCATGTGCATTCTTTTCTTCAGTGTGCATAATTGTGATCATCTGGTATATATTTCTAAATTGTTTTCCTTTTTGTTCTAATACTTTCATTTGCAAGAAAACCTTTATTTTAATTTGTTATAAATCACCTTATTTATACACATTATTGCACTTTCCTTGTTCATAATTCTTTATTTGAAACATAGCTTGTTTACTTCATTATCATAGTTTGATTGTTGTAGTGTTTATGAACAAGTTAAGTTTCCTTTCAGTAGAATAACTACCACTTTTGAGAGACAAATTTAGTATTGAAATATTCGGTAAGAGATTAAAGAAGTCGATCTACTAGAAAAGACCCTAATACATGCATAATCAATCAATTTAAACTTGAATAAAGCTTTTTTTTATTCTTGAATATTTCATTTCCTTTTAACACTTAGAATAGACCTTGATAATGAGAGTAAAGAGTAAGGAGTCATTAGAGTATTGTTGCAATTAATTAACCCACGAGAGGGAGCATGCCAAATACACTACAATATGATTTTCTACCTGTGAGACTCTGTGAATACTTGATGAATTAAGTGAATTTAAGTGAGCTATGTACATTATTTTTACTTTCAAGAATCTGCTAGAATTTCTTATCTGGAACCAACAATCCATGTCAATGAATGAAACATTGTTATGTGGGCCTTTCCTTTTCATCATTGAAAGGCATATTAATTCCTTTTTGCATTTTGTATTTATAAATTATAGTTTTCTTTCATGCTTTCTTTATTTTATCAATTTAGAATCTAATGTAAAACTTGCCTTCTAGTTCACCTTAGTAGCCTAGTTTTAACTTTCTTTGAATAAAAATCTTAAGCAATTTTCCATTTGTTTAAAGTAATAGTGAATCTAGTTATACTTCTATACATATAGTGGTGTGCTTCAAACGTTATGAACTCTCATATTAACTAAAATATTATGTCCTAATTTATGCTAATTAATGAGGTAGATAGTTTTCTCTTGATGTCTATGCATCAAGTCAATAAACACATTAGTGGTTGGCCCAATTGCTTGATAGACATCAATAAATATGGTAAGTGCGTGAATAACTTTCCACAAGCTCCAAGAACCAATTGGCTAAGATCACTCTTTAATGTTGCATAGTGGAATTTGTGGATCAAAAATTTAATGACTAAATTTTATCTTTCCATGGAGTATCTTTAGGAATATCGTAGGGGTAGGTGGTTATGGGCACATACTCATCCTCACACTAACCATTTCAGTTAAGCTATCCTTGGTCATCCTACATAGACATAAGAGAAATTTCTTTGTTTGGAACATGATCCTTGTACCACGATTCATGATCTAATTAATTATGAGACAATAGAAGTGATGATTCAAACCCAAGCCTACCTAGAAATGGTTACACACTCTAATGGGACGATCCACTAGAATATATGTCTAAAAGATAGAAAAATATTAAATTAAATACAATATGTTATCAAATGAATGAATTAATACATCTCAAAATGCATGTATTCATAATTATATATGTAAAAATGTACATATCATGAATTTATTATAGTACACTAGACTTTTTTGATGAATTTGATTATCTTCTATCGATATCAAAGGGGGTTATAGAACTAGGTGTTTCTTTATTACTAGATGCACATTTTTCATTATTGTTAATTAAGGTTATATAACTAAGTTTTTCTTTATAAGTAAATTTCCATATTCTATTGTTATCAAATGGGTATGTATAATTAGGCCTCGCTTTATCACTATAATTTCTAGAGCACTTATGCCTTTGTGAATGGGGAAATTATGCCCCTTGATCCACCCACCCACACACACACTTCTACGACATGAAACAATACTAATATATCAATAAAAATAACATAGCAATAAAGTACAAAAAATATAATTTATAAATAATCCCATAAACATGGTCACTTCACTCAATCACAAAAAAAATTATGGGCTAAGTTTATGCGGTAATTTTTCATGTCTTTTGTGAATAGAAGATACAACAATTTTTTTAATTTTTTTAAAATCTAAATATTTTTGCAAAAACAAGCAAACATTTTATAATTTCCATACTAAAACCTAGTAATCTTCATCCATATTTCTATAACTCAAAATAAATTTCCATTTTTATTTTTCCTTACTCAACTCAATATAATTAACTTAATAACATAAAAATACTCTAAATTTAAATTCTACTAATATTTAACATCATATCATAATAAAAATATTATCTACTTAAATAAACCACTTTTATATATTTTTTCGAGGAAATATCCACGCAGATCCACCTGAATGGATCACATACCATCGGCTTATTTGCAGAGCCTAAACCCAAGGGAATTGAGGATAATTGATCCTGTGGCCTCCATGTTGGAAAAAAAAGAGACTTATTTTACTTAACTTGATAATTACTTGTGATATGTGTTGGCATTTTATCAGTTTTATTAGATCTTTTTCATCAAGCAATTACCAAAAAAATGAAGATCACAACAAGACAAGGTACAAAATATATAGGCTCCAAGCTAGGGAAAAAACCCATCAAGGGGAAAATCCAGAAAGAATATGTCTATTCTTATAGAACATTCTTACAATGAGACTTACAAGAGAAAAATACCAAAGCCCAAGATCCTCCTCAACACCAAGTCAGCCCCCCAACAAAGTCTTCTTCAAGGTAAAGTTCCAAACTTTAAACTACTGTAACTTGATCCTAGATTTTCAACCCTAGAATTACACTTCAAAATTGTGGCTCTATAATTTCGGCCTCCTTGAATTGGCAGCAACAAAACCCTAACTTCACACATGTGGAGAGAGATATGATCCCAATTTACTTTAAATTTTTTTCTTCGTCCTTTCCAACTCTTTTTATCCTTCGCTATTGCAGATCGAACTTGTGTGAGATGTGTGTCTCAAATGAGCTCTATCTCCTTGTATTTATAACCTTCTTGAGGGGTTGAATAGCCCTCCCTTAGGCTGACTTGTCCTTAAGTGGGGATGACTTGATATTAGAGGAATAAATGGATTTTTCTTGACAATATAAATGTTTTCCTTTATTACAATGATTCTGAATGGGACTAATACATGGCATAAATTATTATTTGTCCTAGAAAGACCTAGAAGCATGAAAAACATGCTTTTGACTTAGAATTGAGCATGAAACCTATGCTTTACATAAAATATAAACTTTATTTTATTTATTTTTATTTCATTATACAAAGTATACAATGTCATTATTACAAATAGGTCATTATGAATATTGAAACTAGTTACAATTTCCAACACTCCTTTTTAACTAGGGAGGTATTCATAATCCCATCACACGGTACAAGGAATATCATCCTTGAATAATTCTCATAACAAGAGTAAGATTGATGAGCCATATTTTTCAAGCATCTATGTCATTACTAGCATTGTCTTTGAAGGCCTTAACTAGACAAAATCAACTTCATTTGAGAGCATTATGTTGGGAGGCTTTATGTGAGTTTCCACACTACATTTAAGGCACATACCCCATCTAAATATTTATCGGGTGTGTCCTTTTAGGACAATTCTTATTTTATATTTCCAATATTGAATCCTCAAAGAATATCAATCCTCTTCGACTACTCTCATCTTGGATTCCCTACCTCATACTCAAGAGTATGGATCAACAACTTTTTTTCTTGGATTTTAAAATCCATAAGAAGTTCCAATATCATATTCTTATCCAATCCTTAAAGCTCCATTATTAAAAATTACTATTGTTAGTCTTGGTCTAGTGCATGACCCATAAAGACAAGAACTATCCAACATCACTCCCTCTCAATTACGGAGAATATGTCCACCAAACCAAGCTTACCCCTTAGGTACTTAAGCTTCTTGTTTGGTATCGCTTTAGTCAGAATATCTTCTACCTGTTCATCTGTAAGTAGGTAGTGTAGATCCACGAACCCATATGATACCAAGATTCTGATGTAGTGGTACTTATTATTTATATGATTTGTCCTAGCACAAAACACCAAGTATTTCATCAATCTTATGTAACTTTCATATAAAAATATATTACTATAGGGCTAAGCGGTCCTTCAAAAAAATCTGATAGTAACTTTCTAAGTCAAACTCCTTCCCGACAGACTTCACTTGCAGCAACATATTTAGCTTCAAAGCTACTCAAAGCAATTGTATCTTGCTTTTTAATCATCCATGAGCATATGAAAGATCCTAGGTTGAAGCATCCACCTATTGTGCTTAATCCATATGTTTCACTGCCACCCCAATCTGAATATGTATATTCCATGCTTTGCATTTCATTACAAATATATCAAAGGCAGTGATGTATGGCTCCAAGAACATACCATAGGATATGCTTAGCTTCAATCCATTGATCATGTTTCAGCTCCATTTGAAATTGAATGAGAAAATTCACTAGAAACAAAATGTCAAGTCTTATATTTACTAGATACATCAAGGACCCAATCAACTGTTTGTAGCAAGTAGGATCCACTAGGCTAGAATATGAACTCCTCAATCTATTTAGATTGGTAATCATAGGATTCATCATAGGCTTGGTGTCCATCATGCCAAATTTTTGAAGAACATTGATCACATATTTACCTTTACCAAGAGATATATCACCCGGCTTCTACAAAATTTGTAGTCCCAAGATCCTTCATATCAAAATTGGCTACTAACTGCTTCTTGCATTCCTGAATCTGATGTTCTACACATGTGACTAGTATATCATCCACATACAAGAGTATGATGACTGGCTCACACTGTACCACCCTGATGTATAGATTAGGATCTACAGAATTCTTGATAAAACCAAGCCTCAAGAGGTATGCATCCATCCTTGCATACCAAGCTCTAGGTGCTTTCTTTAAGCCATATAGAGCTTTCTTCAACCCGCATACATGAGTCTCCCCCTAATTTATTTCAAATCCTTGAGGTTGCTCAATGTAAACCTATTCATCAATGGCCCCATTCATAAATGTTTCCTTAACATCCATTTGATGGATGTTCCATCCCATATTAGAAACTAAATAAACACACGATCTTATTGTTGTATATATAGCTATAGGATCAAAGGTTTTTTTCATTTCAATACCTTCTTTCTATTAGAAGCCTCTTGCTGCAAACCTTACTTTGTATTTATCAATGCACCCATCCACAACGTGATTTGTCTTGTAATTCCATTTTTAAGTGACCATAGATTTGTCACTTGGCCTAGGGACAATCTCCCATAGATTGTTCTTCATGATTGATTTGTATTATTCTTGCATTGTATTCCTCCACTCTTTATGTTTAGCCGCATCTTCATAGGAGGAAGGTTTCACTTCAATGAGATTTATCATATATGAAACATACCCATAATGCCCCTTTGGTATTTCTCTTTCTCTGAAGGTCCCCTTAGTTGTGTGTCCTTTTGCTTCTTGTAGAGTAGCTCTCAACCAACAAAGCCTCTTTCGATTTTATGGAATAATTACTTGTTGAACATGCTCTCTTGGATCTTCAACATATTCTTGAGTAGATGTATGATATTGAACATCATTTTCTATCGAGATATAATCAAATATCGTTATCTCTTCTTCATCATAGTAGACTGAAACATCTTTTGATTTCTTATAAGTTATACTTTCATTAATGATGGCATCTTTCTTACTTCAATTTGATGATCCTCCTTAACATATATTTTGTATGCCTTTTATGAAGCACTATACCCAACAAATATGACCTTTAGACTCATAAGATCCAACTTATTTCTCTTGTCCTTAGGTATATGGATATACATAGGACACCCAAATATTCGAAGATGATCCACACTTGGCTTCCTTCCTATAAATGCTTCTTTCGGAGTCATGTTGTTGATAATATTGTGAGGACTTTGATTCTACAATTAAACAAATATCACACATGCCTCTCCCCATAGGAATTGAGCGATATCTTGATCATGTAGCATGGCCCTCACACATTCTTCAATTTTTCTATTCTTCCTTTCATCCACACCATGTTGTTTAGGATTATAAGGAACAATTAGCTCCATCTTAATCCTTGCTTCCTTCCAAAATTATATTAGTTATTTGGAGGTGTATTCTCCACCATTATGCGACCTTAGAGTATTGATATTTCTCTCGCTTAGATTCTCCACTTCATTCTTGAATTATTGAAACTTATTGAATACCTCATCCTTTTTCTTGAGGAGGTATAACCAAGTTTTCCTTGATAAATCATCAATTAAGATCACATAATATTGATGCCCACCAAGATATTTTACTACCATAGGTCCACATACATCTGAGTGTATGAGATATAAAACTTCCCTAGATCTGGTATCACTTCTTGTAAATGGCTTCTTCATGTTCTTTCCTAGAGCACATCTCTTACATGTCCCTTCATTATATTTCTTTAATTTGGGGATCTCTTTAACCATTTGACTTAGATATGGAAAAATATTATAGTGAAGGCGTCCATACCTTTTATGCCATAGTTCGAAAGGGCTTACATCCAAATGGACTAGGGCTTGAGATAGAGGTGTAAAAATTATATATAATGTCCCCTTACAAAATACCAATCATCCTAGCATTATCAATACTAGAACCATAAACCCAAAACAAAACCTCGTCGTCAACCAAATCTATTTTATCACCCTTATCCACTAGATAAGAAATAGAAAGTAAGTTTTTCTTCAAGCCTGGAACATATAAAATATTGTTGAGGTGAATACTTCCACCAGAATCGAGCTCCAACGAAGTAGATCCAATGCATTTCATTAGATAAATCTTATTGTCTCCAAGTTCTATTGAGTTAGCTAAGGTTCTTTTGATAATGTATGAATTTGATTGCGTTCTCCCGCAATGTGCCTAGAATCACCTTAACCCATACAATCTTGTCCTTGAAAGTGTTGAATAAAGAAGAGAAAAAACGTCTATATATTACTTATTTTTCTATATCGGAAAGATATTTTGTATGAATTCCTTTATAGATGTAGCGATATTCAGAAGAAACTTGAAACCCTTATAATTTTTTTCATAAAGACAACTAATATGTGACCTTCAATCTCCTTCTTGCACCTTAGCTCTGATACCATGTTGGAAATCATGAGACTTACATATCATATATGATTTTCCTTAACTTGATAATTACTTTTGATATGTGTTGGCATTTTATTGATTTTATTATATATTGTTCATCAAGAAATTACCAAAACAATAAAGATAAGAATAAGACAAAGTACACAAGATATAGGCTCCAAACTAGGGAAAAACCCCTCAAAGTGGAAAACCCAGAAATAATTCTTTTCTTCTTATAAAATATTATTATAATGATATTTCCAAGACCCAAAGAACAAATCCAAAACTCCCTAGCACCAATTCATCCCCCTAAAAAATTCTAATTCAAGGAATCTTCCAAACTTTGACCTACCACAACTTCATCCCATATTTTTGGCCCTAAAATTTCACTTCAGAATTTCATCCCTGCAATTTTATCCTCCTCAAAATGGCAACAAAAAAACCTTAACTTCACACGTTTGGAGAGAGAGAGATGATCCCAAGAAACTTCAACTTCTTTTCTTCATCATTTCCATCTCTTTTTCTCCTTTGTTATTGCAGATTGAACTTGTGTCAGATGTATGTCTCAAATGAGGTCGATCTCCTTGTATTTATAGCCTTCTTAAGGGGTCGAATCACCTTCTCTTAGGTCAACTTGTCCTTGAATGGGGTCAAATTGATCTTGGAGGAATAAATGTTTTTTTTATTGATAATATAAATATTTTCTTACTATTACAATGATTTTTAATGGGACTGTAATAAATGACATAAATTCTTCTTTATCCAAGAATGACCTAGAAATACCTAGAAGCATGAAGAACATGATTTTGACCTAGACTTGAGCATGAAACCTATGATTTACATTAAATATAAAATTTATTTTCTCTCTTTTTCTTTCTTTATACAAAGTATACAATGTCATGATTACAAATAGGTCATCATGAAGACCGAAACTAGTTACAATTTCCAACACTCACATTAGTAAGGTGCTTTAGCAATAGGAACTCAACCAATTGAGCTAACCCACGGGTATATGTACCACTTTTACATAGATTTAATGTTATTTAACTATAGTAGTTATTTATTTTTTCCCCGAAGAAAAATCATAATTTTATTCAACCTGAAAACAAGGAGCAAAATTACATTTTGTAGATGCTCGAAAGCATTCGATCATGTCAACCTTTTGGCTGGTGCACAAAAACAAGAAGAAACTATAAAAACATTATATAATTTTTCATAGGTTAAGTATGATAAAAATCGCTTAGCTTCCCAATTTTTCCTTATTTTTCTCCACCTTTCTCAAAACTCCTTGACTGGGAGTGGCTGTTACTATTTCTAGTTGATTTCCTTCTTCTTTATAGGGGACTTCTTTGTCTGATTCCAAGCTTTCAAATACATGGGTTCTCTTTATGCCCCTCACTTTATTTTCAGTCGGTTTTTTCTCCTTCTGCTGCTCTGATACTATGATATTTATTGATTTGGTACCCTTTTGTCTAAGAGTCAGTGTTCCTCACTAATCCCCCCCTCTGTCATTTGATTGTTTATCAAGTTGTGTATGTGCTTTTGTATTTGGAATATTTTCCTCAAGTTATTATTTTTCGTCTTTTGAAGTGTGAGGAAATTTCCACGCCCTTGGCTTAGGGGATTTAATTTTTTTCTTTTTTTGGGTCTTTTTTGCTTGTGGGCAAGTATTTTTCAAGTGACATGTTTAAAAACAAGTTCGACATTTGAATGTTGTAATCTCATAATATAACACTTATGTCCACTGAAAATTTTCATGTTTTAAAATAAGACGATCAGGAAGACCTTTCTTAAGGTCAATATATACACATATCTTGGAAAATTTAAATATTCCTTTTGTTGTTCTATTTAGATCCATTGTTTTGAATTTGGAAAAAATATTTTTGATATCCTCCAAGACTTTATGGTGTTATAAAGGAAGAGGGAGGTTTGGCAACCTCACCCAAACTAGCATCATTTTTACCACCATTCTTGTTACATGAAACACTGGGAATGGTGGGGTAGAAAAGAGCCCATTTCTACCCCAAAACCAAGGCCCTTTATTTAGAACCTTTTCAATATATTGGCATGTACCAAATTTTATTATGAATAATCCTTAAGAGCACAAGTAGAGATCATGATTTATTTTCCAAGAAGAGTACACCCACTAATATAAGTCTTTAGGTCTCGACCACAAACCATTAAAAAATATATATTAGTGTCTTATATTGTAGATCAACAAAGTATGATTTTATCTCTAGGTTTTTTACATCCATATATGGAACCTTTTCCATTTGCTCAACAATGTAAGGTGGTGGAAAATTTTGGGCCTAATTAGCTGGAGCAACATACTTCCCTTTCAATTTGTCCTTGAATAAGATAAATCCATTATTGTTTCTAGGATTTTTATTTGGGTTTATAAATGTTGCAGAAACCCCCCACATCCTCAGATTTAAAATTATGGAAAAATCCTTTTCCACGCCATAATTTTTCATCTAGAGAGACTCCCAAAAAACTTTTCCTTCATATATCAAAACTTTGTGTTATTGGTAATCCTCAATAATTTTGGATGCTTATATTCTATTGTTCCACTATATTTGTTCCCCGAGTCCAATGGATTGTGGCCTTCCCATTTAAATTCTTGACAAAGATCAAATATTTTTCTCTTTATTTCTATATTTTTTCTAGATCTAGATCTAAACACTAGAGAGGAGAACCATATACAGGTTGATCTGGAGGTAAGATATCTTCACTTAGATCTACATCATTGTCCCAATCCACAGATCCAGGCTCCAAATTTTAAAGAGAGATCGTAAACCCCTCGGGATGATCTACAATTCCACACTCCAAATAAAAAACGGGGAGGTAACCCCCACAAGAGGATCCTTGTATCCAAACTCGAGATTTAAAAAGGAGAGTATTACCTCCATGAATCATCCTACCCATAAAGTTGCATGTGCATGCATGATAAATAGATATATTAAGAGATGGAAAAATGAAACCATCAACAAAATTTGCCACCACACCCACAATATTGAATCTGAAGGGAAATAAAAATGACCGAGGCCCAATTATTCCTTTTGATCCCATTAAAAAAAGGCAACGTATGTGTTCTGTAAAAAAAACTTGCATAAAATACCCCCGAAGGGTGTCCTTTCCTCCATGGACAATAACTTCGACAATTGACTATGTTCATCCAGAAAATGGTTGAAGTCTAAATCTTCAGACCATGGCATCCACACAAGAAGGATATTTAGCCCAAGGCTCGTGATGACAAATGGGGAAACCTACAGAAAACACAAACCCTAGAATTTTTTTACAACTCCATTCTCTCTCATAAAATCTATTTGTTACATGTTAAGTGTATTATAACAATTTTTATTACCTTAACTTACCACACATATTTTTGAAATATGCATTTTATATTTCATTAATATATATAAAACAATGTTCCATATGTTAACCTAAATAGGGTTTTATTATGATGTATAGCTCACATCTATTTCCTAATATGCCATTAGTTTTACCATAAATATTTATTTCATATTTGCGTGTATATATATATATATATCACTAATTTACCCATAGTTTTATCATAATGATTTATTTTATATTTATGTAGAAATACATACATGTATTTTATATTTCATTAATTTATAGAAAATGAATTGTAAAATTTTGAAAGAAATAATTAAGAAGTCATAATTTGGTATTAAAATATAGAATATATATATGTTATTATATTGTATCTTGTTTATTTTTATATTTGTATTTTTTTATGTTTTAATTTATATGTTTTCATTGCGTTGAGAGGTGTAGTCTATAATATAGTATGACGGTGATGTGTGATTTAGTTCATGTTAGCTTAGAGTTGACACATGTTCCTTTTAAAATAAAATTTAAATATTCTCTAAAATAAAAATAAAATATAAAATTATAGTCTATAATAAATAAAAACAAAAATGAATATATATGTTTGGTTAGTAATAATTAAAATTATTTGAAAACATCAATGTTGGTTTGATTGATATTACAACCCACTCTCAAGGATTTTTGGAAATATTTCACTCTTTCTCTTAGCTATAAGTAACCTATATTGATATTCATATGCAGTAGCATAATTTTTTTACCAACTTTAGGGAGATAAAATAATCAAAATTAAAAAAAATATTATATTTCACTTTCGAGTGTGGGAAAGATGTATCAATTTTAAATTATTTCAGGATTTAAATAAACTATTAAAATACTTCAATACATGACTTAAATAAACTATTTCAATGTCCATGTTAACTAATTTATTTTCTTCGTAGCTTCTTGGTTTTCTCTGCAGCTCATATATATACATTATATCTCAGTGAAAACGTTAATATTCACTAATAATTTCTCGGCAGAAAGGTTAATATTCACCAAAAATTATCTTTGTGGCTCATGGATTTGATTTTCTCCGTGACTTCTTGGTTTTCTTTGCAGCTTATTGGTTTTCTATGCGACACATATATATACATTATAACTCTACAAAAAGGTTCATATTCACCACAAATATTCCATTTGGGATTGTGGATTTGAGGTTTGCGGCTGAAGGTCTTCATTGAATATAAATTTATAGTCTTTGGATATATACAGTCAGTGGCCTTTCTGGGTGTTTTTTACTGTACTGGTAGAAGCACAAACTAGAACAATATCTTTCAATAGATAACTACTTCCAATGATGAGTTAGCATTAATTCCACATAACATTCTTTCAGTATCATTAAGAAGTTATCCAGAAGAAAATTTCAACCATTAACCATATAAGAGTAGTAGAAAATAACAATGATACAATAAACAAGAGACATAGATATTTAGGCCTAAGGCCAGGGAAAAAAATACAAGGGGAAAACCCATAAATATTTCATTATGAGAGAGAGAGTTACAAAATTTATCAATACAATTATAAACCATACATCAAGATAGCATTTGACTAGAAACAAGAGTTTTCAAGCCTCTCCTCAATCCTCCTGAAATTTTGACCCTCCTTTCTTATTTCTCCTTTTCTAGAACAAAAATAATCAAGAAACCGGTCAATGTGTCTAATGAGAAGAGGTGGTATCCTTTATATATTCTTCAAAGGGGGTCTACTGGGTTCCTCTTAGGGGCCCAACTGAATTGAACACAAATAGGCCGAATTGATTAATTAGGAGGCATAAATTCAAATTCAAATTTTCATTTTATTTTTCATGATGAAAATACTGACCATGGCTACTATATTTCCAACACTCTCTCTTATTCAGGGAGGAACTTTTCATTATCTCTCTCAATATCACTCTCCCAAACCTCATATCCACAACCTAAGGGAGATATCACAAGTACAAGTATCTCTATCTTTCAAGATAAATCTCCCTGACCAATCCATAGGTCTCTTGGCCCACAACCTAAGGGAGAGATCATCAGTCTCATTATAAGGAAAAATACATAGCATCCAACACATCTCGAAAAACCACGACCCTATGGCATCCAGGTCAGTTCCCTATTAAAAATTTCAATCAATCAATGAGGCCAAACCAATCATATCCACAAGGTACATATCCCCAACCACAAAAAAGGTCTCTCGGTCCACAACCTAAGGGAGGAGTACCTATCTCAATCCCCAACAATATAGTCTCACAATCCATGACATAAGGGAGAGAACTCAAGAAAAATATCCTTGACCAATCCATAGGTGTCACAACAACTTCCTAAGGGAGAGATCACAAAAATAGTGTCCTCAGCCAAATATGGTCTCACAGTCATCATGACTCAAGAGATCATTCTATGCCTCATAATTTATTTCCCCGACCAAACTCACTAGTCTCTCGATCAACTAACTTAAGGGGGTGACAATCTTCTAGACCAATCCATTGGTATCAAAGTTGCATCTTGTGGAATATTTATGATGATATATTATCAGTGCTCCCTCTCCAAAGGAATTCTCATCCATTCCAGGTGTTATTATTGGAAAATCGTAAAAGCAAAAGACATTAGGAAATGTCAAGTAGAAGGTACAGATAAGGATTTATAGGGAAGGAAGACATTACAGGATGTGAAAATTTTAACTTTTCCTAAGGTCAAGCAGGAAATTTTATAAAATAGTGCACAGAAAGCACCGAAGATCATCGCGTTTATCCCTCAGAGAGTCGTGTGGTCCTGAGTATGCATAAATTCACCATCCGAGACCACTTGGCACACTTGAAGAAGAATATTCCCACTCAAGCCAAATAAGTACAACCACCTTTGAGCCACCTTGAGGCCTTAGTGCAGCACACAAAGGAATCAGCCTCTCACTCTTGTGTCAAAATCCATCTTGTACCAACAGAGGGAGGGAAAATTTGAAATTTTTCTATAAAAGAATGCCATGGGAAGAGGAACATGATAACACATTGTTATGCTAGCCAAATTTCTTGAGATAAAACCAACATTGTGTTGTCCAAGCAATAAGGAGTGGAAGGATTCAATTGTTGGCCACCCAACACCTCAATCCAAGAGAAGAAGTTCACCAAGTGTTTGTTATTTTACCATCCGTCGAGGAGAGAGAGAGGCTTGTAAGAAGCTTAAAGGGAAGAGACCATTTTGCCTTGAGTATTAGAGCTCCACATCTCTAAGGATTCATTGCAAGTGTTTTATCATCCTATTATCTTATACCATCAACAACTAATAAAGGGAGAGAGTTCTCCATTTGAAATATTAGTGTGCTTGACTTTATTGAGCTTGTTATTGTACATGAGTATTTTGTTTCTTGTTTCTTCATTAATGTAGCATGATATGTTCTTTACTTAGTTTACTACATGTTATTTTCTTCCACTAACAATCTAGCAAACCAATTGACATGTTACTTTCTTGTAGAAAAGTAGCCTCCCTATTAAGCATAGTGTATTTCATCCAACCATGCATCGAATACACTACAACATGAATGACGACTCCACTTATTTCTTTATTTTAAGCTAGTGGTTGTTGATTGAAGGTCCTCTCTCTTGCCCAGACTTGCTGCAAGATCATTCTTGCTTCCTATCAGCACTTTTCAGTCACCCTCAGTGATAAATTTGGCTCAGAGAAGGTGGAGTTTTCAGACATTGTAAATTTGCATGCATTTAGTCCAGACAGACGCGCGAACCTCGTGCCTATGTGAAAATAAGCCGTGTGGTAGGTAGTGAGCTCTTTTTTCATTGATTTTTCTCATTTTTTAGCAGTTTTAAGGTGTTGGAAACCCAAAAGAAATCTTCCATCACTGTTTTCTGGTGTTTCATAATTGGCTAGGACACTTTTTGCTAGATTTTAGCTTTGCAAATAGTTTGCTTCAATTTTAGTTTTTTATTATTGAAAATCACACATAGTTTAAGAAGGGGTAAGTAAGTGGCCTTCAATCCACAAATTCTATATGAAAAAACTATATTTTGGTAAAATATACCAAACACATATAATAATTAGCGTAAAATTAAGTGGCTCATACATCCACACATATTTAGCTAGTTTTTGTTTTTCAATTTTTTTTTCATTAGTTTAGTTCAATTTTTTGCATTAGGATTCGGGACCATGACCAAAATATTGAAAAGAAGGAAAGTAATCTATACCACCCTTACACCTCTCGGTGAGCCTAGGTATGCATATGAAATCTTTCTTAAGATAATTTTCCATCTTCTTATAGTGCAAAACTTAGTCTATCTAGGAAAAGTGTGAGCGGCCCATCATCCACACATTCTTTATTTTTTGCAAGGAACAATCACACATAGTGTAATTAGAGAAGGATTGTAAGGGATCACCACATATCCATATCTTATAAAACTTGTGATTGTACACTCCAAGCACACACGAAGCATCGGTAAGCATTGGACCAAAAGGAACCTAGTGTGTGGGACCTTTTGTCCTCTCCTTACAATTACTTCACCAAGGCACACCTTAAGAAAATTAAGACTCTCTAAAACCAACCAC
Source organism: Pinus albicaulis (assembly GCA_034641835.2). Classification (NCBI taxonomy): domain Eukaryota; kingdom Viridiplantae; phylum Streptophyta; class Pinopsida; order Pinales; family Pinaceae; genus Pinus; species Pinus albicaulis. The sequence goes on from CM076580.1 coordinate 755,184,089, forward strand.
TAATTGTACTCACTAAATTCTCCCCACAGGGGCCACAAAATAAATTATATTTCAGGTTAGGACCATTAAGAGTAGGCATCCAATAAGCTTCCATGGTCATTCTACATTTTGAAACATAGATGTTGACTTTCTAGGGAGTTCAAAATCCATCTATCTGCCCACGGAACATAATTCATGAGCATTACAGAGACTCGTTTCAAAGGGGGTTAAGTATAGGCCTAGTGCGTGCGGTACTCTTTGGGGCTACCTGAACTATCTAATGATCGGTACTGGTAGATGAATACCAAGAAGCTCAAGACTCGAATTCTCACATGGGACGATAGTACTTTAGTGGCCAAATCTATGGAATCCTTCCCTATAGGTGATGGTGTAGGCAAAACTAGATCCTCATACCTTTACCTTGGTCGATTATTCGGCTACTAGAAGGCGTCTCCAGTTCTTTCAGGACATTAGCCCCAATACCCATTAGAAGATATCTCTGCAAGGCCCAGTTACATTTTATAGTTTGAAGGCAATTAGGTCTTTTTAGGTTTTTGAGTATCATATGCAAAACAACCAAAACCATATTTTTTTTCTTGCTTGATCACATAGAATTAATATAAAGGAAAAATTACCCTTTATTTATCGCTTTTTTTAATGTATGTGATCATATTTTCTTTGGCAATAATCTTCCTTCTCTCGGAAAACTAAAAAATATTTCGAAAATTAACCTAGTCAACACCATAACGGAACCAACGGGACCTCGTCGATCTAGACATTTTTTGGACCTCCCCCGATTAGAGGGAGGAGTGGCATGTATTTTTCCATTTAGGCTTCAAATAAGACACACTGCCACCATTATGGGTTCATCCTTTATCAGGGCATATTTAGTTGGAAACCACCAAGGGTCACCCAACACCACACCCGTGGAAACCCCAACAGGGTCACCACACTCAACCTATCCCACAACCCTAGAGGGTAGAGGAGTGCTACCCCTCTAGGGAGTTAGTAGAACACACAACATGGTACGTCAAAGGGTAATATTCCCCATATACCCCCCATACATCATCACACTCAGATACCTGTGTTTCCACAATACAAAATGGAAATCAATACTTAATTACCCTTTTTGCATCATTAAACCTTCAAGATCTATCAAAGCTAACTAACGACCCCATTGCACACAACCCAAATTGGCCCCCCATGCCCACAACTATCCCCTCGGACATACCAAAATTTGAAGGGAAGCAAGTGGAAGAATCAGAAATCATATTATGAATTTCCACATATGGTGTTCTTCCAATAGTATTATTGATGATACTATTCAACTGAGACTGTTTCAATGCACCCTAACCAAACCTATCTTGATATGGTATGTGGAGCAGCCTTCTGCTTCGCATGGAACCTTTAGTGCCCTAGCTACTGTGTTCCTCACTTATTTTCAGCTACCCATCCACCGTGATTCAGGGATGGAGTTTTTGACTCATTTTAGGCAAACACCAACTATCCATATCTCGGACCATCTCCATGGATGGCGGTGACGTCGTAGTTTGTGCAAAGCCAAACTTGACGATAGATTTTTATAGGACTTGTTTTTGAAAAATCTCACAGCAAAGATCTCAAAATATATGGCGACACAAGGACCTACCTCCAAGGAGGACGCCATTTGCAAAGCCCAATAGCTCGAAATTATTTATACCCAGTTAGGATACATTTACAATGTCCTCCCTAATGCCCCGTGCCTTCAATCTTACAGAGAATTTCCAGGTGCGTTGAATACTGCAGACGACTTGATCGGGTCACCCAAGGTCACCTAGACAGCAGTATCCAGTACCCAGGTTACTAGTATGATTCTAACTAGAACATCATGCAACCTGACTACCACCAAAGACAATCTGCACCTCTGCAGAATATGACAAATAGGGAGTCATCATACCACCATTAGCAGGGAGGATTATACCCTCCCTTGTAGGGGACCCAATACTCAGCTAGGAATGTTGATGTGAGAGATACACCCCGGCAACCATACACCAACCAGGGATAGGGAAACCAATATTCCCTTTCCCTCGCACAAAACCCACCACTGCAAAACAACGCATCAGTGAACTTTGTGCAACCTCCTCATGCTTAGTCACGCCAGTATTATGACCAGTAGAATCTTAATAATCCTCCTAACACTGCAAGAAAGAAGCCTAAGAATAAACAAAAGGGAGACTCTGGATAGGGGGCAGTAACCAGCAATGCCCCCCGCAATCTCAGTTTGGGGGCAACCCCAACCAAAATCAAAACCAGGAGCCAAACAACAACTCCCAAGGGCAGAACAAGAGGTCTAGTCTGAGGAAAAACCATTCTTGTGCCATATGTGGTGAGTACAACCATTACACTCATCACAGTCCCGAGCTCTTTGAATTGAAAAAAACTCAAGGTAAACATGGACAAGGGGGACCTACACAACAAACCGTTGTAATGCGGGAGCCCTTACCGCAACATGGAGTGGTTAATACCCAACAATAAAAACCACCCCAAAATGATTCCAAGAAAAATAACCATGAAATTTACATGAATGGTGAAGAAATTTTCTTCCAGAAAAGGAATCAAAACTATGACGCTCCCCCCCCCCCCCCTCCCCGACACTAACCCATTAGGGGAAGCACGAGTGCACCTACTGCACCATTGACCATATCAAAAGTACCTATTGAACACCTGCCAAAGATGGCTAAGGGGCCGACTAGGCACGTAGGACACCACTCAAAATCTTCCCATAAGTACAAAATCATGGACGATTTAGAAAAATCTCCAGCTTCCATCTCAGCCTTAGAGGTCCTACAATCTTGCCCAAAGTAGAAAAATTCCTTATTTTCTGCATTAGGCACAATAGACCCTTTTTATTTTTACCTAATGGTTTTTTACTTAGACAAAGCTACCCCTAGGCTTCCTTCATTGGTCACCTTTCAGATACCGGTGTTAGTCCAAAATATCACCATACATTGATGTATCATTGATGAAGGTGCATCTACATGCATCATGTCCAAGTCTGTTTGGCAGAATTTGGGATCACCCAAACAGAATCCATCCAACATCATGCTTAGAGCATACAACGGTCAACCTTATGCTCTGATTAGTCTATATCAAAATTTCCCTGTTAACTTGGCTAGAAAAATGGTACTCATAAACGTTGAAGTCTTGAACGCTCAGCTTCACTACACTATACTCCTTGTGCAGAGTTATATGTATGCCATTATTGCCATAAACTCCTCCATTTTATGGGTGATGATGTTCCCCCACGAGGATCTAATAATCACCATTGACCAACTTACATACTATGATAAGAAATCCATGACGGTTATCGATGTTCTTCTACCTTACGTAGACACAACTAGAGAGTGTTACAAAATAATTTGTCACCGTCCCTACAATCCCTCGCCCTGCATATTGGAGGGTCTTTCCTGTGACACGTGAGAAGTATCATCCTCTGCAAGCACCTTCCTTACATCCTTCTATACAAGAACGTCATTTCTCCTGTAGAACACTTTCTCAAAAAGCCCATAAAGACCTATGTTTTGGCATTGGTGCGAGTAGCCAGTTCACCCCTCACGCCAATGTGGAGGATGTACACTAGAGGTTGCACCAGTTGGCACTCTATCTCCTTGTTGTGCCCGCGCCAGAATTTTTGGGAATGTTTTTTAACAAACTAGAGGTGGAATTTTCCTTCAACCACCTCTGGGATGAGTCACAAGAAGTGGTTAACTAGATGAGCCATGGATCTCCCTCTTTAGGTAGTGGTTTCCTCCTCTTATGGGACACTCCTAGAATATAGGTCTCCCTTCCATGATTATAGGGATCCTACCCTCTCCCTCTCCCCCTATATAAATGAGCTTTCTCCCATCATGAAAGCTAGCTGAACAAAGAGGATTATACAGCTGAAATGTTGAACTTGGAGAACTAAGCTATCGTCGAATAACTGAGAAGGTAGATCAAGAAGGAAGTCCATCGAGAGGTCCCTTATCCCATCTAAATTCCCTGATGAGCTTTGAGACGTGATTCTCCCAAGCCCCACTGGAGGAGACTGCAACATCAGAGCATGGTTGTATCTCTTCTTTCTACCTATTAATATAAGTGACTATTGTCTGGTTCCCGTCTTATGTTTTGTCTTTATCGAATGCAATATGCTAGTCTTCTCTGACTGATTAGTACATTTTGGATGAAATTAGTATATGATGTGCGGTTATCTTTTTTTGATATTTGTGCAGGTGTCCAAACATGATAGGCAAAAGGGTTGTGACTTGTCTTCGATCAGGAGTGAGCAGCTCTCATCATCACTACAGGCGTTGATGATAAATTTGGACCATAGGTAGGCCATCTTATCGCATCCTTTTTCATTCAAATATCTAGGAACCTACACTCTAGCATGATTCCTTGTTTCTAGACCCACCCTAGGGCTAGTGGGATTGCCTCTGTCCGCAGAGGGGATTTACCTGAGTAACAATTTGGCGAATCCACTGGGGATCAATGCGAGTTTGTCTTTCATTCATTAGATCTTCTTCTTGGTATTTGTTTTCTTAGCTTTCCTTTTCTGGTTGATTTGTTGAGTCTTAGGCCCCTGTTCAGCCCCAGAGGATCAGATATGACCTCTGTTTTTCCCAAAATTTTCATCTTTCTAAGGTTGGCTTAATTGGCGCGGTTTCCAATCTGACAGTCATGCCCATTGGTGCTTGTTGCCAGTTCATCACTCATGCCATCCCCTGTCTGGTGCAAATTATAGCCAGACAGTCGTGCCATTTCCTGTAGGTGCTAGGGTTTTCCCTATTTTGGCGTTTTTGGTCCATACTGGTGTCTTTGGGTGTTTCCTTGACTTACTTTTGATGCTTTGGGTTTTTTTGTGACTTTGAAAAACCATCTTCCTTCGGTTGTTTGTCCATTTCTTTCATCATCATGGCCTTAGGTATTTCTAGTGCTTTGGTATGCTAAGCCTTCTATAGGAGTTTGGATCTTTTGTTTCACGGTCACTTTCTTTATTTGCTTGATTACATTCAGCTCCCTGGATCCATTTTGAGTGATTGCATTTGGTGAAATGAGTCTTGGGTGAGTCTTGCCTCTTTCATTTAGTTTTGCTTCTTGTCACTCCAAGCAGAGCTTACATTGCTTATATGGGTCTGTTTCGACATATTTCTTCAAGTTGATAGATTGTGACATTGGTTGAGTCTTTGTTTTGTTTGCTTGTGAGTTGATTGAATTGTTTTGCTTCGATTCTTGCATTGGAATTCTTGAACTAGTGTGAAGATTCGTTTTTCATGTTATTTAGTGCACTATTTGCTCTATTACATTGAAAAAATCAAAAATATATTTTGTGCTTGCATTCTTATTTGCATTGTAGAATTGGAAAATTTTTCACATAACTAGCATTGGGCATTCTAGGAAAGATTTATTGTTCTCATTAGTTTGCATCAGGTTCTGTAGTGGAAGCTTCTATGTGTTCTCATTATTTTCTATCACTTGAAAACTCCTAACTTTCTCGTAGATAGTTTTTCATCAAATGAAATGGTATTTTATGGCATGTAGCTTGCATTCAGGGATTTGTGAGATCCAACATTCGGTAGGACCTTGGAATTGAAACATAAATACAAGATCAACTTAAAATTTATTCAATTAACCTAAGGCAACATTAAAAATTAATGAAACATTTAGTGGTCTAAGTTAGAGACGTGTTTCAGCGTCTTAAAACCTAGCAGCTGTTTCTCCCCATCTGGCTTCAGACAACGCTAGTACGGACTTGTGCTCCCTGTACTGTTGAGTATATAAAGGGAGACCCCTCTAGGTTACAATCCTTTTATCCATAGGAAGCTAAGTCTTTCGCCTTGTAACCGTGATACACCGAACATAGCATTCAAGGAGACTACCTGCACGTATGTCAAGTCCTTGGTTTATTTCTCTTTCATTTTATAACCAAGGTGTATATGGAAGTTCACGAGAACCTGGTACACCCTTTTACCTAGACTACCTGAGCAGTCATTTTCGATCTTTAATGACTCCATAAATTTGAAAAGATCATCGAGCACTTTTCCTTTCACACTCGCTTAAAACTGAAGGAGACTAGAGTCATCTTTAACTGTTTCTTGACTCTTAAAACATGAAACAACAAAATTTTGGTTTCAATGTGGTAAAATAAACTACCTACGATTACACGCCCATTAAATTTTGATTACTTGGCCTGTCTCTGTTTGCCTTGGTTTTGATCCAAGAGTCTTATTTTTTTATCTTTTTCCCTTTTTCAGTGTGCTACAGTCACGGTGGTGGAACCATCCGTTTCGTCTACTGGCAGTCCTTTCTCGGACGATTCATCTGAAAATTATTAGACCTCTAGGTCTGCCAAGCTTCAACAACCTGTCATCTTGTTAGAGTACCCCTTTGGAGAACTGGTTGAGTTCCATTGGCCTCTTTCAAATTATTGGTTTGGCTTTGGGGTTGGGGAAATTTTCCCACCTCTTACATCAGGATCACCGTTTTTGGCTGCTAACATACCTCCTAGTGCCCGTACTCTTTTGCAAGATCTCACGATGGATTCAAACATGGATTCGTCTGGTCCTAATGGCAGTAAGGGTATTCCAGTTTCTGATGAAGGATACCAACTTTTCTCGGAAGACATCCATCAAAAGCCTGCTCAATCTTCACCATTGGTGTCGCTTCCAGCCGGATATAGGTATTTGGGTCAGATTATAGCCGGTATTTCCTCCATGGCAACATCAACTCCATCAAGGGGTCTGGTTCTCTCGTCATTAGGGATGTCGCCGACGACACCTGTCTCATCGTTGACGCCTTTTGTTACGTTTGTTCCCACTCGGCCTACTGTCTGTGGTTGCTTCGGCACTGGTTGTCACTGCTCAGTCGTCAGGAGTTTAAACTTCAGTAGAAACCTCGATTTCCATGGCGATCCTTGATGGCCTTTCTTTTGAGGAGTATCGGTTGGCTGTTTATCAGCAAAGCTCCCAGACTTATCAGTCCCCTCGGGATCTTTTTTGGTCTTATTTTTCTCATTATGGAGCAGATGGTACCCAGATTTATTCACTTTCATTTCAGTATGACAAGCAAGGCAACCCTATTTACTTGCCTACTCCTGAGGCTTATCAGTTCCTTTATGGTTTTAGACCTACCTTGCCTGTGAAACCCTATATCCAACAAGGACAACCCTTTTAGGGACAACCTTCTGTTCAGCAGGGGTATGCTTATGACCCACAAGGACAACCCTTTCAGCGACAACCTTCGGTGCAGCAAGGGTATGTGTACGACCCACAAGGACAGCCCTTATAGGGACAACCTTCAGTCCATCAAGGATTGTTTTATGGCCCACAAGGGAAGCCTTACAATCCTCAAGGTCAACATTTACAAGCTCAACCTATGATCCAACCAGGGAAACCTCAAGGAATAGCTGGGCAACCGATATATCAACCCAGACCTTTATACAGTCCTAGGGGGCAGATCCACCCATCTCAACCTTTAGTGCAACCTCAACAGCCATATCTTCCAATTGGTCCAAATGTTGCACAGCCAGGACCATCTTATGGTCTTGCTCCAGGTCAACTTGGTTATCAGGCACAACCTGGCCCACCACAACCATCAAGCCAACCTTCTCCGTAGGGGCAACCTGGTGGCCCTCATCAGTCAGGTCAACCTATTTAGCCAGGCCAACCTGCACAGCCTATTCGCCTTACTCAGCCATCGCTCTACTCCATGCCGCAACCGAATCAACCTCTGCGCCCGACGTATCTGGCTCAGCAGGGCCCCACTTATCAGTAGCCCATTCGACCCCAAGGAGGTTATTTCCCTCAAGGTCAATATCGACCGGTTTACAACCCGCCTTAAGGTTTTTATTATTACCCTCAACCACCAGGCTATACTTATACTCTGCAGCAGAATCCTTATGCTGCTCAATCAGGACCCTCATATACTCAAAATCAGTATCTTGGTTTTCAACCCCCTCTATCCTGGTCCTCAGTCGCCATATCAACCGAATTATCTGGCTTATACCCCTTATGGTCTGAATCCTTCGGGACAGAACCAATGGGGGTAGAGTTATACTCAAACAGAATGGAGTATCGGTACAAGTCCTTATCGAGGACTTGCTATGCCTTTTAACCCTCAATTGCCTTTTCTCACCACGTTGGAGTTACCGGATGTGTCCAAATGGACAAATGATCCCATTCTTCATAATCCTTTTTGGCCTCCAGTTCCGACGAAGGTTCCTGGTGATTTTCCCAAGTTTGAGGGCAAGTCTGGAGAAGACCCCCAAGCTCACGTCATGACATGCCATTTATGGTGTTCTTCCAATTCTTAGGTCGACGACTCTGTTCGACTCCATCTATTTCAACGTACTCTTACCAGAGCTGCTTCTAAGTGGTATATCGAATTTCCTTGTGGCATCTTTCAAGATTTAAACACTCTTGCTATGGCTTTCCTTACTCATTTCCAGTTGATGGTTCATTATGAAGTCGGGACACATCTCCTAACATCCTTGAAATAGGACCGGGCTACCCATATCTGGGACCACATTCATGAATGGAGACGACGTCGTCGCCTGATCAAGTTTGAAATTTCTGATCAGCTTCTTACTCATTGGTTCACTACCTCTTTTTTCAATCATATTGTGAAAGATATTGCCATGGGGGAATGTGTAACCAAGGAACAAGCCATCGCTCATGCCTAGTACCTTGATTTAGTGTACTCTCAATCAGGAATTTTGTATGACATCTTGACTGAGGCTCCACGACTTAGGACCTCTAAAGCATTGGCTACCCCATCAATCGATGGCGTTATTGGTTCAGTGTCTCAGACTTCACGCAAGTCTTCCAATGGGAAGCATAAATCAAATTATTCCAATAATTTTGCTCATCAGGCTACCCCATATTCTGGTAAAACCTTAGAGGTTAATGCCGTTCAGGCCAATCTTGTAGACAAAACTTCCAAGGGGAGAAAGAGGGGCAAAGGCAAGGCCAAACCTGATGCCCCAAAACCAGAATCGTTTAAACCTTGTGCTGATGATGGTTCACAGCGAAAAGCAAAGTATCCCTGTCTGATTTGTGATGAGGAAAACTACACTAAGGATTGTCCTAGACGATCTGAGGTTAGTCAACTGCTCAAAGGCGCTAAGGGAACTACGGCGGTCCTTAAAGAACCTTTCCCATATCAACGGACCCAAATGGTTGAGCAACCTCTGCCATTTGTGTCGTTTGGCTCTCAAGTTTTCATGATGAATGGTTATGCACCCATTTCCATTGCTATTTGGTCGAAGGATTATGCTGGATCATGCCAGGCAGCCGAGAAAGAGGTCGTTGATGGTCCTCCTTCCCCACCTACCTCTAGTCCTCTTGAAATTGAAAGGCCCTGTGCTGAACCCATTATACAACCACCTTCTAAAGGTGTTCTCTAAAAATATTCTTATAATCCTAATTCTTGTGCTGCTCAGCATTACAGTATTGTTGAGGATTTAGCACAGGCGCCTTCCGCGATGTCCACATTAGAAGTGCTTCAGAGTTTTTTGTCTCAATTGAAATCGTTATTATCTGCGATCGGCAGGATTGACCCTGCTGATTCTAGCCTTCTCTCTTTCGACTTAGAGAATTTCGTCCCCTGACTTCCACACCAGATTGTGCTTGTTATACAAGTTGGTATTAACAGTCTCAACATCCATAGAGTTGTAGTGGACTAAGGTGCATCTACCTGTGTCATCTCATCTGCTTGCTGGAAGGCTATTGGCTCTCCAGCCCTAACTTCATCACCTAATCCCCTTGAGGCATTTGATGGAAGGGAATCAAAACCCTTGGGAGTTCTCACGAGTTTTCTGATCACGTTGCAAGGAAAGACAGTCAACATTGAAGTAGAAGTTGTTGATGCCAAACTCAATTACAATATTCTACTCGGTCGCATTTGGACTCACGTTATGCTATGAATTCCATCCACCCTCTTTCGACTTCTAAAGTTTCCACTTGAGGGAAAAATTATTACTATCGATCAGTTGTTGTTCTTTACCTCGTCTTTCGAGAACAACATGCCATACGTGGATCAAATTCCTAATCCCCCTGACAGTATAGGGCTGGGTCTTTTCAAAGATCCCTCTCTCATGGGTATTTTTCCCCTTCCGCCACAAAATACCATTCAAGTCAATATGGTCTCTCGATCAGATGACCCATGGATCATCCCTTTAATTGAACAGGTTAATTCATTTGGAGATTCAATGCCGCTTAGTCCAATCGAAATCAATTATTGTGAGCTAACAACTGCATCTGATTCTCCCCCTCCTGAACCTACTCCTTTGAGCATGTCTCTCGACGTATATTCTCAATCCCCCTGGCTCAGTGATGTAGATTCATCTAATCCTTTGAAAGAAGTGTTTCCATCCGACGAGGCTATCATGGAAACCATGTCTCTCAAAGATCTACTGTGGAGTGATCGACATCATCGTTCCTCGTTTATGCCTTGCCTCTGGGCAATGTCTAACTTTCTTGAGCGTTTTGCATCTCAAGTTCCTTCTCCGCCACTTCAAATGCCTATTTTGACTCATGAAGTCTTTTTTGAAGGTAACTTGGGTAACATTACTCAAACGATGCATATCGACATTTCTGTAAAACTAGGGATTGTCGAGAACATCCATGTGGGAGTCACTTGCTCTTCCGAGGAATTCCAAGTGTACACTAGTCTCTTTCATGAATTCCATGATGTTTTCACCTGGTCTTATGAAGAGATTCCTAGAATAGACCCCAGTATTGTGGTGCATGAGATTCCCACCTACCCAGGTGTGAAGTCTATTCGCCAGCGTCTTCGTCGTGTGCATCCTCTGAAAGCCGCCGCTATCAAAGATGAAGTTGTAAAAATTCTCAAAACAGGTTTCTTTTATCCGATTCCTCTGACAAATTGGGTTTCTAACATTTTTCCTGTGGATGAGAAGCAGGGAGAAATTCATGTTTGTGTTTATTATCGTGATATCAATCGGGCTTGTTCTAAGGATAACTATCCCACCCCTTTCATCAATCAGATCATTGACGATTTTGCGGGGAGTGAAATATTCTCCCTTATGGACGGTTTTTCTAGCTATAATCAGATCAACATTATCCTGTTTGATCAACACAAGACCTCTTTTATTTGTCTGTGGGGAATTCTTGCATATAAGAAACTCCCTTTCGGCTTGAAGAACGTTGGGGCTACGTTCCAGCGCGCGATGTCTTATGCCTTTCATGATATTCGGCCTATTGTTCAACCATACCTGGATGACCTTCTGGCTCATTCAGCTGCGCAGAAAGACCACTCGAAACATCTTTGCCAGATATTTCTTCGTTGTAGACGCTACAACATCTAGCTCAATCCGCATAAATGCATCTTCTGCGTTGACTCCAGTAGACTTTTAGGGTTTATCGTATCTAAAGATGGAATTTGCCTTGACCCTCTTAAGGTTGAGGCTATTATTAATCTCCCCTCCCCGTCCTCATTACACCAGCTCCAGAGTCTCCAAGGGACAGAAAATTTCCTACGTCGTTTTATCTCGAACTACGCCGAAGTAGCCAAAGGATTCACACGACTTTTAAAGCAAGACGTCCCTTTCTGTTGGGATGAGATTGCTTAGCAGTCTTTTGATAAGCTTAAGACGTTGCTTGTCAATGCTCCTCTATTACATCCTCCGAATTACCATCATGATTTCACCCTCCACCTAGCTGTTACCTTCAGTACAATCCCCATGGTTTTGGTTGAAGATGATGATGACGATAATGAGCACATCATTTACTACTTATCTCGGAACCTTCTCAACCCTGAAACTCGTTATGCACATGTTGAGAAGTTAGCGTTGGCTGTGGTCCAGGCCGTCTAGAATTTTTGTCATTACATCCTTTTACACACAGTGACCGTGATTTCTAATTGTAACCCCATGACTTATATTCTATCTCAGTAGTTGCTGGGAGGCAAATTCTTGAAGTGGATCGTTATCCTCCAAGATTTTGATTTGGAGTTCACTACCTCCAAATCAAAGAAATCACTTGTTTTCGCTGATTTGATTTGTTCTCTCCCCACTGACTCTGCTCCTTCTTCTTCTGAGGATCATATTCCGGACGAAAATATTTTCTTGATCAACACCCTCGATCCGTGGTACGATGATATCATCGTGTACTTCCAAACATCTACTTTCAGGTCTGAGTCAATGAAATATGCTCGACGCCGCATTTGGCATCAATCGCAACCTTATCGTATTGTTGGAGATACCCTTTATCATGTTGGAGTCGATTCTATACTGTATCGATGTCTGACCCTCGAGGAAGCTGAGAAAGTTTTGAATGACTGCCACAGTGGCGCCTGTGGTGGTCACATGTCTAGTTATGCCACCACATAGAAGATCCTTTGTGCTGGCTATTTTTGGCCGTCCATTTTTAAAGATTTCATTGTTGTAGTAAGAAAATGCCATGCATGCCAGATTTATCAACGGAAGATGCATGCGCTGCATGTTCCTTTACACCCTGTCATTACTGTTGTTCCTTTTTCCAAATGGGGCATAGATTTTATGACATGTAACCCTCATTCGGATGGGGAGCATGCCTATATTATCGTTATCGTCGAGTATTTTATGAAATGGGCCGAAGAAATGCCTACACTGGTTGTGGACGGTAAGACAACAACACAATTCATATTCAATCACATTATTGCTAATTTTGGTGTCCCTCAAGACATCGTTACCGACCATGGTTCTCATTTTCAGGATTATATGATGGCGGAGCTGACGTCTAAGTTGGGTCTACTTCACGACAGCTCAACGCATTATTATCCTCAAGCTAATGGCCAAGCTAAAGCTGTAAACAAAGTCCTTGTTACAATGCTTCAACGAACAATCGGGGTCCATAAATCAAACTGGAATCTCATGTTGTTTTCAGCTCCATGGGCTCACCGAACATCGATTAAGAATGCAACAAGATTTACCCCATTTTAGTTGGTATACGGTCTGGAAGCCATGCTTCCAATTGAATGTGAAATCCCTTCACTTAAATTAGTTGTGGAATTACTGCCTAATAATTCGCCTGAAGAAGAAATTTTCCTCTACTTAGAGAGATTGGATGAAACTCGTCACTTAGCTGCCTTGGTCATCGAAGCACAAAAGAAGTGACTCAAAGCCCATTTTGACCAAACAATTTCCCCTAGTTCTTTTATCAAAGATGATCTCATTCTCCTGTATGACCAAGCTCATGACAAGCTGGGGGTAGAAAAATTCCAACCCATGTGGCATGGGCCCTACATCATCAAACGTGTGTTACAGAATGGGGCTTATGAGCTTATTGAATATGAAGGTTATCCCTTATCACAACCCAGAAATGGGTTGTACCTGAAGAAGTATTATGCTTGAGTCATTCATGCATGATATGTGTACATAGGTGATTTTTTCATTTTTTGTGCATGCTTTGGTTTGGTTTGATGTGCTTTGTGAGCTATTCTTTGCTTATTGGGTCTTGTTTTCTATGCAAATTTCTATTTCCCCTTATGTCAATTTCGTGGATGGTGCTTCCCGTAGTATCAGGAACTTATCTTTGGCAGCCTGGGTAATTTATGATCCTGTTGGTGAGTTGATTAACTTACAAGGTATTTTTCTGGGACCATATATAAACAATGTCATTGAATATAGTGATGTTTTGGAACTATTAACCAAGGCATTTAACCTCGGCATACGCGCATTGCTTGTGAATTTGGATTCACAACTTGTTGTTCTTCAATTGAACGGTCATTATTCGGTTCGAAACCCATGCATTTTGAGATTGTATTTTCGTATTCGTTTACTTGAAAGACATTTTGATTTCATTACATATCAACATATACCAAGATGAATGAATACATTAACAGATGCAATAGCTAACATTGTGCTAGATAGCCATTTGCGCAATTTATAAAAACATCATCATATGTAAATAGACCCATGGAGAATATATATATATATATATATATATATATATATATATATATATATATATATATATATATATATATATATATATATCGTTTGTTTGCAACGTGTGCATCATAAAACCCAAAAAATAATATATTTCTATTTCAGTTACATCGTGAGATGACATGTCTCTAAAAAATGTGCGGAAACGAAGCCTAAGTGCCTAATCAGCGTGGTGCTCATGATAGCACATCACCTCCCGTACCAACCACCTCAGAAAGCGGTGGATATGACTCGGCACCCCTACAGTGTGCCTCTAATAGGCCTGAGGCACATCATCCAAGTGAGCATAGTCTGGGACCTGACGGGCGATCCCCTCCAGGTTCTGTACTATCTCCTCCTTGCCACCCTCACCATGAGGATCGAAATTGCGATGAACTCGCCGCACTATCGGCGACATACCTAGAGGATGTTCTGGGCCAACATCTGCATATATATAAGGATAACTGTCAGAACATGCATATATATCAAAAAATTATAAACTCATGAAAATAAAAAATGAGTCTTACCAAGTTCTTTTTCTTAATCCTCTCCCTCCGAGAGTGGGAGGTCTGGGTCTCCGGTGAAGTCTGTGCCAGCGTAGGGCCAATCCTCCACGACAATTTGTTGTCATTGGAGCCAATCAAAAAACTCTAGCCTCTAGGACATCTGTTGGCCACCTCCTGCTCTAGGCATCAGTGCTACCCATCAGGCCATCCATGGCTCATTGGGTGGTGGCATCAGGACTATAGCCTCTTGACACTGAAATATGGGTAATTGTTCCAAGAAGAACGATACCAAGATTGATCCATATCCAAACTGATTTAGTTTGGTCTTCTTGCACTTAGTGAGCTGCCATTTGATGTTGACAGTCACAGCCTCTGCCCAGTTGAAAAGAGTCGGGTTCATACACTCTGAAGCAAGAAGAAGTTGTGTCTTCGTGGCCTCATGTGGTGCCTGCGATCCCGTAGCCCACGTGATAGTATGTAGCACTAATCTTAGTGACATATCAGTGACGGTTTGGATATCCACTTTGCCACTCCCTGTTCCTTTTCATGCCCCATGGCACACCTTGTCAATTACCATTTCCATGCTTTCTCCGGAATGCTGGGTACCGGTCAAGATAGGGACTGCACCCCTACGTGACAACCTAGTGATGAAATACACATCAGAAACTTCAAGTTCAAGCTCTTGATCCCAAAGTACGAAATTTTCCTGATCTTCATCCCAAATGCTTATTAAATATTGCAGCGATTCAGGCTGAGCCCGGAAACACGGTGTCAGGAAGAACTTCTTGAGCCCACAATTTTTGAGGGAATTCATGCATTGTTCATTTTCCATGGCTTGTTCATCCTCCTCACTTTGTTCTCTCTCTTTCCACTCGATTACCATCTTTCTTTGCTTTGTACCTGCATGAATTGATCATAGGAACATTGTGAGTCACCTTGGGCATTAAAATTTGCAATCAATTGGTTGCATTTTCTTGAATTCAAAGCGGATTTTGGGTTGCGTGGTTGGCGCGACTGTTTTGCTAACAGACACGCCACTTGGCGTGAACCCTGTGTAAAAAGGGTCGATTGGTGCAGGTCCGTGCCTGAAACCCGTGCCAACCACGATGCCCTAGATTTTACAAATCCTCCCCTAAGGGATCCAAAATGACAATTAAATGCAATGAAATATATCTCAAAATATGGAAAATGGTGCGGCTCTTACCTAAAATAGAAGGAATCCGGATTGGTCCACTGGATTGTTCACAATCGTCGCCTAAAAATCACAAGGGAAATGGGTCACTGTTGCTCTGCAAAGAGGTAAAAGTGAAAAGTAAATATTATTTACCACTTCTAGTCATTTATAACTTTTCCAAATCCTAAAATAGGTTTTAAAACATATTTTTTGATATATTTTCATATTATTTTCGAGGAATACGTTTTACACACATCTTTTTTGTAGTGAAAAGTTTTCATGTGGTTATGACAAAGGAACGAGTTGTATCTTATACTTTTTCAGAATCGGTAAAAACACGAAAAAGTCACTACTGGAGTCACCTTTCAGCACTTTTCTGTCTCTTTAAAACTGAAAATATCGTCGAGTCGCTTGTCATTTTGAACTCGCTAATTTGGCTACGAAACGATATCTACCCAGTATACATTTACCCCTTTTTCGGGCTAGGATAGATTATTTACGAAAAAGGAATACCTTAGCCTATCGCAACTAAAAGGTTCTCTCGGACACAGTTTTCTACCTTTTCGGATCTGAGACACTATTTACGAAAAGGGACTGCAGGAGTTTTCTTTTCCACTTTCTTTTCAAACTCTCTAAATATGAAAATATGTCGAGTTCTCCCTTTGTCAGACTCGTTAAAGCCTGATGACATCAAAATTCGACGTCATGACATTACTCAAATTCATCCTTCCTAGGGCTCGTAAAATGTACTAGGTTGGATTTGTCCGAAGGAAAAACTTACATCACAAGCATATGCTATCCCCTTCAAGCTTGTTTCCAAAAGTAATTGGGGTACTTGCCAGAAATGGTGGGGGAAAATGGAACCAAATTGTAGTTGTATTGGCAGTATGTCGCTCTTTAACATGGCACTTGTCTGCATTCATGTTGGGTTGGGAACATCTCATCTCATTATTCGTTTGCCTCCATGGGTTTAGGTAATCTCTTTTGACCACTCATCTTCTCTTTGCCACATCACCATGACCTCAGATCCCTTGATGTCAAATACTACCAAATCTAGTTTTGTGTCACCGATATGTTCAAGAGAAGTTTTTACTCTGAAGTTTTCAACCTCCCTCTGATTATCTGTTGGTCTTGATTCACAAAAATCATGTTCCTCTGTCTCATGTCGATGATGTGGGAAAAATTGTGGCCCACCTTCGATCAAGATCACTTCTTGTCGACTTCAACACATTATCCAGGAATTTTATCGAGAGACTCCCTTCAGGTACCTTGGAGCTTGCATGCCTCAATGGAAGGTTCTTCGCATTCGACGCAAGGTCCACATCATTGGCCTTCGATCGACTGACTCTGCGGGTGTTCGACGTCAGATCACTATTCACATTCCATGGATTGTACCTTTTGTACCTTGAGAACCATTGTCATTATTGGTGGTTTCTCTCGCATTTGTTAACAACTTTCATCATTGGCAAGTAATTAGATGATGTTCTTGCATGTTCGACTTTAGCTCGCATATTCACATACTCGAATTTGTACTGTGTTAGGGTTGAGATGGAGCACAAGAACCTAGGTTTTATCTGATGAAATCCAGGCTGCAGGTTACTATGAATTATTATATGACTCCTTTGATTGGATGGTTGCGACCATACCTAAGTCCATTTGTTGATCCCTATTGCTGGATGGTTATGTCCATACCTCGGATCTCATTGTTTATGTACTCTATTATGGATGGTTGCGCCCATACCACATGTCATGTATCAGATGTATCAGTTGTATTTGTACTTGCAGGTTTTCTGACAGTAGTGTTTGGGTCGAACGTGTTCTCATAAATCATTTCACCCCTCCCTCTCTCTCGGAACTCATGCTTTAGGGGGCATATGTTACACAACAATTTTTCACCATCTCTACAATCCCTCACCCCACATATTGGAGGGTCTTTCCCATGACTTGTGAGCAGTGTCATTTTCTACAAGCACCTTCCTTACATCCTTCTATACAATAACATCATTTCTCATGTAGAACACTTTCTCAAAAAGCCCATAAAAACCTATTTTTTGGCATTGGCACGGGTATCCAGTTCACCCCTCACAACAATGTGGAGGATGTACACTAGAGGTCGCGCCAGCTGGCACTCTGTCTCTTTTTTGTGCTTGTGCCAGCCTTTTTGGGAATTTTTTTTAACAAACTAGAGGCGAAAGTTTCCTCCAACCACCTCTGGGATGAGTCACAGGAAGTGGTTAACTGGATGAGCCATGGATCTCCCTATTTAGGTAGTGGTTTCCTCCTCTTAAGGGACACTCCTAGAAGATAGGTCTCCCTTCCATGATTATAGGGATCCTAACCTCTCCCTCTCCCCCTATATAAATGAGCTTTCTCCCATCATGAAAGCTAGCTGAACAAAGAGGATTATACAATTGAAATGCTGAACTTGGAGAACTAAGATATAATCGAATAGCTGAGAAGGTAGATCAAGAAGGAAGTCCATCAAGAGGTCCCTTATCCCACTTGAATTCCCTGACGAGCTTTGAGATGTGCTTTGCCCGAGCCCTGCTGGAAAAGACCACAATGTCAGAGCATGGTTGTATCTCTTCTGTCTACCTATTAATATAAGTGACTATTATCTGGTTCCCATCTTGTGTTTTGTCTTTATCGAATGCAATATTCTAGTATTCTCTGACTGATTAGTAGATTTTGGATGAAATTAGTATATGGGGTGCGGTTATCATTTTCTGATCTTTGTGCAGGTGTCCAAATGTGATAGGCAGAAGGGTTGTGACTTGTCTTTGATTAGGAGCGAGTGACTCTCATCGTCACTACAAGCATAGACGATAACTTTGGACCACAGGTAGGCCATCTTATCGCATCCTTTTTAATTCAAATATATAGGAACCTACACTCTAGCATGATTCCTTATTTCTAGACCCACCCTAGGGCTAGTGGGATCACCTCTGTCTGTAGAGGGGATCTACCTGAGTAACAGAGATTCACTCATGTGGTACCAAGAATATGGCCCCAGTCAATTCAAACCATCATCGATCCTAGGATCATTCCTAGGAGATCCCCTTGTCATACCAAAGGCATCCCCAGAAGTCACAGGGGCACCGTGTGAATGATGTTATCATCAAAAACCGAGACCAGCCTGAAGATGGAGACTATCAGTATGGAAATAGAAGCCAATGAAATGGATTTCCTACCCTATTCCATCTCCCAAAGCCCATTATTGTACCCTCCACCTAGTTTTGTGTCAAATAAAGTCTTGGAAACTGTAACATTTTCAAACATGTATTTCGCAATACTTGTCTGGTATTTGGTCCCACCAGCCATGCTGGGAAGCCCTGGAATCACTTTTACAGGAATAAACCCTGTCATTCCTCAAGAGGCAACACCGGTTAACTAAAATCCCATAGTAGCGTCAGTTAGAGCGACCAAGAAAACCAACAAAAAGGGAAGAAAATCGAAAACCCCAACATACCTAGGGCATTGCAACCATGTGAATTATGTGATATCATAGGCCATCCTAACAATATTTTCCCAGAATTGGATGAATTAAAACCTCTTCTAATCACTGAAAGAAATGTCACGACCTCAAGTTCCCATAAAAAAGAACATGCTATAAAAATCAAGGGAAAGCATTATGCACCAACCACGCGTGCACAATCTACAATCGTTATGGGAATTACACTCATCACTACCCAGAGATGCCATGATATAGGGATGCCTTGCCAACCCTAGAGCAATCATACTAATAGGATCCCTCAAATCCACCCACGCAGATGGATGAGGGATAACCTAGAACCATATTGTGTCTATGAGAGGAGCCTACATCCTGCTCATACACAGTTACCCCAACAGACCAAAGACGACAAATATAGACCACTAATACAACCCTAGTATGTGTACTATGCGACGAGCCTGACCACTTAGTCACACAGTGTCCCGAATTAAGGGCGTTCACCCATTGGTACCAAATACCAAAGCAACTAAGCTCAGCATCGATGACATACATGTCAGATTTTCCATAGAAACCATCATGTGTGCCGATTTCCACACATCCATCGATTTTGATCCATGTTAGACTTCATGCAACAATTTATCACTGAAAATTCTTACCCAGCTAGCGCAGACACGAAATCCACAAATTGCAACAGCTTTCGAGGGATAGAAACATCAAGGACCATACTTTATGTGGCCTACAAGAGGTGATCAACTGAATGACCACCTCCTATTCAAATATGTGTACTCTATGATGAACACAGTCACTTTATTGTTGTTTTTGCAACCCTAGAGTTGTTTCAGATATGGTATCGTGTCGACCCCATATACTATGACGACTTATGAGAAATCCATTATTTGTGTTGGGTGTGTTCATTGCCATTATATCCCCTCATTCCGTTCGCCTTTAAATAGTTTATGCATGGCCATAGTACGCCTTGCCGCAACAAATAGATCAGATAAATAATAAATGGAAAGTTTGACAATGCATGAATATGTTACAACCAAGTATATTTTCTTCGTGTTAACAGAAAGATGGCCAGTAATGGGGCACATCGTCACCCCCAACCACCCTCCACGGATAAGACCAACCTGTGCATTATGAAACACATGTAACCATTTAGTTGCCCAATGCCCAGACCTAGAGTCTCTCTGCAAATGGTATCCAATCACTCTAGCAGCCCAGAGGGAATAGAGTACTGAGGAAAGACAATCTTGTCTAGTTTGTGAAGGCATCGATCAGACTCGACATTTTACTTACATCTCCCAAGTACATCCTTTGATAAACATCATATGCTTGTTGGATGCACAACACCTGTATATATTTGGTCTAAAGCCAAGACAACCTAATGCAAGGCAACCTGCCCCGAAGTACCCTGCCCCCCATAATTACCGAAACACTAGGAGAGCTAAAATAACCCATCATCCTAACAGGGCCTAGGATCATCTAGGGAAGACATGTGTGCTATGCGATAGAATTGAACACTGAGTCAATCTATGTAAGGAACTAAAGAACCTTAATAACAGCCTTCGCATGGTCACCCCCATCCCACAGACGAATATCTCTAATCAAGAGAGTATCACACGCTACTATTGAAGAATTTTCTAACAATTCCACCACATGATGGATTATGAGTACCTCCCAAGGCTACGAGCGGAAAGGGAAACGTTAATCTAAACTCCTTGAAGGAGCTGGACCATCCAAAACCAAAAAATCAGAGATGGAAAAAGCGTAATCATGCCCCAATGCCCAATCATCTCTGAGAGTCCACTTCAGGGAAAAAGAGTAGCATTGGTTCTCATACCATCTACTCGATAAGCATTGTGACACCGTACACCATTTGCACCAGTCATAATCAAGAAACATAGTCATGCCCCTTTATGGAAACATTTAGGTGCCTCTGCACTCAGCACAACTTCCAAATCCAGGAAAGAGCAAGTACCCTTAGTACACCACGTGAGGAACATACGCTTTCTCTCATTCAAGCCACCACAATGGAAATTCCTCCACCATCCAACGTCGACAACATGCAACACCACATACGATTAATATCATCGTGCATGGGAACCATGACTCATGTTTTCTACTCATCTTTCATTGGTGTCGAGACCTCTACAACTACAAAAGTAGTTGTACCATCGACGGTGCAAAATCAATCCGTCTGCACCCTATTGACCTCGTCTAGTTCCACAACATAAACTATGGAATCCTATTCATGTCTATCGACTAACTCCATTAGGCCTGAACCAACTCCTCATGGCCTCACGCAAACTCAATCCCCCTTAGACACTTGTTCCATTCGTATGAGGATATTTTGGAGGCCATGACAAAACCATATTTTCCATGGGATGCAATGCATCACCACTCGTTTTTTCTTCTCGAAAAAAAAAACATTCACCCCTAACAACCCAGAAAACCAAGAGATATACACTATCGAATCAAAATATTTCCTCCCATCCAGGAAATTTGACTGATTCAAAAATCCCATTCTGTTGCCTGATGCATTTGAAGAAGGGAACATGTCCAATATTTCACCAACCATCAAGGTAAATATCTCTAGAAAACTAGGAAAAAATGAATAAACCTCACTGGGGGCAGCATGCTCCCGAGATGAAGTAATCTCTTAAATAAAATTGTTGCAAGAGTATAGAGACATATTTTAATGGGATTATTTAGAAATTCCTAGGCTTAGTCCCACTATCGTAGAGCACCATATTGACACATGGCCCAACATACCACTGGTACGCTAGAAAAAACTTCAGTTTCACCCATCTAAGGCAGAAGCAATCAAGCGATAAATCGATAAGCTTCACAAAGCTAGGTTTATCTACCCCATAACTTACACATCATGAGTTTCAAACCATGTTCCTGTCATGAAAAAACAGGGCACCATTTGCATCTGTACTGACTTCCGAGATTTGAACAAATCTTATCCAAAAGACAACTACCCTACCCCGTTCATCGACCAAGTCATTGATACTTACGTTGGACATGAGGCCCTATCCTTCATGGACAGCTTCTCAGGGTATAACCAAATTCAAATTCGGCACACCGATCGATACAAGATAACATTCACCACCCCTTGGGGCACTTTCGCATACCAAGTTATGTCATTCAGTCTTAAAAACGCTGGAGCAACTTTCATGACCTAGCCCACCTTATCCTCGATTACTTGGATGACCTCACTGTTTGATCCAAGAAGTGAAGCGATCATCTGGAATATTTACGGTTGGTATTCCAAATATGCTAAAATTACAACCTACTCTTGAACCCTTTCAAGTGCGTCTTCTCCGTCAACTCAGGTTGACTTTTAGATTTTATAGTATCCCAGCAAGGGATCAGAGTGGACCCCCTCAAGGTCTAGGCTATCAAAGAAATTCCACCACGAAGAACTCTCAAGCAACTCCAAATCTTGCAGGGGAAAGCCAACTTCGTGATATGCTTTGTCACAGATTACACCACTTGTGCACAAGGATTCCCACGCCTTCTCCGTCAGGATATCCTGTTTAAATGGGATGATCAAGCACAACAATCGTTTCAAGTGCTAAAATACACATTATATTTAGCCCAATTGATCAACACACCAAATTAAAACAAATATTACACCCTATATATGTCAGCGTCATAAACCACTTTAGTCCGGGTGTTAATCCAAGATGAACCCGGTGGAAAATAACACGTAATTTATTATGTCAGTAAGAACTTATCAGGCCCCACATTAAGATATGAACCTGAAGAAAAAACTTCCCTAGCCTTCTTCAATCTCCTTCTTAAGGTATGAATTTGAATTGCATTCTCCCGCAATGTGCCTAGAAGAACCACTGTCAATAACCCATACATTCTTGTCCTTGAAAGTGTCGAATAAAGAAGACAAAAAATGTCTATCTATTACCTATTTTTCTAGATTGGAAATTATATTTTGTATTCAATCCTTTATAGATGTAGTGATATTCAGAAGAAACTTTAAACCCTTATAATACTTGTCATAAAGCCAACTAATATGTGATCTTCAGTCTCCTTGCACCTTAGCTATGATACCATGTTGAAAAATCATGAGACTTACATATCATATACGATTTTCCTTAACTTGATAATTAATTTTGATATGTGTTGGTATTTTATTAATTTTATTATATATTTTTCATCAAAAAATTACAAAAGCAATAAAAATTGCAACAAGACAAAGTACACAAGATATAGGCTCCAAACCAGGGAAAAACCCTTCCAAGTGGAAAACCCAGAAATAATGTTTTTCTTCTTATAAAATATTCTTACAATGATATTTCAAGACCCAAATACCAAATCCAAATATCCTCCCTAGCACAAATTAATCCACCCAACAAAGTATTATTCAAGGAAGCTTCCAAACTTCGAACTACCACAACTTCATCCCATATTTTTGGCCCTACAATTTCACTTCAGAATTTCGGCCCTGCAATTTTATCCTCCTCAAAATGGTAGCAAAAAAACCATAACTTCACATTTGTGGAGAGAGAGAGATGATCCCAAGAAAATTCAACTTCTTTTCTTCATCCTTTCCATCTCTTTTTCTCCTTTATTATTGCAAGTCGAACTTGTGTGAGATGTGTGTCTCAAATGAGGTCGATCTCCTTGTATTTATAGCCTTATTAACGGGTTGAATCACCCTCCCTTAGGTCAACTTGTCCTTGAATGGGGTCAAATTGATCTTGGAGGAATAAATGGGTTTTTCTTGATAATATAAATATTTTCCTTTATTACAATTATTCTTAATGGGACTATAATACATGACATAAATTCTTCTTTATCCAAGAAAGACCTAGAAATACCTAGAAGCATGAAGAACATGCTTTTGACCTAGAATTAAGCATCAAACCTATTATTTACATTAAATATATATTTTATTTTCTCTCTTTTTATTTCTTTATACAAAGTATACAATGTCATGATTACAAATAGTTCATCATGAAGACCAAAACTAGTTACAATTTCCAACACTCCCATTAGTGAGGTGCTTCAGCAATAGGAACTCAACCAATTGAGCTAACCCTCGGGTCTATGTACCACTTTTACATAGATTTAATGTTATTTAACTATAGAAGTTTTTTATTTTTTCCCTGAAGAAAAATCGTAATTTTATTCAACCTAAAAACAAGGAACAAAATTACATTCTATAGATGCTTGAAAGCATTCGATCATGTAGGCCTTTCGGCTGATGCACAAAAGGAAGAAGAAACTATAAAAACATTATATAATTTTTCCTAGGTTAAGTATGATAAAAAACCCTTAGATTCCCATTTTTTCCTTTTCTTTTCTCCACCTTTCTCAAAACTCCTTGATTGGGAGTGGTTGTTACTATTTCCAGTTGATTTCCTTCTTCTTTCAAGGGGACTTCTTTTTTTGATTCCAAGATCTCAAATACGTGGGTTCTCTTTATACCCCCCACTTTATTTTCAGTGGGGTTTTTCTCCTTCTGCGGCTCTGATACTATCATCTTTGTTGATTCGATACCCTTTTTTATAAGAGTCATTGTTCCTCACTAATTCCCCACTCTACCATTTGATTGTTTATCAAGTTGTCTATGTGCTTCCGTATTTGGAATATTTTCCTCAAGATATTATTTTTCATCTTTTCAAGAGTGAGGAAATTTCCATCCCCTTGGCTTAGGGGCTTGCCTCTTTTTCTTTTTTGGGGCCTTTTTTGCTTATGGGAAATTATTTTTCAAGTGACCTATTTAAAAACAATTTTGACATTTGAATTTTGTAATCTCATAATATAACACCTATTTCCGTTGAATTTTTTCATGTTTTAAAAGAAGATGAGCATGAAGACCTTTCTTAACGTCAATATATACACATATCTTGTAAAATGTAAATATTCCTTTTGTTGTTCTATCTAGTTCCATCTTTTTGAATTTGGAAAAAATATTTTTGATGTCCTCCAAGAATTTATGGTGTTATAAATGAAGAGGGAGATTTGGAAACCTCGCCCAAACTAGCATCATTGTTACCACCATTCTTGTTGCATCAAACACTGGGAGCCGTGGGGTAGCAAAGAGCCCATTTCTACCCCAAAACCAAGGCCTTAATTTAGAATGTTTTCCATATATTGGCATTTATCAAATTGTACTATGAATAATCCTTAAGAGCACAAGTAGAGATCATGATTTGTTTTCCAAGAAGAGTACACCCCCTAATATAAGTCTTTAGGTCTCGACCATAAACCATTAAAAAAACATATTAGTGTCTTATATTGTAGATCAACAAAGTATGATTTTACCTCTAGCTTTTTTACATCCAGATATGGAACCTTTTCCATTTGCTCAATAATGTAAGGTGGTGGAAAATTTTGGGCCTGATCAGCTGCAGCAACATACTTCCCTTTCAGTGTGTCCTTCAACAAGGTAAATCCATTAGGGTTTCTAGGATTTTTATTAGGGTTGATAAAGGTTGCAGAAACCCCCCACATCCTCATATTTAAAATTATGGAAAAATCCTTTACCACGCCATAATGTTTCATCTACAGACACTCTCAGAACACTTTTCCTTCATATATTAAAACTTTATGTGTTACCGGTAATCCCTGATAATTTTGGATTCTTAGATTCAATTTTTCCACTGGATTTGTTCCCCAGGTCCAATGGATTGTGGCCTTCCCATTTAAATTCTTGAAAAAGATCTAATATTTTTCTCTTTATTTATAGATTTTTTGTAGATATAGATATAAACACTTGAGCAGAGAACCATATACAAGCTGATCTAGAGGTCATATATCTTCACTTAGATCTAGATCCTTGTCCCAATCCACAGATCCAGGCTCCAAATTTAAAAGAGAGATCATAATCCCCGTGGAAAGATCTACAATTCCACACTCAAAATAAAAAAGGGGGAGATGACCCACACAAGATTATCCTTGGATCCAAACTCGAGATTTAAAAAGGAGAGTATTAGCTCCATTAATCATCCTACCCATAAAGTTGCATGTTCACGCACGATAAAAAGATATCTTAAGAGATGGAAAAATGACACCATCAACAAAATTTTCCACCACACCCTCCATATTGACTTTGAAGGGAAATAAACATGATCGAGGCCCAATGATTCCTTTTTATCCCATTCAGAAAATGAAGTGTGTGTTCTATAAAATAACTTGCATAAAATGCCCCCGAAGGGTGTCCTTTCATCCATTGACAATAACTTCGACAATTGAATATGCTCATCTAGAAAATGGTTTAAGTCTACATCTTCAGACCATGGCATCCACACAAGAAGGATATTTAGCCCAAGGCTCATGATGACAAATGGGGAAAACTAAAGAAAACACAAACCCTAGAAATTGTTGTGAAACCAACTCCAAAAATAGAGGAAAAGAGATATCAACGCCTTAGAAATAAGCCACTTCGAGGGGGCAACCTGCAATACATTACATAAATGAACAATTATTGGATGATACAAATTACAAAACCTCCTTTCTATATATAGGAGTCCGTGGGGCCACAATGTAATCTTAGTGGGGCCACAATGTAATCCTAGCCAACCTAATAATAATAATTTAAAGGAAAAATAATAACAATATGGGGGTTACAGGGGTAAAATAATAACAATAATGGGGTTACACTAACAACAATAAGGGACTATACTAGTAATATAGGGACCTAACATGCCCCTCTCCTTCAAAAAAGTGTTGTCCTCAATGCTTGAGTAGCATTGGGTGCTTCTGTATAAAATTCTCATCCTCCCATGTAGAATATTCAATGGGTAAGTTCTTCCACTTGATGAGATACTCTGAAATTGATCGATTTTGTAGCTGTCGAGTTCTTGTTTCCATGACCGCTTCAGAAATTCTTTAGATGTGACGTTGATCTTACTGTTGTTTCATTAGATTCTGCACCAAATTTAGGTTATCCTTTGAGAGATGGAGAACTTGTTGTTGATGCTCGATATGATCTTCCACTAATTTAACATCCATATTAGCTATTAGTTGATCCCTCAAACCATCCAAATTAGCCTCAATTTCTGCTTTTAAACCATCTATGTCATCTTTGGTTGCTCTTCGTAAGATCACATTTTGTTGCACTTGGTACCGTAATTTTGATATCTCATACTACAATTCTTCCTCTTCATGCATCATAGTATAGCTTTTTGAGGGCTTAATGGGTATGGAATTATTTTTAGGAGGCATTTTAGATCCCAATACTGAAATATATTCTACAATATGCCCTTGGAATCAATTCAACTTGATTATTCAAACAAGACTTATGCAATTCGGAAAAACAAATACATGTCTTTTACTTGCTTTTGAGGAGCTCGATATTGAAACTGAATTACCTTTGTGATTTTGTATATTAAATATCTAAAATTTGGCACTGAGGTAGCCCTGTGAATTTTCTTTAGAATGCCACAGGTCTAACCTAATTTGGATTCTTTAATACAAATTTGTGCCCAATCTCCTACGATGACCTAATTATGGAATGGTTCAGTAAAGCCAAGTTCTACGACTTTCCATGTGTCAATGTTTCCTCCTTCAGCTCTGCAATTTATAGATAGGAAACTACAGTCTGTGTACTTTCGGCCACTTTTTACAAAATTCCAATCCTATGCTCAGAGAGAGAGTTATGAATATTTTTCCACGATCACCTCTTTGAGATGAAATTCAGGAGCCTGCAAAAGACCTAACTTCCACAGACCATATCTCCAGAAATATTGCGAGTCAAGATCTGAAATTTTGCGACAATGTTCCTTAGGATTTTGAATTCGCACTCTAAAAATTTTAGTTTCTGAACCTTCGTAGAAACAAATTTATAGTGAAAATGCCACAATGACCTGTTTGGAGCAGCGAAACCCTAGAATCCCAAGCTCTGATACCAAATGTTGTGAAACTAGCTCCAAAAATAGAAGAAAAGAGATATCAACACCTTAGAAATAAGACACTTCGAGGGGTAAACCTCCAATACATTACATGAATGAACAATTCTTGGATGATACAAATTACAAAACCTCCTTTCTATATATAGGAGTCCATGGGGCCACAATGTAATCCTAGATGACCTAACAATAATAATTTAAGGGCACAATAATAACAATATAGGGGTTACAGGGGTACAATAATAAAAATAAGGGGATTACACTAACAACAATAAGAGACTATACTAGTAATATAGGGACCTAATAGAAATTTTTGAAAACTCAATTCTCTCTCATAAAATATATTTGTTACATGTTAAGTGTATCATAATAAGTTTTTATTACCTTAACTTACTACATATTTTTTTGAAATATGCATTTTATATTTCATTAATTTATAGAAAATGAATTGTAAAGTTTTGAAAGAAATAATTAAGAAGTCATAATTTGGTGTTAAAATATAGAGTATATATGTTATTATATTGTAGCTTGTTTATTTTTATATTTGTATTTTTTATGTTTTAATTTATATGTTTTCATTGCATTGAGAGGTGCAGTTTATAATCTAGTATGAGGGTGATGTGTGATTTTGTTCATCTTAACTTAGTCTTTGACACGTGTTCCTTTTAAAATAAAATTTAAATATTCTCTAAAATAAAAATAAAATATAAAAATCTCGTCTATAATAAATAAAAACAAAAATGAATATATATGTTTGGTTAGTATTAATTAAAAGTATTTGAAAACATCAATGTTGGTTTGATTGATATTACAACCCACTCTCAAGGAGTTGTGGAAATAATTCACTCTTTCTCTTAGCTATAGGTAAACTATATTGATATTCATATGAAGTACTAATTTACTTAAATAAATTATTTCAATGTCCATGTTAACTAATTTACTTTCTTTGCAGCTTCTTGGTTTTCTATGCAGCTCATATATATACATTGTATCTCAGAAAAAATATTCACCAAGAATTTCTCGGCGGAAAGGTTAATATTCACCAAAAATTATCTTTGTGGCTCATAGATTTAATTTTCTCAGCAACTTCTTGGTTTTCTTTGCAAATTATTGGTTTTCTAAGCGACCCATATATATACATTCTAACTCTATAAAAGGGTTCATATTTACCACAAATATTCCATTTAGGATTAACACTATTACCAATAAAATAGGTAACTTGACCTCAAAATGGGAACTCTAGCCCAAAAAGACTAAAAAAACCATGAAAAAACACCCCAAAAACAAAAAAAAGTGTATTCCAGAACGCACTTGGTTTTTTTTTAAGGTCAAATTTCAACATTTTATAAAATTATGCTAAAAACAAAATTGTTTCTTGAAAAAAGGATTGAAAAAACACCCTCCAAACAAAACAAGTTGATGCTAGAATAACAAAAAAAATATTTGTGTCATATTTTTGACATTTTTAAAAATAGAAATAACATTTTTTAGTTTTTAAAATTCAAACATTAAAAAAAACCTAAAATTTAAGAAAAAAATAAATTAAAAAAACAAAAACATTTTAAAGCTTGAAATTTAAAAATATATAGGAATAAAAAAATAAAAATAAAAACAAAATAAAATTTCTAATTCAAACATTAAAGAAAAACCTAAAATTTAAGGAAAAAAAATAAAAAAATAAAATTAAAGATTAGAATTTCAAAATATATAGAAATAAAAAAAAAAATATTAAATTAAAAAAAAAAAAAAACAAGTTAAAAAAAGAAAGAAATTATAAAAAATAAAATATAGAAATTATAAAAATAAAAACAAAATAAAAATATTAAATTTAAAAAAAAAAACAAGTTAAAAAAAGAAAAAAATTATAAAAAATAAAATATAGAAATTAAATTTAAAAATGAAAAAGAAAATGTTTATATATATATATATATATATATATATATAATTTAAAGAAATATATAAAATTTTAATAAATTTAAAACATTAAAAAAAATTAAATTAAATAAAAAGTAAAAAATGAAAAATGAATTAAAAATAAAAAATGAAATATATATATATATATATATATATATATATATATATATATATATATATATATTTAAAAATATATATTAGATTTTATTAAATTTTAATAAATAAATGAATAAACAAATAAATTTTGAAATAAAAAATAAATTTTAAATATAAAGAAAAAATAAAATAAAAATTGTTAAAATAAAAAAGTTAAAAAAACTTTAAAAATCAATTAAAAATGAAAAATTGAAAAAAATAAATTAAACAATATATATTAAATAAAAAATAAAATAAAAACAAATTAATTTGAATATATATATATATATATATATATATATAATTAAAAAAATAATAAAAAAAAAAATTAAAAAAAATATTAAATTCAAATAAATTAGAAAAAAAAAACAAAATTTATTAAATTTTAAAAAATTAAATGAACATAAAATTTAATAATAAAAATATATATATATGAAAAAATAAAAAAATAAACAATTAAATTAAAAAAAAATATACAAAATTTAATAAAAATTATTAACCAAATTTAGAAAAATAAAAATAAAAACAAAAAAAATAATAAAATTAAAAAAAAAAACAAAAAAATTAAAACAAATTAAATTTCAAATATAAAA
The DNA here is from genome assembly GCA_034641835.2 of Pinus albicaulis. NCBI lineage: Eukaryota > Viridiplantae > Streptophyta > Pinopsida > Pinales > Pinaceae > Pinus > Pinus albicaulis. The sequence goes on from CM076580.1 coordinate 755,214,668, forward strand.
ATTAAATTAAAAAATAATAATTTTAAATTTTTTGAATAAAAAAAAATAAAAATAAAAAAATCAAATATATATATATATATATATATATATATATTAAAAATTTAAAAAAAAAAATTAAAAAAAAAAAATTTGATCGTGGTGGCGCCGCCAATTGGCCTCACGCCCAGGTGGCGACGGAGGCTGGCCACTGGGCGGGAGGCTGATTCTGAGAATCGCCCTCCGGGCCGGCAGAGGGCGATCACCGGCCCCGCCTAGGTGGCGACGAAGGCCAAAGGCCCTGCCGCCGGGCGCGCTGCCGCATGTAACCTCCTCGCTCTGCTGCTGCCGACCTCCGCCGCCACCCGGGCGGAGGCCGATTGGTGGTGCTATCATGATCGTGGCCTCTTAAAAAAAAAAAAAAATGCCAAAAAAAAAATAATAATAATAATAATAATACAATAATAATTTGATTTTTTTTTAAGTCAAAAAATATAGAATTATTTTTTTTTAATTCAATTTTTTTATTTTAAATTTATTTTTTTTTATTTTTTTTTTATTTTTTTTTTCATTTTGCTTTTAAATTTAATATTTTAGATCAATTATTTTTTTAAATTTAAAATTTATTTATTAAATTTATTAAATTTTAATTTAATATATATTTTTTTAATCTTTTAGTTTATTTGGTTTTTCATTTTTAAAATTTATAAATTGTTTCATTTAAAAAAAAAGAATATTTTCTTTTTAATTATTTGCATGTGGTGTTTTTCATTTTTTTTGTTTTTTAACGATATTTTTTTTTTTTTTTTAATTTTCTTCTTCAATTTTAAATGTTGTCTCTCTTTTTTTTTTAATTTGTTTTTTTGGTTAATTTTAAAATTTTTATTTTTTTTCTTATTATTATTATTTTTTTAATTTAAATTTTTAAATTAATTTTTTCTTTTTTGTATTTTATTTTCTTACCTAAATTTTAATTTTGTAACTTAAATTATTTTTAAATTTTCTATTTAATTTTTTTTTAATTATATGGTTTTTTTTTAATAACTTAGAAAAAATTGTTTTTGATGTTTTTTTTTTTGTTAATTTTTGTTTTTTTTCTTTAAATTATGTTTTTTTTTTCAAATTTTGTTATTTCTTTTGATATAATTTCGAAATATTTTTGTTCTTTTATTTATTTATTTTTGTTTAAATTTTTTGATTTTTACGAGTTAATTTTGTTTTTTTTTTTTTACATTTTTATTGGTTTATATATATATATATATATATATATATATATATATATTATCTAAGTTTTCAGGTTTTATTACCAAATAACATGAAAATCACCTAAAACCAAAAAGGCTTTCAGAGGCCAGATCAATACGTTTCAAAATTAGCATGAAAATCACCGCTCTAAAAAAAAAAAAAGTTGATGCTGCATCAATACGTTTCAAAATTAGCATGAAAATCACTAACATTTTAAAACAAATATTCATACTTCATAAATAAAAATATTAGAGTGTCAAAAATGTGCACCAAAAAAAAAAGGGTGATTCTGCATCACCACTTTTCAAAATTGGGTGCTTTTTATGCTACCAAAAAAAAGTAGGTAATAGTGCAGTTACCTATTTCATCGGTAACAGTGTTGATTATGGATTTGAGGTTTGCGGATGAAGGTCTTCATTGAATATAAGTTTATAGTCTCTGGATATATATAGTTATGGCCTTTCTGGGTGTTTTTACTTTACTAGTAGAAGCAGACACTACAACATTTCCTTCAATAAATACCTACTTCCAGTTATCAGTTAGCATTAATTCCACATAGCATTCTTTCAGTATCTTTAAGTAGTTATCCAAAGAAAATTTCAACCATTAACTATATAAGTGCAGTAGAAAATAACAATGATACAATAAACAAGAGACAGATATTTAGGCCTAAGGCCAGGGAAAAACCTACAAGGGGAAAACCCAGAAATATTTCCTTATGAGAGAGAGAGTTCCAAAATTTATCAATACAATTAGAAACCATACATCAAGATAGAATTTGACAAGAAACAAGAGTTGTCAAGCCTCTCCTCCATCCTCCTAAAATTTTGACCCTGCTTTCTTATTTCTCCTTTGCTGGAACAAAAATAATCATGACACAGGTCGATGTGTCCAATGAGAAGAGGTGGTATCCTTTATATAATCTTCAAAGGGGGTCTACTCGGTTCCTCTCAGGGGCCCAAATGACTTGAACACAAGTAGGTCGAGTTGATTAATTAGGAGGCATAAATTCAAATTCAAATTTTCCTTTTATTTTTCATGATGAAAATACTAACCATGGCTACTATATTTCTAACACTCTCTCTTATTCAGGGAGGTACTTTTTATTATCTCTCTCAATATCACTCTCCCAAAACAATCCACGTGTCTCATAGCCACAACCTGAGGGAGAGTTCACAAGTACAAGTCTCTCTATCTTTCAAGATCAATCTCCCTGACCAATCCATAGGTCTCTCGGCTGACAACCTAAGGGAGAGATCATCAGTCTCATCATAAGGAAAATTACATAGCAACCAACACATCCCAAAAAACCACAACCCTATGGCATCCAGGTTAGTTCCCTACTGAAAATTGTAATCAATCAATGAGGCCAAACCAATCATATCCAAAAGGTACATATCCCCAACCACAAACAAGGTCTCTCGGTCCACAACCTAAGGGAGGAATACCTATCTCAATCTACTAACAATATAGTCTCACAATCCATGACATAAGGGAGAGAACTCAAGACAAATATGCTTGACTAATCCATAGGTGTCACAACAACATCCTAAGGGAGAGATCACAAAAATAGTGTCCTCAGCCAAATATGGTCTCATAGTCATCACGACTCAAGAGATAATTTTATGCCTCAGAACCTATCGCCCTGACCAGACTCACTAGTCTCTTAGTTAACTAACTTAAGGGGGTGACAATATTTCCAACCAATCCATTGGTCTCACAGCTGCATCCTGAGGAAGATTCATGATGTTATATTATCAATGCTCCCTCTCCAAAGGGATTCTCATCCATTCCAAGTGTTATCACTAGAAAATCGTACAAGCAAAAGACATTAGGAAATGTCAAGTAGAAGGTACAGATTGTAGAAATTATACAATTGTTGATCGGCAGTTGTCATTGATGTCAACCCAAGAAGCACCAGGGGCTAACCCAATATTTCATGGGAATTTTGACCTACCAAATTAATATATTCTGGATTAATAATGTTTTTTATGGTTTCTACTAGTCTAGATGTTTCCGTTGATATATGGCACGCCATGTAATTCTTCATGGTTTGAGAGATATTCATGTTTGAAGTTTGTACCCCCAGTCAGTGGGCTAAAACCCCATGGGGTTGCGGCATGGGTCATTGAAAAGTCATAATCAATATTTTTTAAGCTCCTATAATCCCTCCCATGTTCACTTGTTGAAGCCCCTCTCAAACTAATCATTTATGTAAATTGTGATCTTCATTTCCTCCTTAGGCAAGGGATTTCGCCATCTAAAACAGGTCATCGTGGAATTTGCGCTCTAAATTTTTTTCTATGAAGGTTCAGAAGCTTAATTTTTTATGAGGCAAAGCCGAAATCCTAAGGAAGCTGCTGTAAAAATTTTAGATCAAGGTGCGCAATATTTTTGTAGATATGATCTGTGGAAGTCAAGGTTTTTGCAGGCTCCTGAAATTCATCTCAAAGAAGTGACCTTGGTAAATTCGTCATAACTCTCTCTCTGAGTATCAGATTGGAATTCCATAAAAGGTGGAGGATAGTGCATAGTTTGTACTTTTTTCTCTATAAATTTCAGAGCCAAATAAAGAAACAGTGACACTTAGAATGCTGTACACGTGCGCTCTGCTAAAACAATCCATAATTAGGGCATTGTGAGAGATTGGGTATAACTCTCTCTTGAAGAATATAAATTGGGTCAGACCTATGGCATTGGAAAGAAAACTCATAGGACTACTACAGGACTGAAAATAAGATATTGAGGACCTGAAATAAAAACGATACACCAGATTCAATATCGAGCTCCTAGAAGGCAAGAAAAAGCTAGATCATGTGTTGTCAAGGGTTGCGAAGGACCAGACTTTCTACGGTAGCAAAGCAAAGCAAGGTGCAGCAGAGGGTAGCATGACAAGAGAAACAACCAAGGTGCATAACAGCAGCAAGAAGTTCATCATATGAAGTCTTCAAGTGGGTAGCACTGCATACAATCATTGTAAAGGTATCATTGTACTTAATCATTGTAAATACATTATTGTACAAATTGTACTAGTATCTATCTGCCAAGGGTTGAAGAGGCAATTTTGGGAGGCCTAGGATCATCATTAGGTGGTTGTGTCAAAGTTGGGGTTATGGTCTAGTATATCTTCTTCTTCTACATCATTCTATATCATTGTAAAGTGGACCATTTTCCCTAGTACGAGAGTCCATTCTTCTTTTATTATTCTATAGGGTGGTAGGGTGGTGCTAGGGTGAGTTGTAGCTCATTGGGTGTTGGGGCATCCATTTAGTTGCTACTGAAGAATCTCGGGTGTTGGAGCGTCCATCCAGTGGGAGCTGGAGAAGAATGATTTTCTAGATTCTAGGAAGTTGGAGCTTTATTTTCAATTGGAGTTGAATATTAAAGAATTATTAGAAAAGCATTAGGTGGTTTTTGTCCCGGAGTGGGTTTCCACCTTAAAAATTGTGTGCATTTGTGTTCCTTTTGTTTGCTGCTATCATTGTACAAACACTGATAATAATTGAAGATTAACTAATGCTCTAATTGAAAGAAATACTGATTCACCCCCCCTCTCAGTATTTCCAACAATTGGTATCAAAGCTTGGTTCCTTCAATAACAGTTTAACAGCTGGAAGGAGGTCATGGAGCATACCAAGAATGGTGTACCTCTATTCAATGAAAATAATTATGCACTCTGGAAAGGAAGAATGGAGGTCTATCTCTTGGCGCAAGGTTACGAAGTATGGGACACTGCTCAAAATGGATTTACATCAACCGCGGATGAACAAGGTAAGAAGAATTTGGTAAATGATGCAAAAGCAAAGAATATTATTATCAGTGGACTTATTGAATCTGCTTATCATAAGGTGTTGGGTTGTAAAACCGCCAAAAATGTATGAGACAAGCTTGAGAATATATATGCAGGTGACTCAAATGTCAAAGAAGCAAAGCTTCAAATCTATAGAGCAAAATTTGAGCAACTCAGAATGAAAGAAGATTGCAACATTGTTGCATACTTCCAATACGTTGATGAAATAACCAATACTCTGGAAGGATTGGGAGAGCCAGTTGACGAGAAGACTATTATATGGAAGATTCTTAAAATGTTACCAGGGAGATTCAACCCAAAGGTATCGGTCTTAGAATACAGTGAAAATATGGACAAACTCAACAAAGAGGAATTACATGGAGTTCTCATAGCATATGAAATGAGACTTGATGAAGAAGAGGGTACTTTGCATCTAGAAACTACGTTCGTTGCATCTAAGAAAACCAATAAGGATAAACAACCTTCAATTGAAAAGACATGCACCTACAAGTGTGAAGAAAAGGGAGATGATGAAGAAGGTCTTTCAGATGAAGAATATGCTTACTTCATGAGAAAACTAAAAATTGGTAAGGGACAATTCAAAGGTAAACTTCCATTGATATGTTTTAGCTGTAATGAGGTTGGGAATTTTGCAGCAAAATGTCCAAACAAAAGTAATGGCAACTCAAAAAGAAAGAAAGGCTTTAAGAAATTCAACAAGCAAGGATCCAAAAGGAACTTTCTCTCTAAAGAAGATAGCTCATCATCTGATGAAGAAAATGATAGTGAAGAAGAAGCCAATGAAAGAGTATTGTTTATGGCCAAGCACAATAAGAAAGAGGTATCAAACAACGAAGAATAAGGATGGACCATAGAATAATTTTATGAGGAAGCAATCAAGCTTATAAAAGATCTCAAGGCGGAGAAGATCTGTTCCAAAACTCTTGAAGAACAAGTTCAAGGTCTCAAAATTGAAGTTGAAGAACACAAATGCATTGAAGAGTCACTTCAAAAGAAGTTGGAAGAAAGCAACCAAGAAAGGAAAGAATTAGAAGCCGAAGTAGTCTCGCTGCGTGAGGAAGTGAAGAAAGGAAAAACTATCCAAAACTATGCCAACATCTCAAGGGCATTGGAAGAACTCATCAACAATCAACGATCTTACAATGACAAAACTAGCATCGGTTACAAAGAAGAAGAAGCAGGACCTTCTACAACAAAATACAATGAACCTATGAGATCTGACATGCATGTAGACTTCATTGGACAATATTCGCAAGAACAACCTTGGAAGACAATTCCTCGACGAAAATTTCCATCCAGGTACCAACATATTTTTTATGGCTACTGTTATTCATGTGGAAAATTTGGTCATAAATCTGTAGAATGTCGCACGTACCCTAGGAACGAATACAATTCCAGGAGATCTGTCAAATATGAACCTCCCAGGGCTCAGAGAAACATCAATAGATTTGAACATTTAAGAAATAATATTGAATGTTACAAATGTCGAAACTTTGGACACATAGCCAAAGACTGCAGACTTGAAAATCCTCCAGAAGAATCTTCGAAGCCACAGAATGAACGAACATGGAAGAAGAAGAAGAATGATAATTGTTCTCTCGCTCTCAAGGCTCAAAAGAACAAATATGTGTGGTATGTTGATAGCGGTTGCTCAACGCATATGACTGGAGATAGAAATAAATTTGTATCTCTGAAAGAGAAGAAGGATGGAACCGTGTCCTTTGGAAATGATGGATCTTCAAATGTTATAGGATCAGGTACTGTCACTCTCAGAAGCAAATATGCTCTAGCCAAGAATTTTCTATTGGTTGAAAACATGAATCACAATCTGCTCAGTGTTGGACAAATGTGTGATCAAGGACACACAATACTATTCAACTCCACGAAATGTGAAATCAGGAAAGGCGTGTATGTTGAAATTGTGGCTACAGCAAGTCGAGCTCCAAACGACATATATGTTCTGGATGAAGCAACTAAAGCATGTCTAATAGCTAAAGAGGATGATACAATAATTGGTAGCAATGATGATCGACTAAGTAAGAAGTTTGCTACAAAGGTGTAAAGTGATTTCGAGATGTCTTTACTTGGTGAGCTGACATACTTCTTAGGGCTTCAAATATCTCAGCAAGAGAAAGGAATATTTATATGTCAAGCCAAGTACATCAAGGAAATGCTCAAGAAATTTAAAATTGAATATTGCAAACCCATCCTTACTCCAATGGTAATAGGTTGCAAATTGAGCATAGACAACTCATCTAAGGATGTGGATAAAAGGTTGTACAGATCTATGATTAGTAGTGTTCTATATGTAACAGCCTCCCAACCAGATGTTATGCAAGCAGTTGGAAAAGTAGCAATATTACAAGCAGCACCAAAAGAATCACATATTAAATATTCACCAGCATTGGAATATCTTCACCAGAAGCTTGGGATTCTCCCAAGTTCTCATTAGATTTTCCTTTTTTAGAATATAAAGGGGGAGTGGAAGTATATTACAGGTCTGCAGGACGGTTGTGTGTCAGGGGGAGTGGAAGTGTATACAGATCCATAGGATGGTTATGTTTTAGGGGGAGTTACCCTTTGTCATTGATGTCAAAGGGGGAGAGAATGTTGTAGGAAGAGTTGTCATGATCGCAGTGGGAGTACTTGTGTTACCATCAATGCCAAAGGGGGAGATTGTTGATCAGAGGTTGTCATTGATGTCAACCCAAGAAGCACCAGGGGCTAACAAAATATTGCATGGGAATTTTGACCTACCAAATTAATATATTCTAGGTCAATAATTATTTTGATGGTTTCTACTTGTCGAGATGTTTCCATTGATATATGGCACGCCATGTAATTCTTCACGGTTTGAGAGATATTCATGTTTGAAGTTTGTACCCCTAATTAGTGGGATAAAACCCCTATGGGGTTGGGGCATGGGTCATTGAAAAGTCATAATTAATATTTTTTAAGCTCCTATAATCTCTCTGACGTTCACTTGTTGAAGTCCCTCTCAAACTAAGCATTTATATAAATTGTGATCTTCATTTCCTCCTTAGGCAAGGGATTTCACCATCTGAAATAGGTCATCATGGAATTTGCGCTCTAAATTGTTTTCTACGAAGGTTCATAAGTTGAAATTTTTATGAGGCAAAGCCAAAATTCTGAGGAAGCTGCTGTAAAAATTTCAGATCAAGGTGCGCAACATTTTTGGAGATATGATCTGTGGAAGTCGGGGTTTTTGCAGGCTCCTGAAATTCATCTCAAAGAAGTGACCTTGGTAAATTTGTCATAACTCTCTCTCTGAGTATCAGATTGGAATTCCATAAAAAGTGGAGGATAGTGCACAGTCTGTAATTTTTTCTCTATTAATTTCAGATCCAAATGAAGAAAAAGTGACATGTGGCACGCCGTACAAATGTGCTCTGCTGAAACAATCCATAATTAGGGCATTGTGAGAGATTGGGTATAACTCTCTCTTGAAGAATCTAAATTGGTTCAGACCTGTAGCATTGGAAAGATGACTCAGAGGACTACTGCAAGACCAAAAATCAGATATTGAGGACCTGAAATAATAGAGCTACACCAGATTCAATATTGAGCTCCTAGAAGGCAAGAAAAGGCTAGATCATGTGTTGTCAAGGGTTGCAAAGGACCAGAATTTCTACGACAAAAAAGCAAAGCAAGGTGTAGCAGAGGGTAGCATGACAAGAGCAGCAACCAAGGTGCATAACGGCAGCAAGAAGTTCATCATATTAAGTCTTAAAGTAGGTAGCACTGCATACAATCATTGTAAAGGTATCATTGTACTTAGTCATTATAAATACATTATTGTACAAATTGTACTAGTATCTATCTGCCAAGGGTTGAAGAGGCACTGTTGGGAGGTCTAGGATCATCATTAGGTGGTTGTGTCAAAGTTGGGGTTATGGTCTAGTATATCTTCTTCTTCTACATCATTCTATATCATTGTAAAGTGGGCCATTTTCCTTGGTACGGGAGTCCATTCTTCTTTTATTATTCTATAGGGTGGTAGGGTGGTGCTAGGGTGAGTTGTAGCTCATTGCGTGTTGGGGCATCCGTTCAGTTGACTACTAAATAATCTCGAGCGTTGGAGCGTCCATCCAGTGGGAGCTGGAGAAGAATGCTTTTCTAGATTCTAGGAAGTTGGAGCTTTGTTTTTAATTGGAGTTGAATATTAAAGAATTATTAGAAAAGCATTAGGTGGTTTTTGTCCCGGAGTGGGTTTCCACCTTAAAAACTATGTGAATTTGTGTTCCTCTTGTTTGTTGCTATCATTGTACAAACACTGATAATAATTGAAGATTACTAATGCTCTAATTGAAAGGAATACTGATTCACCCCCCCTCTCATTATTTCCAACAACAACATGCATGTATATCTTGGATTCAACCAATCTAACAATGTACTAAAGTTAAATTTTGAATTGCTTCTACAAATATTTTGTGGAATTAAAAAACACAATCACATGAACATGAACATGAAGGAGAATCAAATCAAACCACAACACAGATAATTTCTCGGGGAAAGCTTGCTGCTCAAAACCCCACTACCTTCTATTGTATATTCCACAAGGAATCATGAAACAATTACGTACAACTCTTCTCACAAGAGTCCTCCCGTATTCAGCTAATTTTCTCACATTGATCTAGAAAAAATTGGGCCAATAATCAACCAATTCAGCCTGCCTTGCTCATGCAGTTCATGAGAATGAAATCCTTATTCAAAAGGAATTCCATCCTTCCTACATTGTGCTAAGTATCATGGGCATCCTGTGGTGTTTTAACTACACCAGGGTAGCCTACTAATATCACAACTGATAGTTACACTCCCCTTTCACCTAGATCTCAATTGGGTCTCCACTGGAACTAACATGCATGCAACTAATAATAGTAAATCTTCAGTTACATGTGAGATCACTGATTGTGAATTAAATAATATTTAATTCACTGGATCTCTCACTAGTGTATCAAATATTTACAACTAGCACAATTGAGTTTAACCCACTTGAGAGAAAATAAGGAAGATGGAGTGCGCGGGCGTTTTTTCTGTCGACCTAGGTTTTCTTGCTTCAAACGGTTGCGCGGTCAAATATCCTTTGATGGGAGATGCTGCCATCGGAGAATCGACCACGGAAGGGCTCTGCCGCCCCTCATGGAGATGCCTCTACGAGGTGTGGATATCTGTTTATTCATTTGGGCGGACTGGAGACGATGGGGTGGTTTTTTGGGACCCCCTGCTTCTCTGCCTGGCGGACTGGGCGCTCGCACTGGGTATCGAACCTGCTTGATGGAACCCTGTTACTGTCTGTCCGAATGCCTAGTGCTGGCGCACGCTTTGTGGGGTTTCGTGGATGCGTTTCCCTCCCGCTGGCATCTATTTTATTTGCAGGGGTCCCGGGACTGGTCTGGCCGTCACAGATGCAGGGGAAACCGGATTGGCCTGCAGCCGATACCACTTGCAGCGCAAAAGACCGAACACTGGTCTGCGCACCGGCTATGCATGTTCCCAAGGTTGGTCTGCATACCCTCAATATCGATTCTCAGGTAGGCTCTGTCCCATTCCAGATATTCATTAAGCTTCCCGTTGGAAATAGTATCATTTTATGGATCCGGCACACAGACTCGATTTTTTATTTGAAGGAAAAAATCCAGGCTGTGGCGGGGTACCCCTTCCATTTACAGTCATTAATTTGTGGGGGGAAAGCCTTGGATGATATCTGCACTCTGAATGATTATGCCATAACTTCTGGGTCTTCTATTTGCCTAAACCTCAGACTGAGAGGTGGAATGATGGGCCAAAATAGAGCATTTGGTACCCCCATGGGTGCAAGTGGTTCCAAGACAGTAAACACAAAAGGTACATACAGAAATGTATTACAGGGGGACAAAAACAAAACTGCAGCTCCTTCTGCCCCTGCAGAAAGCTCTCCCAAGCCATACATTGTGGAACTGCGGGATAATGTGCCTGAAATAAACATAGACAGTCTAGATATTGATGAGCATCGAAATGCCTACGAATCCCAAGCAATAATAGGCAGATTTAACTGTTACTGGCCCAAACCAATGGAGCTGTTCCATTGGATTTTCACAAACTGGACCATGGAATGCGAAATACACCTATGTTCCAAGGGGTTTTTCATTGTCAAATTTTCATCTACTGAGGTTAGGGATGCCATCCTTAGCCAGGGACCATGGTTCTGGGGCTCCACGGGACTCTTCATCACACCATGGTTTCCCCATTTTGACGCCAACACCATGGAGGTTACTAGAATGCCGGTCTGGGTTCGGCTCTACAACCTCCCGCTACATTTTTGGAATGAGAATGTACTTGGCTGCATTGGAAACACCCTGGGCAGATACATTAAAACAGACACTCAACGCCTGGAGGAGCGCATCTTCACCTTTGCACGAATCTGTGTGGAGGTTGATCTGAGCAAAGGACTCCCAGAGTGCATCATGCTGAATAATAAACAGGAGAGATGGACTCAGCATCTAGACTATGAGAACACAACTTTCAGATGCCGGATATGCAGGTGCACAGGGCACTTACAAAACTCATGCCCGGCAGCAAAAAGAGACAACAGAAAAAAGAAGAAACCAGGAAAAGCTGCTAAAGGTTGGCAATTCCCCTCTGAGGAGCCAGAACAGCAGGACGAAGAAGAGGAACCCTCACCACATGAGAATCAGCAAACAGATACCTCTTTGGGCACACAAGAACAGGAAATGCAAGATCCACTTGTCACCACCACAAAGACTCAGCAGGATACGGTCCCGGGAGCACCAGACAGTGGGGGTTACAAAAGAACACATACTTCAGACACATCAGACTCTGATAAGGACAATGGAGCACAAATGGAAGAAAATCAGCTTGTCCTTATCGAGACCACGCCAACACAAGGTGCTTGGCGCAAGGTCGAAAAGAAAAAAGGGAGAAAATCCTAATTGTTTTTTCTTTGCTTTATAACAGCGGAAACTGTACGTCTTTGGACGTTTACTAGCACATGTAACATGTAATTTTGTTTACTCATAAATAAAATTACGAACTTTTTCTTTGTGAAAAAGTTTAACCCACTTAACAGAGTTAAAATGATTACAACTTGCATTAATTAATGCACCACTGCACTTCGAACTCTATTACAACTAGAATTACTCTGCATGCCTCACCAACTACCCTCAACTCGAAATTCATGAGCTAATTGAGTTTATCACACTCAGTTAACTATTACAAGTGATTATGAGATAAGATTACATTTTATTTTCCAATTTAATTAAGGGATAATTAAATCTGACACATATCCAATTTATTTAATAAATTGAATTTCAGACTAATGTATCGTTAGGACCCATCACTACATGACTTGTGGTCCCACACTAGCGTAGGTGCTGCCATGTTGCTTCTCGATGCCAATTTCTTTATTTCTTGTTGCAAATTTCAACACTCCCTCTCAACAAGAAAGGAATGTCCTTGCATTCGCACATGCACCTTTTGCATATGACATGCAACACTTCTCTAGCATTTATCACACATGCAACTCTTGCATGCAATGCTTCACTATTGTTTCTTGCACATGCAACCTTTTCATGCAACGTTTCAAAAACTGAATAGCCTCCAAACAACTGAATCAATATAATTCATCTGTCATCAAAGTCTTCTGACTTCTACTAGCTACTGTACATTTCTACTGGATTCTTTGCGTTGCTGACATCTGCATCCATGCACTATGCACTTGCTGTCAACTTTGATCTGCACTCCAGTATCTGACATTGTCACTTTGATTTCATGTCCTCTTGAAATCTAACTGCATTAATATAACTGATCCTGCTAATGCTGCTCTGTAGGCTCCTCGTAGTCAGGTTCGATCTGCGAGACCCACAATCTCTAGGATCTTGCCCAAATTTCTTCTTGGGATTAATCATGCATGTCGCCCCACCTCACATGTGGTGGTATAGATGCATTCACTTTCTCTGCACATCTGGCTTGAAATTTCTCTGCTTGAGTGGTTGCTGCCACTGCATGATCCTCCACATGTGTCTACTCCATTTCTTGAGTTTCATTCTCACCTGCATGCAAATCCAGCTCCCTCTGAAGGGACAATTGCATGGCTTTCTCACACTTCCCAATGGTTGGAAGCTCTGTAGAAATCGCATCTACATCAATTCTATAGAGATTCTTAACTCAAATCCCAACCTTCTTGGCTTGTCTTATTGCTTTGTGTCGAAAGAAAAAAAATTCTTCACCAACTCGCGCACATTGTAATTGTCTCCCCATCACAAAATTTTCTAACAAAAGAGTTGATTTTAAATCAACAATATCTTCCTCATCAGAGCTCCGATTCAAACGATTTTTTTTTCAAATTGGGTATTTCTCTATAAGGAATCCAAATATGCTATTTTTTTATTTTCCATCAAAATGTTTAGATATTCTCTGCAAACTCGCGCACCCAAATAATTTCTACTCTCATACCATGTAGAAAATTTATAACACAACTTCGATACCATGTAGAAATTATACAACATGCATGTATATCTTGGATTCACTCGATCTAGAAATTTACTAAAGTTAAATACTGAATCTCTTCTACAAATATTTTGCATAATTAAAAAACACAATCACTAATCACATGAACATGAAGAAGAATCAAATCAAACCACAACACAGATAATTTCCCAGGGAAAGCTTACTGCTCAAAACCCCACTATATTCTATTGTATATTACACAAGGAATCATGAAACAAGTACATACAACTCTTCTCTTAAGAGTCCTCATGTATCCAACTAATTGTCTCACATTGATCCAGACAAAATTGGGCCAATACTCAACCAATTCTCAGCCTCTCTTTAGCTTGCCTTGCTCACATAGTTCATGAGGAATGCAATCCTTATTCACAAGGAATTCCAGCCTTCCTACACTGCACTAAGTATCATGGAAATCCTGTGGTGTTTTAACTACACCTAGGTAGCCTGCTAATGTCACAATTGGTAGTTACACTCCCCTTTCACCTAGATATCAACTAAGTCTCCACTAGAACTAAAATGCATGCAACTAATAATAGTAAATCCTCAGTTTCATGTGAGATCACTAATTGTGAATTAAATAATATTTAATTCACTTGATCTCTCACTAGTGTATCAAATAGTTACAACTAACACAACTAAGTTTAACCCACTTAACTGAGTTAAACGGATTACAGCCTGCATTAACTAATGCACCACTACACTTCGAACTTTGTTACAACTAGAATTAATCTGCATGCCTCACAAACTACCCTCAACTTGAAATTCATGAGCTAACTGAGTTTATCACACTCAATTAACTATTACAAGTGATTATGAGATAATATTACATTTTATTGTCCAATTTAATTGAGGGATAATTAAAGTTGACACATATCCAATTTATTAAATAAATTGAATTTCACACTAATGTATCGTTAGGACCCATCACTACATGACCTGTGGTCCCACACTAGTGTAGGTGTTTTCATGTTGCTTATGGATGCCAATTTGACTGTTTCTTGTTGCAAACTTCAACACTCCCTCTCAACAGGAAAGGAATATCCTTGCATGCACACATGCACCTTTTTCATATGACATGAAACTCTTGCATGGGACATGAAACTCTTGCATGCAACACTTCTCTAATGTTTCTTACACATGAAACTATTGCATGCAACACCTCACCAATGTTTCTTACACATGCAACATTTCCTAAACTAAATAGCCTCCAAACAACTGAATCAGTACAATGCATATGTCATCAATTTGTTCTAACTTCTGCTAGCTACTGCACATGTCTATTGGATTCTCTGTGCTACTGACATCTGCATTCATGCACTCTGCACTTGCTACCAACTCTGATCTGTGCTCCAGTATCCGACACTATCACTTTTATTTCATGTCCTCCTGACATCTAACTACATCAATCTAACTAATCCTGCTACTACTGCACCATGGGCTCCTCATAGCCAAGTTCGATCCATGAGACCCACAATCTCTAGGATCTTACCCAAATTTCTTATTGGGATTAATCATTCATGTCACCCCACCTCACACTTTCTGGTATAGTTGCATGCACTCCCTCTGACCATCTGGCTCAAAATTTCTCTGCTTGAGTGGTTGCTGCCACTCCATGATCCTCTGCATGTGGCTTCTCCACATCTTGAGGCTCATTCTCACCTGCATTCAAATCTAGCTCCCTCTCAAGGGTCAATTGCATGGATTTATCACACTTCCTAATGGTTGGAAGCTCTGTAGAAATCACATCTACATCAAGTATATATAGATTCTTAACTCGAATCCCAATCTTCTCAGATTTTCCTGTTGCTTTGTGTCGAAGGAAAAATTTTCCTTCACTAACTTGTGCATATTGTAATTGCCATCACAAAAGTTTCTAACAAAAGAGATGATTTTAAATCGACGATATCTTCCTCATTTGAGCTCCGATTCGACTGACCTTTTTTTCAATTGGGGTATTTTTTTCTCAAGGAATCCAAATATGCTATTATTTTTTGAAAATTTTGCATCAAATTTTTCATATATTCTCTGCAAACTTGCACACCCAAATAATTATTGCTCTGATACTATGTAGAAACTTTATAACACAGCTCTAATACCATGTAGAAATTATACAACATGCATGTGTATCTTGGATTCACCCGATCTAACAATGTACTAGAGTTAAATATTGAATCTCTTCTACAAATATTTTGCGGAATTAAAAAACATAATCGCTAATCACATGAACATGAAGAAGAATCAAATCAAACCGTAACACAAATAATTTCCTAGGGAAATCTTGCTGCTCAAAACCCCACTATCTTCTATTGTATATTCTAGAAGGAATCATGAAATAATTACATACAAATCTTCTCACAAGAGTCCTCCTATATTCAGTTAATTGTCCCACATTGATCCAGGAAAAATTGGGCCAATACTCATCCAATTCTCAGCATGTCTTCAGCCTACCTTTCTTGTGCAGTTCATGAGGAATGAAATCCTTATTCACAAGGAATTCTAGCCTTCCTACACTATGCTAAGTATCATGGACATCTTGTGGTGTTTTAACTACACCTGGTTAGCCTGCTAATATCACAAATGATAGTTACACTCCCCTTTCACCTAGTTCTCAACTGGGTCTCCACTGGAACTGACATACATGCAGCCAATAATAGTAAATCCTTAGTTGCATGTGACATCACTGATTTTGAATTAAATAATATTTAATTCACTTGATCTCTCACTAGTGTATCAAACTGTTACAACTAGCACAACTAAGTATAACCCACTTAACTGAGTTAAATTGATTGCAACCTGCATTAACTAATGCACCACTAGAATTCGAACTCTATTACACCTAGAATTACTTTTCATGCCTCACCAACTACCCTCTACTCGAAATTCATGAGCTAATTGAGTTTATCACACTCAATTAACTATTACAAGTGCTTATGATATAATATTACATTTTATTGTCCAATTTAATTAAGGGATAATTAAATTTGACACATATCCAATTTATTAAATAAATTGAATATCACACTAATATATCTCTAGGACTAATCACCACATTAATTGTGGTCCCACACTAGTGTAGGTGATGCCATGTTGCTTCTGGATTCCAATTTCATTGTTTCTTGTTGCAAATTTCAACACAGACAAGGATTTCAGGGAAAGAAGACATTACAGGATCTGAAAATTTTAACTTTTCCTAATGTCAAGTAGGAAAATTTATAAAATAGCGCACTGAAAGCATTGACCCCAAGTGATCCACATGGTTGTTTCGTCGATAACAGCGAAGATCATCATGACTATCCCTCAAAGCGCCGTGTGGTCCTGTGTATGCAGAAAGTCACCATCTGAGACCACTTGGCACACTTGAAGAAGAAGATTCCAACTCAACCCAGCTAATTACAACCGCCTTGGAGCCACTTGAGGCCTTAGTGGAGCACACAAAGGAATCATCCTCCCACTCTTGTGTCAACATCCATCTTCTACCAAGAGAGGGAGGGAAAATTTGAAATTTGTATATAAAAGACTTCCATGGGAAGAGGAACATCATAACACATTGTTATGCTGGCCAAATTTCCTGAGAGAAAACTAGCATTGTGTTTTCCAAGAATCAAGGAGTGGAATGATTCAACTGTTGGTCACCCAACACCTCAATCCAAGAGAATAAGTTCACCAAGTGTCTATTAATCTACCATCTATCGAGGAGAGAGAGAGGCTTGTAAGAAGCTTAAAGGGAAGAGACCCCCTTTCCATGAATATTAGAGCTCCATAGCTCTAAGGATTCATTTCAAGTGATGTATCATCCTATTCTCTTATGCCATCAGTAACTAATAAAGGGAGAGAGTTCTCCATTTGAAATATTAATGTGTTTGACTTGATTAAGCTTGTTATTGTACATGAGCATTTTGTTTCTTTTTTCTTCATTAATGTAGCATGATATGTTCTTTACTTAGTTTAATACATGTTATTTTCTTCCACAAACAATCTAATAAACCAATTGTCATGTTACTTTCTTGTAGGAAAGTAGCCTCCCTATTAAGCACAATGTATTTCATCCACCCATGCATCGAGTACACTACAACAGGAATGACAAATCCACTTATTTCTTTCTTTTTAGATAGTGGTTGTTGATTGCATGTCCTCTCTCTTACCCAGACTTGCTACAAGATCACTCATGCTTCCTCTCAACACTTTTTAGTCACCCTCAATGAGAAATTTGGCTCAGAGAAGGCATAGTTTTCAGACATTGTAAATCTACGTGTGTTTAGCCCAGACAGATGCACAAACCTCGCGCTTGTGTGAATATATGCGACGCGGTAGGTAGTGAGCTCTTTTTTCAATAATTTTTCTCATTTTTTAGCAGTTGTAAGGTGTTGGCAACCCATAAGAAATTTTCCGTCACTGTGTTCTGGTGTTTCATAATTGTTTAGGAAACTTTTTGCTGGAGTTCAGCTTAGAAAATAGTTTGTTTTAATTTTATTTTCTTATCATTACAAATCACACATAGTTTAAGTAGGGGTAAGTAAGTGGCCTTCAATCCAAAAATTCTATATGAAAAACTATTTTCTGGTAAAAGATACCAAACACATAAAATACTTAGTGTAAAAGTAAGTGGCTCATACATCCACACATCTTTAGCTAGTTTCTGTTTTTCAATTTTTTTTTTGCATTAGTTTAGTTCAATTTTTTACATTAGGATTCGGGACTAGGACCAAAATATTTAAAATAAGGAAAGTAATCTCCACCACCCTTGCACCTCTCAGTGAGCCTAGGTATGCATACGAAAGCTTTCTTAAGATAATTTTCCATCTCCCTATAATGCAAAACTTAGTCTATCTAGGCAAAGTGTAAGCAGCCCATCATCCGCACATTGCTGATTTTTTTCAAGGAGCAATCACACATATTGTAATTAGAGAAGGATTATAAATGATATCTGCATATCCATATCTTATAACACTTGTGATTGTACACTCCAAAGCACACATGAAGCATTAGTAAGCATTGGACCAGAAGGAACCTAGTGTGTTGGGACCTTTTTCCTCTCCTTACAGTTACTTCACCAAGGCACACCTTAAGAAAATTAAGACTCTCTAAAACTAACCACTAATTGAACTCACTAAATTCTCCCCAAAGGGGACACAAAATAAATTATAGTTTAGGTTAGGACCATCGACGGTAGGCATCCAATAAGCTACCATGGTGATTATACATTTTGAAACATAGATGTTGACTTTTTAGGGAGCTCAAAATCTGTCTAATTGTGCACGGAACAGAATTCCTGAGCGTTACAGAGACTTGTTTCAGAGGGTGATAGACATAGGCCCAGTGCATGTGGTACTCTTTGGGGCTACCTTACCTATCTAGTGCTTGGTATTAGTAGCTGAATACGAAGAATCTCAAGACTCGAATGCTCATGAGGGACGACGGTACTTTAGTGGCCAAATCTAGGGCATCCTTCCCAATAGGTTATGGTGCAGACAACACTAGATCCTCATACCTTTACCTTGGTCGATTCTTCAGCTACTAGAATGCATCACTAGTTCTTATAGGAAATTAGCCTCAATACCCATCAGAATATATCTTCGCAAGCCGCAGTTACATTTGAGACTGTGAGGGTGATTATGTCTTTTTAGGTTTTTTAGTATCATATGCAAAACAACCAAAACCATATTTTTTTCTTGCTTAATCACATAACATTAATATAAAGGAAAACCTACCTTTTATTTATCACTTTTTTTAGTGTATGTGATCATATTTTATTTGGTAATAATATTCCTTCTCTCAGACAACTAAAAAATATTTCTAAAATTAACCGAGTCAACACCATAACAGACCTAACAGGACCTCGTCGATCTAGACGTTTTTTGGACCTACCCCCATTAAAGGGAGGAGTGCCATGTCTTTCGCCATTTAGGCTTCAAAGAAGACACACCGCCACCATTATTGGTTCATCCTTTATTAGGGAATATTTAGATGGAAACCTCCAAGCGTCACTCAACACCACAACCGTAGAAAACCCAGCAGGGTCACCACACTCAACTCCTCCCACAACCCCCAGAGGGCAGAGGAGTGCTACCCCTCCGGGGAGTTAGAAAAACACACAACATGGTACATCAGAGGGTAATATTCACCAGACACCCCCCATACGTCATCACACTCATATACCTGTGTGTCCACAATAAAAAATGGAATTCAATACTCAATTACCATTTTTAGCATCATTAAACCTTCCAGATCTATCAAACCTAACTAACAACCCCATCGCACACAACCCCAATTGGCCCCCCCATTCCCACGAAGATCCCCTCGTACATACCAAAATTTTGAAGGGAAGAAAGCAAAATACCCTGGAAATCATATTATGAATTTCCACCTATGGTGTTCTTTCAATAGTATTATTGATGATACTATTCGACTGAGACTGTTTCAACGCACCCTAACCGAAACTTCTGTGAAATGGTATGTGGAGCAGCCTTCTACTTTGCATGGAACCTTTAGCGCCCTCACTACTACGTTCCTCACTTATTTTAAGCTACCTATCCACCATGATTTGGGGATGTATTTGTTGACTCATTTTAGGAAAAAGACAACTTTCCATATCTCAGACCATCTCCATGAATGGCAATGACGTCGTAGTTTCTGCAAAGCCAAACTTGATGATAGAGTTTTACTGCACTTGTTTTTGAAAACTCTCACAAAAGAGATCTCAAAATATGTGGAAACACAAGGACATACCTCCAAGGAGGATTCCATTTGCAAATCCCAACATCTCGAACGTATTTATACCCAATTAGGATATATTTACAATGTCCTACCTAATGCCCCACGTCTGCAAAATTATAGAGAATTTCCAGGCGCGTCGAATACTGTAGACGGCTTGATCGGGTCATTGACCCAAGGTTACCTAGGTAGAATTATCCAGTACTGACCAGGTGACTTGTATGATTCTAACCTGAACATCATGCAACCTAGCTACCACCAAAGTCAATCTGCACCTCTATAGAATATGACAAATAGGGAGTCATCATACCACCATTAGCAAGGATGATCGTACCCTCCCTAGTAGGTGACCGAGTAATCAACTAGGAATGTTGATGGAAGAGATCCCCCCCAGCAACCACACCAACTAGGAGCACAGAAACCAATATTCCATTTCCCCTGCACAAAACCCACCATCGAAAAACAACGCGTCGGTGAACTTCGTGCAACCTTCTCAGGCTCAGTCGTGCCAATATTATGGCCAGGAGAATCATAATAATCCTCCTGATTCTTCAAGGAAGAAGCCTAAGAATAAACAAAAGGGAGACTCTAGACAGGGGGCAGTAAACGACAACGCCCCCCATGATCTCAGTTTGAGGGCAACCCCAACCAAAATCAAAACCAAGAGCCAAACAACAACACCCAAGGGTAGAACAAGAGGTCCAGTCTAAGGACAAACCATTCTTATGCCATATGTGGTGAGTATGGCCATTACACTCATCAATTTCCCAAGCTCTCTAAACTGAAAAACTTTATGGTAACCGCGGACAAGGGGGACCTACACAGAAAATCGTTGTAATGCAGGAGCCCTTCCCCCACCATGGAGTGGTTAATACCCAACCAAAAAAAACCACCCCAAAATGATTTCGGGAATGACAGCTACGAAATTTACATGACTCACAAAGAAATGTTCTTCCAGACAAGGAATCAAAACTATGATGCCCCTCCAGACACTAACCCATCAGGGGAAAGCATGAGTGCACCTATTGCACCATTGACCATATCCAAAGTACCTATTGAACACCTTCCAAAGATGGATAAGGGGCTGAATAGGTGCATAGGACACCACTCAAAAGCTTCCCATAACTACAACATCATGGACGATTTAGCACAATCTCCTATTTCCATCTCAGCCTTAGATGTCCTGCAATCTTGCCCAAAATAGGGAAAAGCCTTACTTTCCGCATTAGGCAAAATCAACCCTTTCGATTTGCGCCTAATGGCTTTTGACTTAGACAAAGCCACCCCTAGGCTTCCTTCATTTGTCACCTTTCATATACCGGTGTCAGTCCAAAATATCACCATACATTGATGTATCATTGACGAAGGTTCATCTACATGCATCATGTCCAAGTTTGTTTGGCAGAAGTTGAGATCACCTGAATTGAATCCATTTGACATCATGCTCAGAGCATACAGCAGTAGACCTTTTGCTCTCGTCTGTCTATATCAGAATGTCCCTATTAACTTGGCTGGAAAAATGGTACTCATAGACATTGAAGTCTTGGATTCTCAGCTTTAATACACTATACTCCTTGGGCGGAGTTATATGTATGCCATGACTACCATATCCTCCTCTGTTTTCCTGGTGATGATGTTCACCCACGAGGATTGAATCATCACCATTGACCAACTTGCATACTATGATAAGAAACCCATGACGGATATCAATGTTGTTCTATCTTACGTAGACACAACTACGGAGTCTCTCATGTGGTACCAATAATATGGCCCTGGTCAATTCAAACCATCATCGATCCTAGGATCATTCCTAGGAGATCCCCCTGTCATACCAGAGGCAGCCCCAAAAGACTCAGGGGCACCGTGTGCATGATTCTATCATCAAACACCAAGACTAGCTTGGAGATGGTGACCAATAGTATGGAAACCGAAGAAATTGAAATGACTTTCCTACCCTATGCCATCTCCCAAAGCCCATTCTTATACCCTCCACCTATTTTTGTGTCAAAGAAATTCTTGGAAACTATAACATTCCCAAACATGTATTTTGCAATACCTATTTGGTATTTGGTCCCACCAACAATGTTGGGAAGCCCTGGCATCACTTCTACAGGGATAACCCCTATCACTCCTAAAGAGGTGACACTAGTTAACTAAACTCCCGTAGTAGCGCTAGTTAGAGCGACCAAGAAAACCAACAAAAAAGGGAAGAAAATAGAAAACCCCAACATACTGAGGGAATTGCAACCTTGTGCATTATGTGATATCATAGGCCATCCTACCAATATTTTCTCGGAATTGGATGAATTTAAACCTCTTCTAATCACTGAAAGAAATTTAGCGGCCTCAAGTTCACATAAAAAGGAAGACGACACAAAAAAATCAAGGGAAAGCATTACGCACCAACCCATTGGTACCAAATCCTTCACGTTTCCCAAAGAAAATTAGCTCTACATTGATGACATATGTGTCAAATTTGACACAGAAACCATCATGTGTGCTGATGTCCACACATCCATTGATTCCAATCCATGTTAGATTTCATGCAATGATTCATCACTGAAAATTATTACCTAGCCAACTCAGACACGGAATCCAAAAACAACAAGACCTTTCGAGGGATGGAAACATCAAGGACCATACTTTATGTGGCCGAGGAGAGGCGGTTACCTGAATGACCACCTCCCACCTGTTATCACCCTCCAGCTCCTATTCAACTCTCTACACTCTATGATGAACGTGATCACTTCATTACTGGCTGTGTAGCCCTAGATTTGTTTCAAAGATGGTATCTTGTAGACCCCATATACTACGATGACTTACGAGAAATCTAATATTCGTGTCGGGTGTGTTCTAGTGATGGATCAGATACAAAATACATGGAAATTTTGACAATGCAAGAATATGTGACAAGCAAGTCCATTTTTTTCATGTCAGCAGAAGCATGACCAGTAAAGGGGCACATCGTCACCCCCAACCACCCTCCATGGATAAGACCAACCTGTGCATTATGAAATGCACGTAACCATTTGGTCACCCATTTCCCAAACCCTTAATCTCTTCGCAAATGGTATCCAATCACTCTAGTAGCCTAGAGGGAAGGGAGTACCAAGGAAAGACAATCTTGTCTGGTTTGTCAAGGAAACCATCATACTCGACATTGTACTTACATCTCCCAAGTACGCGCTTTGATAGAAATCATATGCTTTTTGGATGCAAAACACCCAGATATAGTTGGTCTAGAGCCAAGACACTTAACACAAGGCAACATGCCTCGAAACAGCCTGCCCCCGATCATTACTAAAATGTTAGGAGAGCTAAAACAACCCATCATCCTAGCAAGGCCCATGACTAGCCAAGGATGACATGTGGGCTATGTGATAAAATTGACCACTGATTCAATATATGTAAGGAACTGTAGAACCTTAATAACAACCTTCGCATGGTCACCCACATACCACAGATGAATATCTCTAATCAAGAGAATATCACACGTTGCTATTGCGGGATTTTCTCACAATTCCACCATACGATGGATTGTGAGTACCTCCCAAGACTAGGAGTGGAAAGGGCAGCGTTGAGTATAAACTCCCCGAAGGAGCTACACCATCCAAAACTAAAAAATTAGAGATCGAAAAAGTGCAATCATGCCCCAATGCCCAATCATCTCCGAGAGTCCACTTCAGGGACAAAGAGTAATGTTGCTTCTGATACCATCTACTCAATAAGCATTGTGACATCGTACATCATTTGCACTAGTCATAATCACGAAACATAGTTGTGCCCCTTAATGGAAACATTTAGGTGCCTCTGCGCTCAGCACAACTTCCAAATCTAGGAAAGAGCAATTTCCCTTAGTATGCCGCATGAGGAACATATGCTTGCTCTCATTTAAGCCACCACAATGGAAATTCCTCCACCATCCAACATTGATTACATGCAACACCACATACGATTCATCTCATCATGCATGGGAACCATGACTGGTGATGTCTACTCATTTTTCATTGGTGTTGAGACCGCTACAACTACACAATTAATTGTACCATCGTCAGTACAAAATCAATCTGTCTACACCCTGTCGACCTCGTCTAGTTCCACAACATCAACTATGGAATCCTATTCATGTTTGTCGACCATATTTGTTAGGCCCAAACCAAATCCTCATGGCCTCACGCAAACTCAATCCCACTTAGACGTCTTGTTTCATTCAAACGAGGATATTTTGGAGGCCATGAAAAAACTAGATTTTCCATGGGATGCAATTTATCACCACTCATTTTTTCTTCTCGAAAAAACATTTTCCCCTAAAAACCCATAAAACCAAGAGATATACGCTATCGAATCAAAATATTTCCTCCCATCTAGAAAATTTTACTAGTTCAAAAATCACATCCCAGTGTCACAAGCATTCGAAGAAGGGAACATGTCCAATATTTCACTAACCATCAAGGAAAATATCTCTATAAAACCAGGAAAAATCGAAGAAATTTCACTAGGGGCATCGTGCTCCCCAGATGGAGTAATCTCTTAAATAAACTTGTTGCAAGAGTATAGAGACATATTTTCATGGGATTATTAAAAAATTCTAGGGTTTAGTCCCACTATCGTAGAGTACCATATTGACACCTAGCCCGACATGCCAGAAAAAACTTCAATTGCACCCATCTAAGGTAGAAGCAATCAAGCGAGAAATCGACAAGCTTCACAAAGCCAAGTTTATCTACCCCTTAGCTTACACATCATGGGTTTCAAACCCTATTCCCATCGTGAAAAAATAAGGCATCATTTGCATCTGTACTGACTTCCGAGATTTGAACAAATCTTCTCCAAAATAAAACTACCCTACCCTGTTCATCGACCAAGTCATTGATACTTGTGTTGGACACGAGACCCTAGATCGATCGATACAAGACAACATTCAGCACCCCTTGGGGCGGTTTCGCATACCAAGTTATGTCGTTCAGTTTTAAAAATGTTGGAGCAACTTTCCAGTGGGCCATGGACTATATCTTCCGTGAACTAGCCCACCTTATCCTCACTTACTTGGACGACCTCATTGTTTGATCCAAGAAGCGAAGCGATCATCTCGAAGATTTACAATTGGTATTCCAAATATTCCAACATTACAACCTACGCTTAAACCCTCTCAAGTGCATATTCTATGTCAACTCAGGCCGAATTTTAGATTTTATAGTATCCCAAGAAGGGATCAGAGTGGACCCCCTCGATGTCCAGGCTATCAAAGAAGTGCCACCAACGAGAACCCTCAAGCAACTCCAAAGCTTACAAGGGAAAGTCAATTTCCTGAGACTCTTTGTCACAAATTATGCCACTTGTGCACAAGGATTCCTACACCTTCTTCGTTAGGATATCCTGTTTAAATGGGACAATCAAGCACAAAAATCATTTGAAGTGCTAAACAACACATTATCTTCAGCCCCATTGATTAGCCCACCAAATTACAAAAAATATTACACCCTATATCTGTCAACGTCATAAACCACTTTAGCGGGGTGTTAATCCAAGATGGACCGGGTGGTAAAGAACACATAATTTATTATATCAATAAGAATTTAGTAGGCCCCACATTAAGATATGAACACAAAGAAAAAATGGCCCTATCCCTTATACACATAGTCCAAAAGCTTTAGCACTACATTATCTTATGGAATACAATAGTCATCGCAACTATCAACCCCACCAGATACCTGTTGACCCGACGTTTGATGAACCACAAATAAGCTCGTTGGGCAGTCGTATTATAGGAGTTTGACCTACTGTTCAACTCCCCCGATAGCAATAATTATTTGATATTAGCTGAGTTCATCACTAGCTTCCCAAGTTAGACTTAAGGATCCTCAGTCAATGACTCACTACCTAACAAACAACTCTTTTTAGTGACAACTGACGATCCTTGGTATGGTGATATCCTCTTATTTTTACAAACTTAAAAGTTCAATCGAAAGCTCACACGTGACGACCGAAGGCACATACACCACCAGGCCCCTCGATACCTCCTCATGGGAGACGTCCTTTATCAGCGAGGCATCAATACCATCCTACACCAATGCCTCACGCATGACCAAGATGTTGAGAAAGCCCTCAATGACTGTCATAGTGGAGCTTGTGGGGCCACCTCTCCGGAATGGCTATCACCCAAACATTTCTGCGGGTAGGATATTTTGGCCCACCTTATTCTGCGATTTCATTATGACAGTCAAAATATGTGAGTGATGTCAATTCTTCGCTCACAAGGCAAGAGCACCTCCCACTCCTCTGCACCCAATAATTGTAGTTAGTCCCTTTTGTAAATGGTGAATCGAATTTATGAATTACAACCCTACATTGTCTCGCAACTACAAGTACATCATTGTCGCCATTGACTATTTCACCAAATGGGCAGAAGCCATCCCCACATATGACAACACGACACAAACCGTGACACGGTTTTTGTTCAACCATGTCATCTCATGGTTTAGTGTGCCAAAAGAGTTAGTCTCCGATCTCAGAAAGCATTTCAAAAATGAAATATTCCAGGAGTTGTCTCGCCACTTAGGGTTCACACATGAATTTTCATCACCATACTATCCTCAGTCCAACGAACATGTAGAAGTTGTCTACAAAGTAATTAAAAAAATGTTGCAGCATATGGTGAATAGCCATAAGAAAAACTAGCACCGCATGGTTTTTTCTAACATGTGGGCATGCCACATGGCAGTTAAAAACTCAATAGGATTCACACCCTTCCAACTAGTGTACAGGGTAGAAGCCATGATTCCAATCGAACGCGAAATTCACAACTTGGATGCCGCCATCAAACTCCTCGATGATACTCAACCTTTAGAAAAACGATTGGTACAACTAGAACTCGTCGACAAAAATCGACGGGAGTCGCTCCAACACAATGAGGAAGATAAAAAACAAGAAAAATCATCATTTGATTGCAACATCACCCCTCACTCATTTATCGAGGGAGAGTTAGTCCTCCACTACAATGTTGCGAAAGAGGCCCTAGGACCCAGGAAGTTAGAAACATTATGGAAAGTTCCCTACATCATAAAATATTTCCTCCTCAAGAGGGCATACATCCTGTCAGAGCCAGACGATACGTGCCTAATGGGATCTACCTCAAAAAATTCCACCCATAAGGGTAGGAGGTCTCAGACTTAGAGATAAGATGCATGCAACATAATTTATTTTTGTGATAAGTGCAATCATCAAAGACTTGTTCTAAAATGTTCTCTTGTGTCACATATGGATCGTCCCCACATCCATTATTTTGGATTTTTTGATGGAGCCTCGTGATGGTCTCAAAATCTTGCAGCAGTCGCATAAGCCATTTACTATCCTGATCGATCGCCATGTCTAAATAACAAAGTATGGATCGGATTAGCCACCAATAATCAGGAAGAATGCGATGCAGTCATCGGGCTAATGAGCAATGCCTTCAACCAAGGAATTCACCATCCACATATCTAACTTGATTCCCAGCTAGTGGTTTCACAGTTAAACGAAGACTTTGAAGTACGTGATTCCATAATATTCCATATTTTCCATCAGCTAATTGGAATATTAGAGTTTTTGCTTTTCTTATTTAGTTAAGTAAATAAAATGGTGGAGGGACCCATAAACCCAGTAGATGAAAAAAATCCACTTCTATAGTGTGAATGTGGGTTAATTGAGTAGTGAAGTATCATTATGGAGATTGTGGAGAAGCAATTGGAGAGATGATGGAGGAAGGGGTGCATTAAATGCACACGTGATGGAGGAAGTGGAGAGTAATTGCAACAGTGATGGAGATCATGGAGGACATCACAATCTTTATGGAGGCTAGTGGCCACATGTGCAGTGCAGTTATGAGGTGGAACAAGGCTAGGGAAGGCTCACAACCATAAAAGTAAGATGAGGGCAGAAAAGGAGGAGATTCTGAATTTTTATTATTGAGTGTTGTAAGACATTTCTTTAAACGCTTCAACTATTTAGCTAAGTCAGTTGTGTTGTTTAGGACCGGGTGTTCCCAAGCGGGAATCCCACCCTTACCCATGGGGGACTTCGAGTGCCTACTCTGGGAAGGTTTTCTTGGGCAGCATTCATCATTTGACAATCAATTCCACTTTCATCCACTCTCATCTGCACTTCTAGCTACACGAATTACGCATTCTTGAACTTGGGCTTGAGAGTTAGAAGGTTGTTCTAAAAAATTCAGCTGAGAAACCCATGGAGGGATTAGCCCTTCACACTATGGATCCATTGCAATATTCTAGGAGTTTCATTGACATATCCAGCGTTAGGAAATCCATCTATTCTCTTATGCAGCAAAATTTCCTGCAGGAATTGCGTAATTATGTAGTGAGGGTTTGAGGAGAAGAGGAAGTTCCAAGTAACTCAACTTGGAATTCTGTGATGGATCACCCTGGGGATCACTTCAGCAGCTTGATATGAGAATTTTATTATCTATCAGCAGGCTACATTATCAACCATCGTAGACTGTAATATTCCCAATTATTCCTAAGCTAATGGGAATATTATTTTTTATTTTATTTTTCTGTTTCATGAATAAAAATGTAAAGGAGGTTCATAAAACTCCTAAATAGTAAATAAGTCAATGCCACATGTGAACAAGGCTAAATATTGGCTATGTAAGAAAGCACCCTTAGGTGTGAAAGGGGCTAGATATTTTGACTGGGTCAACCATGGCCAAATCTACAGCGTTGTCTTGGAGGAGTGGCCATCAATGCGACACAGTGCATTTTTAGTTGGAGATGGCTTGTGTGAAAGAATCTATTTTATTGACGTTGGTTTAGCGTTTACAAGCTCTTAACTTATAAAAGGAAGAGGATGGCAGCATGAAAAGGTTATTGAATGATATTGGATTTCTGAAGTATTGTTTGTTTAGACATACAACTTTCTTTGGCTGTTTAGCCTAGATTGCAAATGTTGTTTAGCATTGGGTGTTCCTGATCGGGAATCCCACCTCTTCCCATTGAGTAGCTCTTGGGAGAGTCTTGTATTGAATATTCCACTATCTGGCTGAAGGCCAAGCTTATTCTTCCAACTACAATGTATATCCTGTTAAGGGTTTGGTTGTCTTTGAAAGCTACAGCAAGTGGATGCTATATCTACTCAGATCTAGACCATTCCAGTGCTCCTTTTCAGTGGGGAAGGCTTCTATCCCATTGGCAAGAGATTATTGGATCATTGGAGCACCATTTTCAGATCTTGGCATGTGGCCAACTATGTTCTAAACCCTACAATGCAGTTTTACTTCCAGATCTGTGTTTTTACTGTAGGTGTTGTTGCAGGGTATTTTGGCACATCTTTTGGAGGAGTGGTTTTCAAGTGTTGGGGATTTTCCCTTCACCTTTGAGATCCATTGAAGAGAATCATTTTATTAGACATATCAGATCAGATCTGAAAATTCCTGAAATCTGAATATAATCTACAGTTCTGCACATTTAGATCTCAGATCTACTCCTTGTACATGGTATTTTGCTAAAAACCCCAAGGGGAATTAGAAGAGGAGGCTATCTAGTGTATGGATCTGTTACAGATCTGAATTTTCATGCACTAATTTTCTCTATATCTAAAGTGTAATCAAAAGCTGCTATAGCTCAATAAAATAACGCTATCAAGGCATTTACAGTCCATACATGTGATTGCAACACCTCTTTTTTAAGAATTTATTTTGTTGGTGACTTGTATTTCCAGTTATGCTTCTTATGGGCCACATTGTACATATATTTTTATGCTGTAAATAACTTTTGAATGGTCTCCATATTGGCCTCTTACTTTGCTTTAGATTAACTGTGTTATTTTACTGCACATCTTTCTTGTATTGCTGCATTCCCCATTTGGGAATATTACAATGGTATCAAAGCATCATCTTGGAACAACATGTGCATTCTAGGAAGCCAATATGTATTCTAAAGAATAAGAACCTCTTACTGACAGAGAGAACTAGTATATCAAGAGAAGACAGAAGAAGAAATTTGATTACACCAATGACAATGAAGACAAGGGTAAATCCCTTGTATCTGGAAGTGAAGAAGAAGAAAAGGATTTCCCTAATATCCTTTTGAGAGCCATGCAAGAACTTGCTAGAGAGATCAAATATATGAGATTGGACAGAATCAAAGAATCCCCTAAAGGATTTCATCTTGGAGAAATCTCTGGCATGTCTCACCACTGGAATGATCAACCCATGCATTAGCCACAAGTTTCCCAATATTCTAGCATGCCTACCTTTTTGGCTGTGGGAAATGAAGGGTTTCAAAAGCAAGAATCCCTTGAAGACTATTTTGAAGAATATGAGTCTCGAAATAAGAGATTCAAAGATCACTTGAGTTTTCAGAATTTTTTTCACCTCAAGGACAAAATAAGACCATGGCATCATCATAGAGGTGGTGGATTCATTCAGAATCATGATCAACATCACTCTGTGGGTAGATTATTTTTACCCAACTTTGATGGGTCATCCAAGTGTTTTTCCAAAGCATGGGTAGAAAAAAGTGACATATACTTTCAGTTGAACAAGGTTCCAGAGATGGAGGCTATCAAGATTGCAGCGCTGCACTTTGAAAGTGAAGCACATGATTGGTGGTTCCATGGCTTGTCTACATTGGGTCATTCCAATGTGACTACTTATTCAGAGTTCACTAGAAGGCTGGTGGAAAGATTTGATAGAATAGATCCAGAGGCACCATTCATGAGCCTTGCAAAGTTGAAATAATAAGGTAATATAGAGTCTTACATTTCTGAATTTTTGAGATTATCTGTTATGGTTCCTGATTTGTTTGTAGCAAGAAGGGTGTACGTGTTCATTCATGGCTTAGATGAACCTCTTCATGGGTTAGTTAAATCTACCAAGCCCACTACCCTAAAAGATTCTATTGAAAGGGCTAGGGACCTTCAAGATGCCTTTCCAAAATCAAAGGCAACTTTCCATCATAAGCCCTCTTTTCCTTCAAAGGGAAAGGAAGAAAAAGCCGCTCCTTCCAAGGAGAGCTCATACAAGAAGCCTCTTGATGATGAAGTCCAGAGAGATATAAGAAAAAGGAAGATATGCTTCACTTTCCAAGAATCATGGGCACCTAGACATAGATATGTTGCTGGAAAAACACATTACATAGAGGTCTTCTCAGATTTTGAGGAGGAAGAAGAAGATGAACCAAGAAGATGTCACAACGCTAACACTGCAAGAGGAGAGCCAACACCATCGAGAGATGGGTATGGAGCATTTTATCCTATTGGAGGGGCTCTTGCATCTTTGAGAGGAGTACCTAAGTACGTGACCTTAAGAGTTCAAGGTTCCGTATTGAATCAGAGGGTCTCTGTTCTGATTGACAGTGGGGCAACCAACAATTTCATTGATGCCCATATGGTGCAAAGGAGGGAAATACCCACTGACACTTTTGAGGGATTCTTTGTTTTGGTCCTATGAGATAGAACAATGCAATGCATGCATTATGTCCCATCACTTTCAGTCACCATGGGAACTTATACATTGGTTGATCACTTCTTTGTGGTTGACATACCTGACACCAATGTGATTTTGGGTGTTCAATGGTTGATTACATTGGGAAAAGTCACCACTGATTGGGAGGCTTTAAAAATGGAATGGGTGGACAAGAAGAGTGGTGAAACTCAAATGATCAAAGGCATGCATACATACCCCTCACATAACACTTCCAAACAAAGAATAGAGATGGATTTGCGCAGTGGAAGCAAGGACCTTATAGTCCCATCTACCATGCTCATGAGATTGCTGCATGGGATACTCCTATCTAGTGGAAAACCACTTGGGAGGCCACTTGATTCAATTTTTGTGGGAGATATCTTACCACATGATGCGCCAAATTCAGATATAGGAGGGGTGAGAGCATTGGAAGACAATAATACAGCGGTGGGAGGCTTGGGTAGGCTCAAGGAGGAGGGAGATCTTCTTCCCTTATCATCATCACCCACTCTCATTTCTGATTCTATGCTATGGGAGGAGAATAATAGGAGGAATTTCCTTCCAACATACACCTTTGGCATGGGTAATGTCAAGGAGGAGAGTAGCAACATGATAGACATTTCAGTTGATATATTATCAACATTGTCATTGTTGAGGAGTTTTGATCCATACTGGAAATCCCAACTGTTGGTGGATTATTCCAAGGATCTTCACACTTGTATGATACATGATGACCAGCTACATGAAGAGGGCTATCTAGTCCATGAAGGAGTCATCTATCATCATGGTAGGATCTTCTTGTCTAGAGCCTCCAAGCTCAAGGTGAAGTTGCTACAAAGGGCCTACAAAGAGTTATGTTTCAGCCACACATATTCCATGAAGATCTACAACATCATCATGAGAAGCTTTGAATGGGAAGGCTTTGGAGGAGAACTACATCAGCATTTTAAAGAATGCATGAACCATGTGGATTTGGGACAACAACATGACTCTATGAAAGAGTTATTTTAGCCATCTCTTCCTTCTTTGAGAGAGGAGATAGATCTATGCACCACTCCATTTGTATGAGGAGGATTGTTGGTGAAGAGCATGCTCATGTAAAATATATTTAATTTTCTGATTGTATGCATTATTTCACCATGTTTATGTAGACCATGACTCTAAGGAGGAGTATTATATCTTGTAAACTTCATGGCCAACATGGGGCCACAAAAATTTCTGAACTTGGCCACTCCTTTGGTGGACAAAGGGATATTTTTCATCATGATGGGTTCTTTCCCAAGGCACCAAATATATCTCACACTTTCAGCCATAGTGAGATAACATGGGCAGCAAGTAAGTGGTGGGAAAACCACTTACCACATTTAGATCTAATGCAGCTAGGAGATGCACTACGCTAGTTCCACATGTGGGACTCTGACCCACCTCCTTATGCACAAATTCCTATTTGTTTGTAAATTCTTTTGCTCCCATACATTGATGATATACTTTTACTTTTTATGGGAATGTATGGAGGGAGGATGGGAGGTATGTATGTGCCCTATGGGATGGAGGTTCTCCATGTATCTTATGCTACATGTTTCAGGGAGAACATTGGGCAAGCCATGTTTGTCTCATTTGAGTTATTGTCTCCTTGTGGAATGGACTATTTACATCTCATGAGAACTTTGGAGGAACAATTCATGGAGGGTTGGATTGGTGAACACTTAGCTTATGGAGGGAGCTTATCACATGATGGTGTTACCAATGGAGGAGGAGAAGAGTTGTAGCACTCACGTTAACAGTTTCTTGAGGACAAGCAAAATTTGGGAGGGGAGGACTGTAATATTCCCAATTAGTCCTAAGCTAATGGGAATATTCATTTTTGTTTTATTTTTCTGTTTCATGAATAAAAATGTAAAGGAGGTTCATAAAATTCCTAAATAGTAAATAAATCACTGCCACATGTGAACAAGGCTAAATCTTGGCTATGTAAGAAAGCACCCTTAGGTGAGAAAGGGGCTGGATATTTTGACTGGGTCAACCATGACCAAATCTACAACATTGTCTTGGAGGAGTGGCCATCAAAGAGGCACAACGCAGTTTTAGTTGGATATGGCTTGTGTGAAAGAAGCTATTTTATTGAAGGTGGTTTAGGGTTTACAAGCTCTTAACTTATAAAAGGAAGAGGATGGCAACATGAAAAGGTTGTTGAATGATATTGGATTTCTAAAGTATTGTCTGTTTATACATACAACTTTCTTTGGTTGTTTAGCCTAGATTGCAAATGTTGTTTAGCATTGGGTGTTCTTGATCGGGAATCCCACCTCTTCCCATTGAGGAGCTCTTGAGAGAGTCTTGTATTGCATAGTCCACTATCTGGATGAAGGCCAAGCTTCTTCTTCCAACTAAAATGTATATCCTGTTGAGGGTTTGGTTGTCTTTGAAAGCTACAACAAGTGGAGGCTAGATCTACTCAGATCTAGACCATTCTAGTGCTCCTTTTCAATGGAGAAGGCTTCTATCCCATTGACAAGAGAGTATTAGATCACTGTAGCACCATTTTCAGATCTTGGCATGTGGCCAACTATTTTCTAAACCCCATAGTGCATTTTTACTTCAAGATCTGTGTTTTTATTGTAGGTGTTGTTGCAGGGTCTTTTGGCACATCTTTTGGAGGAGTGGTTTTCAAGTGTTGGGGATCTACCCTTCACCTTTGAGACACATTGAAGAGAATAATTTTATTGTACATATCAGATCAGATCTAAATATTCCTGAATATCTAAATATAATATGCAGTTCTGCATATTTAGATCTTAGATCTACTCCTTGCACATGGTGTTTTGCTAAAAACCCTAAGGGGAATTTGAAGAGGAGCCTATCTAGTGTACGGATCTGTTATAGATCTAAATTTTCATGCCTTGATTTGCTCTAGATCTAAAGTGTAATAAAAAAATGCTATAGCTCAATAAAATAGCACTTTCAAGGCATTTATAGTCCATACATGTGATTGCAGCACCTCTTTTTGAGGATTTTCTTCTATTGGTGACTTGTATTTCCAGTTATGCTTCTTATGGGCCATGTTGTACATCTATTTCGTGGTTGTAAATACATTTGAAAGGTCTCCATATTGGACTCTTACTTTACTTTATATGAACTGCATTATTTTACTGCATATTTGTCTTGTATTGCTGCATTACCCATTTGGGAATATTACATAAACAGTGCAATCTTTCCCAACAATTGTGTATGCAGCAGTTGCATATTCAGTCGAGGAGCTAGATCTCAAGTTTTGAGCTTGGGATTAGGAGAAGGGACTAGCCCTTCAGTTATTGAGATGAGTGGGTGTTATTGTAGAAAATAGATCATTCCTTCAGCCCCAGATCAGCAGTTGTCTCTAGGGAGTGTGTAACTCAACCAATAGGGCTGTAGTGTGCAACCCAAAAAGGGCCGAAATTCCAAACTCAAAATCTGGCCAAACCATTTATGGGTTTTTCTGGGTTTTTCGAGTAGATTCCGTGGTTAAAATACCCATTCTTTCTGAGTAGTCCTCTAGCCTCTCGCACATAGATCTTGTTCCCAGCAACAATAGTTTCCAGTAGCAGTAGTTTCTACTTTCCAGTGCTAGTTTTCAAAAGAGTTGTTTCAACCATATTTGGATGGCTTGAGTGCATCCCTTTTTGGAGCACTGTGTATATTCATTTTCTCTTGATACATAATGGTATGTCTTAGCTATTTCTGCTCATATGTATGATGTTTTGATGTATTCCAACTTTTTTCTAGTTTTATATGTTTTATCCTTATTTGGAATTATGCACATGTTCTATATTCTTGTCTTTCCCATTTTGGGATATTACATATTCTCAGCTATTTAGAAAGTATTTTCATGCAAAAATATTAATGCGTCAGTTTGATCATATTATATTCACACATATACCAAGAAATCAAAGCCAAACAATTGATCGCATCGCTAACCACATTCCAGACTAGAATGCATCTCGTATAAACCATCATCCATATAAAAAGAAAAAAACATAACAAATAGATATCCATCATAGGTACTTGACATCCATAAAATAAAATAACCATAGACACATCATTAGAGCCACAAAAATACATATCTCGCATATTTATATCATAAAAAAATATGTGTGAGTCACAATATACAAGTCATGTCCTTGGCCACTAGGATAGCCAAAAAATATGTCTACATGTCATCAAAAAATAGGGAAGCATCCTCATAATGGGCTCTTTCCCTAAATACACAAAATCTCTATGGCTGAGCCCCACCATGTGGGTCCTCGGGACCCACAACTGAACCCAGTGCTAGTACAGTTGCAGCATCTAAAACAACAAGTGCCACACGGCACAATGTAGGGCGATGTCCCCTCTCTTGAGCCATCAACACCTCGAGCCATGCATCTTCCAAATCATTCATAAAACCTCGGGTTGGCATGCCTCGAGTCAACCTCTTCACCTAACCCCATGAGTCAGCTATGTCTATTGCATGAGCCTCAAAAACAGCTAACTACTCCTCGACCGCTGTGATTTGCACCTCAGCTGCCTTAGTATGAGAAAGAAGAGCAGCGTCCCAAGAAGCGGCCACACTGCTACCCTCCCTTGAGGGGCCAACACCATGCCCTCCAACCTGGGGCCAAGAAGACCCACCTGGGTCCCTCCTTGATGGTTGATGCCCAACCAAGTAGGAAATAGGATGTCCAACCACTCCCACATATGCAATAGAAACAAGGACAGTTTCAGTGTCACCACAACAGACATATAAATATACACATCATAAAATACTCAAAAAATGCCCAAAAACATCAAAAGGTCATACTTGCAGGGCCCAAGCATAACCAGT
Source organism: Pinus albicaulis (assembly GCA_034641835.2). Taxonomy (NCBI): domain Eukaryota; kingdom Viridiplantae; phylum Streptophyta; class Pinopsida; order Pinales; family Pinaceae; genus Pinus; species Pinus albicaulis. The sequence continues at coordinate 755,251,235 of CM076580.1, forward strand.
AGGAAGACCCATATCCAGATCCCCTCGGAAATCCATCCCTCAGTATGGATAGTCCAAGAACATCTTCGGGTTCTCCTAGAGCCATGCTTCCATGGTCGCATCCCAATATTGACCTTCCTCCCCTCCTTCACCACGAGACATCACGGGCGCCCACCGCCACATCTAAGGATTCCAACGAGGACCAATGGGCACAGGCATAATCGGTCACAACATCACCACCCTCTCAAACATGATGCTGTACAAGATGCTCGCATATGTGAAAAATCTGGAATATCCTCTCGGTACCTTCCCTAGCTAGGTCACCATGCCATCATACACATGGTGCACGCAGTCTTAAAAGTGACCCACCCGGATCCAACACAAGACACCAATCTGAGGTCCTGACACACTATTGGATGATGACGACCTAGTCAGGAAAACTATCATCGCCAGGGCACAATGGTTAGCTATGTCCTTCACTGACTCGATGCGGACACACCCTAGGTAAGCGGTGCACCGCCACAATGCTATGTCGCCCAGCACCAGATACTCACCCTCCTAGGAGGGATTGGGTGTGGTAGTGCCTCATCCTAAGGAAGTAGGCCAGTCACAAAGTACACATCTGTCTCCAGATGGATGGCCACATCTCTATGTTGCAGGACCATCACTCTTCATCTCTTGTTCCAACAACAGACTAGGAAACGCAATAGGCTATCCTATGATCTTAGGATATCATTCTCCAAGAACTTTAACAAGCCCCATTGTGTCAGGATCCTCTGTGCATTCGCATCCTTTGCCACAACAATGCATAGGTTAGGTCAATAATACTCACACCACAACATCCTGTCACCAGAGAAAACCAAAGCAGTGACCAAAAAGCCAAAAAATAAAAAATTTAAAAATTTTGGCTCATCATCGCGCATGTTTTCTACATAGGCACGATGTTCGCGCGTCTGTATCAAGAAAAAATTTGTGGTTCATCGCACAAAAACACTTCCATGCACGATAACCTCGCGGGAAAGTTTCCTTCCCCACGAGGTTCACGCCTCTACTTTGATCTCCCACGCGATCAAGGAAAAAAAGAGGTAGGTAATCTGTACAAACCTGATTTGTATGAACCCCCCAGACAAAACTTAGAAATTTGAAAATTAGGACGTTCATGGCCCTTCCTGGCACTGACGGCATGAATCTCGAGTACTCAGGCTAACTACAATGACAAGAAAGGCTCGGCAGCAGGGGCTCAGCTCTAACCTCAAAATCTCAAATGACACAAATGAACTGAAATGAGCCATATTGACCCATATATCGCCCTTTTCTCATTATTCGACAAACCATAATGGGAGCTCATAATGCCCAATTGAAAAATTGCAAGAAGCATAGTGATCAAAACCTCATCACGTCCAAAGTAGGCTTCACACTTTCACACCTCAGAAAAAATCAATTTTCAGTTATGATACATACGCCCTCTCTTATCGCTTTCCATTCAACATTAGTTTCAATATGTTTGAATAGAAAAGATGCTTTCACTTGGGGTATTGGTTGTAGGTACTACATGCACAAAAACTTACCTGTTGCCCCAACCAATGAAGGTACAAGCGTAGGTATCATTTTATCCCTAGCATTATAGGCTCCCCAAATAAGCTTTGCATATCCTGGCATCATTTCTCCACAGAAATCAATCGTAGGTTCCAGTCACCTGACCATGTTTATCATCACCTCACCTCGCACATGATAAAAATTCTTCTCGGTCAGTAGAGCCTCAACCTCCATGGCGTCCATCACTCAAGTAGACCATACATAGAAATTCTGGAGCCATGGCCATAGCGTCCAAGTCTAGGAAGCACTTCATGTTCATTCATCCATCATACATCAAGTCAATTTTTACCCATGTCACGATAAAGCCCCTTTCCCAAAATACCATTCTCATAAGAAGATCGAATATGCACCACTGTGTCTCGCACTTGACCTACCACACCCCCATCAGCATATCCCATCTATGACACTTTTCATTTTCTTCACCACCCTTTCACTAAGACCAACCAATGGCCCCCCCACCCTCAGAAAATAACACCCTCCTCACACCATAAGTGACAAATTATTTTCATGTTTATTGGGGCACCCGTCTCCATGATTATACATCCAAATCCATTCTATATTCTTTTGGAAAGTGTACAAAGAATTTTTTTTATTTTAGGAGAACACTCCCACCCATCCATCCACATTTCTCACTTGGAAGTAGTCCCTAATCACCCTTGGTCCGAGCTTAGAATTCTTTACCCAACTCAACCATGACACTCATAACAATCACATACCCACCCTAGACATCCTACCAACCCTAAGGATTTCCTCATCAGAAATTGTTATGACTGTCATTGCTTGCATTTACAAGCTCCGACCTTGGGCCACTAAAATTCCATCATCAGTTATAGCCATTTCTCATCATCATGCCTAAGTTAACCTATCACACCTCGCCTGATGCATCAGAGACCCATGTCCCTTGCATCAGAACTTCTCTCGGTCAGTTGAGGCTTTCTTTTTGTCGAATTCAACAACCATCTTCCAATATGGAGGTAGTACCTTGGATGGATCCTCACCTCAATAAGGACATTCTTAGATGGCACTATGGGAGTCATCATTGCCCATTGTTGTCATCGATCCTCCTAATATTCAAATTCAACATAATCTCTCATGTCAATATGGTATCGTACTTCACGACCGTTTCACTCTGTCAGAATTTTTCGAAGACCCATGCCATCATAAGCATCAGTTTCAGCAATGCTTACATGGGAAGGTCCTTAGTCAGAAACCCATGCATACAATGATAATTTACTCTAAAAACATGCCATACAAATATTATGCATGTGGACACTAAATTAAACCTACTGCCAAATAAAAAATTCCCCTGGGGGCGTCTACAACCATCGTCATCAACGAAATAGCAGGTCACTACCACACAAGTGACACAGGAAAAACCTCTATCTATTAGATAAGCTTAACTTACCCAAAGCATCACGAGCATGGGACATGCCTGCCTTATAGCAATATTATATTTATTTTATCTCTTGCAGGTTTCTAACAGAGCATGGTAGCTCTTTTACTCACGACAAGGGGTCTCCAACCTTTGGTTTCACGCAAGTTACTCTCTCTCTCTCTCTCAAACAGATTATACAGAAAAATAAACTATAATGTATTTCGGATATATTGTTATTCCTAAACCTCAAACATTAGGGGGAAACTATTATCACTGGAAAATCATAAAAGAAAAATACATTAGGAAATGTCAAGCAAAAGGTACAGATAAGGATTTATAGGGAACGAAGACATTACAAGATCTGAAAACAATTCGTAAGGTCAAGTAGGAAAATTATCAAATAGCGCACAGAAATCATTGACCCCAAGCAATCTATGCGGCCTTTTATTCAATAGCAACGAAGATTATCGCGACTATCACTTAGAGAGTTGCACGGTCCTTCTTATGCAGAAATTCACCATTTAGGACCACTTGGCACACTTGAAAAAGAAGATTCCCACTCAATCCAACCAAGTACAACCGTCTTGGAGCCACCTTGAGGCCTTAGTGTAGCACACAAAGGAATCAACCTCCCACTCTTGTATCAACATCCATCTTGTACCAAGAGAGGGAGGTAAAAATTGATTTTTTTTATTATAAAATACTACCATTGAAGAGGAAGATGAGAACGCATTGTTATGCTGCCCAAATTTCTTGAGATCAAACCAACATTGTGTTGTCCAAGAAGCAAGGAGTAGAAGGATTCATCTGTTGGCCACCTAACATATCGATCCAAGAGAAGAAATTCACCAAGTGTCCGTTATTCTACCATCCGTCAAGGAGAGAGAGAGGCTTGTAAGAAGATTAAAGGGAAGAGACCCCCTTGCCTTGAATGTTAGAGCTCCATAGCTATAATGATTCATTGCAAGTGATTTAGCATCCTATTCTCTTATACCATCAACAACTAATAAAGGGAGTGAATTCTCCATTTGAATTATTAGTTTGTTTGACTCGATTGAGCTTGTTATTGTACATGAGTATTTTGTTTCTTGTTTCTTCATTAATGTAGCATGCTATGTTCTTTACTTAGTTTACTGCATTTTATTTTGTTCCACTAACAATATAACAAACCAATTGACCTATTACTTTCTTAAAGTGTAACACCAGGATTCTCACAGAAACATCAGCAACCTACTCCACATTATAAAAGTATCCATGGTGGATTTCAACACTTGGTCAAACATTTGAGTGGACAACAAAATCCAGTTATTCATTCAACTTCGGTAGGAGCTTCTCATAGAGGAAACCATTAGCAACCATGGTAGAATCTAGTAGACAACAAGTGGCTTCTTACAAAAGAAAATATCAACAACCATGATCATGTCCAACAGACAACAAGTGGCTTCTTACAAAATCAAATATCAACAACCTACTCAATAGAAGAAAAATGTAACATGGTCGGATCCAACAGACAATAGTAGGTTGATCATATGACTATTTATATAGCTTTATTCATGCCTTATCAGAAAAGCAGTCATCATAATATACCACAAAAAAATTTATCCCATTTAGAACAACACAACAACCAAAATTGTTCTATATTTCATTAATACATCCAATTCCAATAGAGTCAACAATTCTATGTATCACGTGGTTTAAGGAGCTAATCAACCAAGTTAGCAACAAAGCCTTTCAACTTCTTCAAATTTCCATAATGGATATGTCCAAGGACTCGCAATCAATTATGTCGAATTGCAGCAAGAATTTCATCACGCTCATGTCTTTATGAAAACATCTCCCTCTTACACAGGACAAATAAGTCCTCATCCATTATAAAAAACATATCATCAATTCATAGCAGAAAAATCACTGGCTCATATTCAGCAGATTTGGATCAACATCATTCTTCAAACTTCTAGCCATATTCATCTTGGAACATATTTCTTTTTGTCATAGATTAAAAAATGCTTCAATCAGGATGATATTGTTTTCTCCATCTAAGTACAGAGCTCATCCAATCATGATTCTTTTCATCACATTTATCTTCCGTCCATTTCCAACAATTGCCACACCTTACCGGTATTCATTATGTACCTTCAATCCTCACTAGGAGGTCATGGAAGAACAAATACAGCTAATAAATATATACAATGACAAGAGACTCATAATGAAACAATAAATAAGAAAGTAATTATCTCTTGAGAAAGTGCCATCCCCCTCTTGATATTACAACATATGCTTGTTTTTCAATGGCAAGGTAATTTAATTCTATCCCCTGTAGGCTAGCGCTCATAAAAGAAATAGGTTGTTCATTTCCTTTAGTATCCTTTAGATTCATTACGACCGCAATTGGCGAATCTAAAGAGAAGCTATAAAGCATGAAATATTTTCCATAGTTAGGACAAAATAATGTAGGTGCATCAGCAATTTATTGTTGGATTTGAGAGAAACATCTTTTTCCTGTTTATCCCATTTTTATGTTGCATATTTCTTAATCATCTCGTGTGTAGGCATAACTATTTGAGCATAATCAGAGATGATTTTTCTCAAGCTATTGAATTTTCCTAAGAAATACTGCATAGTCTTCCTATTCACTAGAAATGGGAAATTTTAACATATTTTACCCTCTTGGGATCAATTTTAATTCCACTCTTTGAAATGATGTGCCCTAAGAAAGTCCCTTCAGACACACCGAAATCAATTTTCTTTGGATTAAGAGAAATCCCATATTTTCGACACCATTGAAATATTTTTTTTAGATGACATATGTAATCCAATCTTCTCTTGGAAAACATAGTAACATCATCCAAAACAACTATGTTTTGACCAATAAGTCCACTTAAAGCGATGTCCGTCGCTCTTTGAAAAGTAGCACTAGTGTTGATAAGTCCAAATGGCATCCTCTTCAAAGAAAATGTTCCCCATTTTGTCTTGAAGGTAGTCTTCAATCGATCAAGTTCTGCTACTAGCACTTGATTGGAACCAGAGAAACCATCTAGTAACGAGAAAATATCAGACCCATATATTTTCTAGAGGATCTATTCCATGTATACCACTGGGTAATTATCTTTATCAGATTCCCAGTTGAGATTACAAAAATCTATGCGTAACATTATTTCACTGAACTTTTTTCTGACTAGGACCAAAATCAAAGCCCAAGTGGAGTGTATGACTTTAAAAATGATCCAAGCATCCAACAACTTTCTCAATTCCTTTTGGGTGAGGGGTTCCAGTTTTGGATGTACATTCCTTAGTTTTTTGGAAAGTTTTTACCCCTTATTTTATGGGAATGACGTGTTGGATAATACGAGTATCATATGTCTTTAAATCATTGTATGTCCATGTGAACACGTTATGGTCATATTTGAATAAGCAGATGAGCACCTATTGTTCCTGTGGAGAACAACATGTACCAAGGTTTACATACTTCAGATATTCTTGAGTTCCTAGATTGACTTGTTCATATGATAACTTTAAACTTTGAGTTTGTGTATTGTTTGGTCCTCTAAATCAGTTTTTTAGGTCATATAACTTCTCCAGTGCCACCACACCTTTAGGCATAGTGTCTCCATTCATTTCTCTAGATTCCTCCTACAAATCTTGATCATGTTCATCCTCTTTTATGGAAACGTCTTTGAAAAAAAGGGAGAGAGTTCTCCATTTGAATTATTAGTTTGTTTGAATTGATTTAGCTTGTTATTATACATGAGTATTTTGTTTTGTGTTTCTTTTTTCTTCATTAATGTAGCATGCTATGTTCTTTACTTAGTCTAGTACATTTTATTTTGTTCCACTAACAATATAACAAACCAATTGACCTGTTACTTTCTTATAGTGTAACACCAAGCTTCTCACATAAACGTGAGCAACCTACTCAACATTATAGAAGTATCCATGGTGGATTTCAACACTTGATCAAAAATTCAAGTGGACAACAACATACAGTTATTCATTCAGCTTCAGTTGGAGCTTCTCACAGAGGAAAACATTAGCTACCATGGTAGAATCTAGTAGACAACGAGTGGCTCCTTACAAAATAAAATATCAACAACCATGATCACATCTAGTAGACAACAAGTGGCTTCTTAAAAATTAAAATATCAACAACCTACTCAATAGAATAAAAACATAACATGGCCAAATCCAACAGACAATAGTAGGTTGATCATATGACTATTTATACAACTTCATTCATGCCTTATCAGAAAAGCAGTCATCATAATATACCACAAAAACATTTATGCCATTCAAACCAACACACCAGCCAAAGGTGTTATATATTTCATTAATACATCCAATTCCAATAGAGTCAACAATTATATGTATCAGCTGGTTCAAGGAGCTAATCAACCAAGTTAGCAAAAAAGCCTTGCAACTCCTTCAAATTTTCATAATGAAGATGCCCAAGGACTCACAATCAATTATGTTGAATTGCAGCAATAATTTCATCAAGCTCATGTCTTTATGAAAACATCTCCCTCTTACACAGAACACATAAGTCCTCAGCCATTATAAAAAAAATATCATCAATTCATAACAGAAAAATCATTGGCTCATATTTAGCAAATTTGGATCAACATCATTCTTCAAAACTTCTAGCCATCTTCATCTTGGAACTTATTTCTAGTTTTTGTCATAGATTAAAAAATTCTTCAACCAGGATGATATTGTTTTCTCCATTTGAGTACATAGCTCATCCAATCATGAGTCTTCTCATCACATTTCTCTTCCATCCATTTAAAAAAATTTCCACACATTACCGGTATTCATTATGTACTTGCAATCCTCACTAGGAGGTCCTTGAAGAAGAAATACAACCAAGAAATATATACAATGACAAGAGACTCATAATGAAACAATAAATAAGAAAGTAATTATCTCTTGAGAAAGTGTCATCCCCATCTTGATATTACAACATATGCTTGTTTTTCAATGGAAAGGTAATTTAATTCTATCCCCTGTATGCTGGCACTCATAAAAGAAATAGGTCTCGCATTTCCTTTAGTATCATTTATATTCATTACGACCCAATTAAGGAATCTAAAGAGAAGGTATAAAGCATGAAATATTTTCCATAGTTTGGACAGAATAATGCGAGTGCATTAGAAATTTCCTGTTGGATTTGAGAGAAACATATTTTTCCCATTTATCCGAATTGTATGTTGCATATTTCTTAATCATCACATGTGTAGGCATAACTATTTGAGCATAATCAAAGATGATTTTTCTCAAGATATTGACTTTTCCTAATAAACACTGCATAGCCTTCCTATTCACTAGAAATGAGAAATTTTAATGTATTTTACCCTATTGGGATCAATTTTAATTCCACTCTTTGAAATGATGTGCCCTAAGAGAGTCCTTTCAGACACACCAATTTTTTTTTTTTTGGGATTAAGAGAAAACCCATATTTTTGACACCACTAAAATATTTGTTTTAGATGACATATGTAATCCAATATTCACTTGGAAAACATAGTAACATCATCCAAAACAACTACGCTTTGACCAATAAGTCCACGTAAAGCAATTTCCATCACTCTTTGAAAAGTAGCACCAGTGTTGTTAAGTCCAAATGGCATCCTCTTCAAAGAAAATGTTCCCCATTTTGTCTTGAAGGTAGTCTTCAATCGATCAAGTTCTGCTACTAGCACTTGATTGGAACCAGAGAAACCATCTAGTAGCGAGAACATCTCAGACCCAGATATTGTCTAGAGGATCTATTCCATGTATACCACTGGGTAATTATCTTTATCAAATGCTCAATTGAGATTACATAAATCTACGCATAACATTATTTCACCAAACTTCCTTCTAACTAGGACCAAGTTCAAAACCTAAGTGGAGTGTATGACTTTAAAATTATCCAAGCATACAACAACTTTATCAAGTCCTTTTGGATGAGGGGTTCCAATGTTGGATGTACATTCCTTATTTTTGGAAAGGTTTTACCCCTTATTTTATAGGAATGACGTGATGGATAATATGAGTATCATATGTCTTTAAATCATCGTATGTCCATGTGAACACATCATGGTACTATTTGAATAAGCGGATGAACAACTATTGTTCCTATGGAGAACAACATGTACCAAGGTTTACATACTTAAGATATTCTTGAGTTCCTAGATTGACTTGCTCATATGATAACTTTAAACTTTGAGTTTGTGTATTATTTGGTCCTCTAAATCAGTTTTGCAAGTCATATAAATTCTCCAGTGCCGCCACACCTTTTGGCATAGTGTCTCCATTCATTTCTCTAGATTCCTCCCAAAAATCCTGATCTTGTTCATCCTCTTTTATGGAAGCATATTTGAAAACATCATGGAAGCATATTTGAAAACATCAACATTATCCATAAAGTGCAGTATACATTGGTTGTCATTGAAAAAATTTAAATTAGTGATGTTGCCAGGCATAGATAGTTTATATATAATTTCAATATAAAAACCATTTTTCAATGGTGACATCCTAGTGGTTGCATTTGCTAATGCATCTTCTGTAGCATTTCTAAGCCTAGGAACATAAATGATATTAAAAGCTTTAAAATGATTAATCAAATGTGATACATATTGTTGGTTTTTTAAAGATTCGATGAAACACAGTGGAAATTATCCCGTACCTGATGAGTGACCACCTCTGAGTCACTAATTACGTTGAGAATATCTACCTTCGTATCAATGCCTTTCTTTAATCCAAGTACGAGTTCTTCATATTTGGTAGTATTATTGGTACACTTGTACTCAAAACATCATGAAAGGATGTGCTTATTATTACATGGGTCTACAAGTATGTAACCAACTCCAAAGCCATCATACATCTTTGAGACATAAAAATATAGAGTCCACATATTATTAGCTACTAATTTTCTTCATATACTATTATTACTATTTTTATGTACATATATATTACAAGATTAATTTTCACTAGCTAGAGAACAAGGAAGGAGCTCTAGCTATGTATGTGGAGGAATAGGTGATGGTTGTGATTGATAACACTCGTGCTCAGTTTTTAGGAACAAATTTCCAAAAATAAAATCGACAAAAGAAAAAGCCGTATTGTGGCCCTTAAGTGGTGTCACATTGTGTTTCATGTATGGCTTACTTGCCACTCGAATATGGTTACTCTTGCCCTTGTATGGAAGCCATAAATGTGACTAGTTTGTAGCAAAATACCCCTGTAATTTTCTACACCAGTCTCTGTTGAGGAGCACACCATAGGATTCTGGGATTTCGACAATTACAGTATTTATACATTGTTGAACTCGGTAATCATATGATAACCGAATAAGAAAATTACCGAGTTCACCAATAGCTTGGATGAGATATTTTTCCTTATAAATAATTTGCGTATCGGTTTTGTCCCGTTTAGCATAATTTTCTTGGCTACAAAAAATGGTATTACATTTATAGAAGGACTAGAATCAAATAAACAATTTTGGACATTGTAATTAAAAAATTCAAAATTTAATAAAAATGGAGGGTAGAAAGTGTTAGCATTTAATGTTACAACATTAACTACAGATTCAAGGGAACCAGGAGACTTACCAGACACCTTTAGAGAGGAATAATATTTATCACCTAGTGAAGGTTGTGGAAAGTCCTAGACAAGCAGTTCACATTGGCCTGCTACCTTTGTGAGCTCAAAGATGGAAATATTGGCTCGAGCTCTCTTTAAATAATCAATTATGTTATATTCAATTGTATCACCTTTAGCGGGTAGTACTTAAGTCTTTGGAGGATTAGCTTTGTTTGACCATTTTGAAGTGATGGAATTACTCTTATTGTTGGGGAAGGTGCCCCTAAGAATTAGTTGTGTTTCTATAATTACTCTATGCATTCTGAGCAGGATCGACTGGTGGTGATATCCTTATTAACAATTGTTCCTTTAATTTTGGTCTCGTTTCCTCCTATTCAGAAACAAGCCCTTTTCTCCTTAAACTATATTGACCATTTTGCTTATGGGGGGCCTCACTTTTAGGTGGTGCTTCAACACTTTTCTTGTCAGCATTTAATATACAATCAAAAGTATTCACTACATGTCTAATACCAATACTTTCTTCATCTACAATATGTTCTTTTGTTTCCTTCTTTTTTTTTTGCTCTGGTCATCTGCTAATAAGGAATCTACAATTTGTGCGACTAGAGCATTCATTTTGTGGCTCCATAGTGGGCTTGTCTTTTCTGAATGATATTCCTAGTGTAAATTAAAATAGTTTTCCATACCTATACTATCTATATTCAACACAAAATTTGAACTTTGGGAAGACTTGGCGGGATGATTATTACTGTTGTTCCTATTATTCCTTTGAAATGGGAAATAATTTGGAGGCTTGCTACTATTAGAATTATCACATGAACTTCTATTTAATTTTGAAATTTCAATGGTAAGTGCCTTCACTGTTCAGGTCAAGCTTTCAATATCTAATAAGTCCATTTCTTTAGCCTTAATTGAATAAGGCTTATACTTCCTATCAGTTTCCACACATTATTTTAATTCATTGTCATCAATAATAACTCAAATAGCACGTAAGTCATTCTCGACGGTGATTTCTTCTGCAAATTTGTGTGCCAATGTTTCCTTTCAAACTCTTTTAAAAATGGGGAAATGCTAATGGAAATGAAACTGCATAATAATCAATAGTAATTGAATCATGTGGTTTCGTTCCTGACAGAAACTTGAACAATACACGATTTAAATTTTGATTAAAATCTTTCACTTTCTCCTTTTCCCCCATCTTACTATTTCGAGTTCTTTCAATAACATGGCAGGATTCTTGTCATAAACAAATTTCTCGAGAAACAACTTTTTAAACTCCCTCCAACTATGGACTGAAATGATAGGCAGTCTATGGTACCATGTTAATGCTCTACCTTCCAATGTAAAATGAAATAATCTGCAAGCAACATCATCGTACCTTACCTCCAACATTTTTAGATGCATGTAGAAATCGTCAATGTGATCTTCTACCTTTGTCTTCTTATCTGGATCAAAATTTGATAACAGTTTTTTTGGATGTCTATGCATCTTATGTAGATTAACAAAAAGAGAAGGAGGCCCTTGGGCCATCCAATCCAATTCTTGGTCAGCTATGTCTTCGTCTCTAGGTTCCTCCTCATTTTCGAAATCTAAGGAGCCTTCTCCTTGACAGTTTAAATCACTACCAAAATTGAAAGCTCTGTAAAAAATAACAATGTCTTCCTCATACCCTTCTTTAATGGGTGGAAGTGGTTCTTTCGAAATTGTTCCTTTTGAGGACTCTGCTAACTCTTCAAGAGTGGCAAAAACAAAATCTTCCACTGTCAAAATTAATACACTGGTACAAGTTATTTCTTTCTTATTCATGTTATGCAGGAGATTTTTTACAACAAGGAGTAGATCGATATCATTTTCAAACCGACGAGTTATAGCTAAAAGTGCCCATAGTTGTTCATAGGTAACCTCATATGTCAACTCTGGACTATGATGAGAAGACCCTCCTACTTCAAGAAAAGGAGTTGGAATGGTGTTTATAATGTTTCTACCTTTTCCAGAAGATGAATGGTTAGGGTGTGTGGAGTTATCAGCCATAAAAAAATGGTTTCCCTCCTAGTGCCAGAATGTTGACGGTGTCAGAGGCCGCCAACATATAGTGGATCTCCCTAATATGAGGTCCCAATTATACCTCAGACCATTTGGTGTAGGATTCCCATCTGGAATATGATATGAATGTCGTTTACTTAAAGATATTCCTTAGCTTTAGCTGTTAGAATGAGAGAGAAGATCAAATGTACTTTTGAATGATCAAGTGAGTACACCTTGTGAATTTTTGATTGCAAATGTATCAAGGTTCTCTTACTTCAAGGGGGAAATAAAGTGAGCCTCTAAGAGAGAAGTAACAGTACTACCCTAATGGAGACACATGTGAATAAGAAAGACTCATCTAATGTCTAGTGAAATATTTCACATGGATGTGACGATCATTATAAACATTACAACACATTTCCAATGCGTTGAGTTTGAAATTCACCGAAATAGTTGAATTACTCCATTACATGTGAAAGAAAACATAAATAAAAAACCTCCAAATAATAGTCTTAGAAACATCCATAATCCATGTGTGAAAATTTGTTGGCTAGGAAGGCTTCAATATTAAGCAAAAGTCCCAAGATACAAAAATACAATGAACATCACTAGCTCCAATAGTGGAGTGTTAGAGCCACTACTTTCTCCCCAAAGCACTAAATTTGTCTCTCTAATGCCTAATGGGAGAAGCCATAGTTAAAATTCCTTTACATGAGAAATGAGGATCCTTTTATAACTTGAGGCATAACTATCATAGCCCCATGACTCTTGAATTTCCAATTCCTAATGACCTTTGGACTTCTACAAAATTTGGACTTCCAAATGGCTTTTGGAATTACATATGACTCCTAGTATTACATGTGTTTTAGATTTCCATGACTCTTTTTTCCATACATGACTCTTGTACATCCACTTATTTTTTTACAATGATTACATCATAAATTCCACATCATCACATGATGAAGACGTGACATGTCATTATCATTGATGACTAGGACTAATAGTGACTAATGAAATGGAATTTCCTCACTGGTGACATGGTTTCCACTTGTGTCTTTGTTCTTCATGGAGCTTATGATCGTTGATGTCTTCACCCTCCAAAGGGTCTTTCATCTAATGGAGTATTCAGGGTTCTTTGATCACCAACATTTCAGTGTGTTATTTTTTCTTCATTGCTTCCTTTGTCTTCCTTCTTTTCTCAATCTTCCTCATTTGTGCTTTGCACGTTGTTCCTAGAGTACTTGTATCTACAATCACTCATGAAAATAAACCATCAGCTTGAAAATCCCATATTCTACCATGTTTTATGTATATTTCATGTTAAAGCCTTATTAGTGCGCCTGAAAGGGAAAAAGAGAGCTTCTCGGTGTAAGGGTGAACTTAGAAAGGATGAAGGGATAAAGGGAGGAGGATTTAGAGATTCAACACACACTCATGCACTTAAGAAAAAGAGGAAATCAAGGCAGGGCACATGGTGCAAGTTTGAAGTAAGAAGGATAAGGCTTCAAGCTTCCCAAGTGTTTTTTGTGCTTAAGGGAGAGAAGGAGAGCACAGGGTGCACTCTTGATGGCTGAAGGATGGAGGCTTAAGGCCTTCATAGTGTTCTCATGCGCTCAAGAGGACCAGGAGGGTGCATGGTGCAAGTATGAAGGCTAAATGGTGAAGCTTTGTGCCTTTAGAGTGTGATCATGTGCTCAAATCATCAGGAAGGAGCATGGTGCATTATGGAATTCTGAAGGGTGGAGTTGAAGGCCTTTGGAGTGTGCTCATGCACTTAAGGAGGGTGCATTCCTTCAAGTCGAAGATGTGAGCTCAAAGGAAGACTTAGTTTCTCAAATGGGTGCAATTCAAAATAAGGAAGGGGAAAGGGATTTAGGAGTGCAATTTGTGCCCTTAGAGGGTGCATGGTGCAATTACAAATAATGAAGGATTTCTTATCAAGACTTCAGAGTGTGCTTTTGTACCCCTAACTTCGACGAGTTCATTTTTCAATTGTAATTTGTCAAAGCCTAGGATACAGGGTGATGGGCGAACATGATGAGTTTTGACATAAAACCATGTGCAACACATACCAAATCATAAAGGAACTTATAAAAGCCTTAATAAGTATAAATATATAGCAAAACACCACTTTTCATACATTCCCAAAGTACAACAAATAAAGTGTGTGCGATTGCGACCAAAAAGTGTCGTTTTACATCAACACAAATATTATGATCATGAAATGCACTAAATATGATCTAATCAATGTGACAACACTTGATAACATTCAAGAACACTTGAAAAATAATAAATTACATGATATGACACTTTATTATCAAGGCGACACTAGATACGATGGTAAAGTAGGATCCAAAATTTGAAGGTAGAGAAAATTTTTAGGGTGTTCTAGCAACTACAACACTTGGTGACACATTGGGTGAGTTGTAGCTTCTTTGTTTAGGGATATATTTTGGTCAAAGGGTCAGACCTTTAGGAATTATTGATTCACTAGTTAGATTTCCTTGATTCCCCCCTTTAGACCTCGTTATATATATAGAATATCACTTTATTCTAATTGGTTGAGCACACAAAAGATACACCATATCGAAATTGTTTCAATCCAGGAAAGGGTAATGTGCGCGATGATTTATGATATTCATAGTATGAGTTTTCATCTCTGGTGTTTCTTCATTTCTAGCAGCCCTGGAAAATACCCCATCAGAGTCACTTCAGGAGCACAAATGTTGCTTTGCTTCCAGTGAGCTTGGACAGTACCCCGATGAAGTTGCTTGCTTCACCTCCATGCATAGGAATCCTTTCTCTTCTTTCACCCTTTTATTTATTTATTTAATAGGACTCTGAATTGAGACTTATTATTTTCAATGGGTGGAAGAGGGATCCCAAATTATTGATAGTAGAGGAGGTTGACGCTTTATAGAAGTAATTTAAAACCTCTTATTTTTGTTTTCTCACTTTTGATTTTCCCCTTATCCTTTCTCTACTAGAGTGGAAAAGCGTTAACACACAAGTAGATGTACACCAAGTTGAATAGTTATATACTAGCATGGGCATAGATATAATAGGTTCCATTAGTATTCTCCTTTTGTATGTATCATATTTTCCATCTGGACTTAGCTCAACCTATGGAGTTTTCCCAAACAAAGAAGGATAACAAATAGAAAGCCTAGTGTTGTGGTTGTCACACTTGTCTTTGATTTCACCACAAAGTCCTTTTAGGCCATGCACTTTTACACAGGGTATTATTTATGTACAATGAGCAAAAAACATGACTAGGAAAGACACGATGAACATATACGAAAAGGAAAATAAACGAAACAAATTGTATTGGAAGAGCAACATGTATTTGCTATTGAAAATAATGCTTCATTCCTTGGCCATTTACAGGAAGGGGGTCAATCCTCTCGTCTATGTATTTCAACTTGAATATATTATGACCAATCCTTTCTTTGATGGTGAATGGTCCAATCCACAAATATTGGAACTCCGTGTGTTTGGTATTTTATTCGTGGGTTTTATTCCATTTTACACTAGGTCACCCTCATTGAAACTCTTTTCCCCTACATATTTCCTATCAAACCAACACTTTACATGGTATTGGTGAAAAAAAAATCCCTCTTTGGACTTAAGCCTCTCTTCCTCTAGTTTGATTAAAGTGTCTACCCTGATTTGAACCAAAAGGAAAGTTCTACCATGTGATTCTTGGGATAGTTACAAGGTTGGAAGATACAAGTTCGAGGGAAAGATATTTTTTTTTACTGTAAACCAGAAAGTACAACAACGTCTTAAAGGAATACTTAGGAGTTACACATTCAACCCATAATGCATTGGTCAAAGAATTATTCTATTTCCTTTTCTTAGAGAATATTTTGTCTTGATTATGTGGATAAGATTTTTTTTTTGTCGATTCATCCAAACCATTTCCATGTGGGTAGTAATTAGATGCATGCCTTAATATAATCCCAATTTCCAATGTGAATTCATAAAGCTTTAATGAAGAAAAGTAAGTCACATTATCAAAGACAAGTGATGTTGGAACACACATGATTTGGTGGATCAAATTTATGCTCAAAATTAAAATTTCTCATAATGGAACAAAACCTATGCACTTGAGTAGATCTTGTCATTCTGAATCCGACGCAATTCGTTTTGCGCAAAATTGACGTATTATGCTCCCAGAAACGAGTTCTGATTGATTTGTAAAACAAGTGAATTTTGGCAAAAAAAGGATTGTTGATTGTGTATTTTGGGTCAGTGGAAGGCTGCCACGTGGCCTCTCTTGATTGGCTAAAAATTTAAAATTTTTGGCCTACCACATCTTGACACTTGGCAGGAATTCATTGGCACTGACTAGGCAAATTTTGATTGCATGTTTGATAGACCAATGAGAGGCTGCCACGTGGTAGCTCCCTAGTTGGCTAAAAATTTCACAAGGGTCAAGGTGAGTTTGACAAGGGTTAAACCTGGGACCTCCCACCTACAAGTCTATCTTCCTACCAATTCACCACACAATCATTTCTTAATAAATATATTTTAAACATTATATTTATGTTTAGAAAAAAGCGTTATTTAAAATATTAATAAAATATTCGGCCATGTTATATATAACTAAATATTTCGTTATTAGGCTGCATTGGAAAAATTAACAACCCCACAATTTGCACTGGAGGTTTGGGAAAACGTTGCCTCGTTAGCGCTTTTTGGGGCCAATTTGTAGGGCAGTTTGTAGGCAGGGTGAAATTGTAGGACGAATTACTGGAAAACTTGTGGAGATCATAACTTCTTCATTTTTTATCCTTTGTGGGAGAAGAAGGAGGATAAATAGGGGGCTTTTAGTGATCTGAAGCAGTTAGAGCTATCAGTAGAGCCATTTGAGCACTACAATTATATGAAAACAACATTTTTTTTATCATAATGAAAGAGGCCCAACCATTGGAAGTTGTAGCCCAGGAGGGGTGAGCTCCTTCATCAATTGTTGTTGTGTGTTTACTATAATGGTGATAGTGTCTTATGTTTTTATGCAAAAAATTAGTTTAAATTTCATGTTTATGTGTTTAATAATTTCACAAAAGAGGCTTTAAACCTAGTTGACTCACTTGCAAAACTTCACAAACCTCAAGCAACGCCATATACAGATCATGTTGGTATCAGAGCTAGCGTTTTATTTATTGTTCTGAGGTTTTAATTGTTTCAAATTGTATGTTATTCTTACAAGGTTTAATCTCAAGAGAATATAAGGAAATTTTGTGCTTTCAAGTCCTTAAGTTAGGTCAAGGACAAGGAGTGAAATTTTAGCACAATCTCCACTACAAATTCTACCCAAAATTACAGTTGAAGCTTCAAAAATTAGGTCACATGAAGGAGAGCCTGAAAATATGTCAGAGGATGAAAAATCCTTGAGGAAAGAATTATTTGATATGAAAAGAATGGTGAAAGTTATCGATGATGAGAGAAGCATAAGGTTGCAAGGCGAGAGCCGCAATTCTCCAAAGGGAGATAAGTCTTCAAAAGGAAGAGGAGATGGGGACAAGCCTCCAAAAGGTAATGGGAATGGTGAAAAACCAAATTTGATACCACCATTCTCCTCACCACCATATTCACCATCATCTTCTTCCACAATAGTCCCTTCATAAACACCAACACATTCTCCAAAATGCCATGGTAAAACTCCATTTTTGTTGCTCGACATTAAGTTGATTTGCCTATGTATGATGGAGAGGTAGATGTTGAAATTTTAGACAATTGGGTATGTTATTTGAAGTGTATTGCAATATACAAAGGATCAAGGATGATGACACCAATATTCAACTTGCTTCACTAAGATTGGAAAGTGCATCTCTTATTTGGTGGGAAACCAAAACTCAAGAGGACATGAAGAAAAATGGTGAGGTATTAACCTCTTGGAATGATTTTTTTGCTGCCTTAAGGAGAAATTTTTATCCATTAGCATACATGAAAAAGGCTATAATGGACTGGAAAAAATTTAGGAAAGGCAAAGGACAAAGTGTTCAAAGCTATTCTCAAGAGTTTAGGAGAAGAGCACTAATTTTCGGTGTATATTTGACATCTCAAGAAACTTTGTTGAATTACATTTGAAGTTTGCATAGTTACCTAAGACATGATATTATGATGTTTAATCCTTCAAATTTAGATGAAGTATGTGTACATGCCACACATCTAGAGGAGAGAGGGAAACATGTTTTAGAGGAGACAAGTGAGGATACCTTTGAGTCTGAAGAGAAAGGAAAGGGTAAGTTCAAGGGTAAAGGTAAGAAGAATGCTTCCATCAAGAAGGATAAAGAAAAACTCGCATGCAAACATTGTTCCAAAGATGGGAATGATGAAAATCATTGCTGGAAACTTCATCCAGAGTGTTATCACTATTAAAATTTTCTAAACTTGGTGAGTTTATACTTGTTCCTAAGTCATGGTATTAGATAGGATTTGAGTCATTTTTATGTTTTATAGGGTCTAAGCCATAGGTTACAAGTCTCATTTCAACACCAAATAAAGTTCATAAACCTTGCTTTACTCTTTAGAAGTTTCATACCACATTTTGAAAACCATATTTTAAGTTTTTTTTTTAATAAGCCACGAAACGACATTTTCGTAGCGTGCTCAGTGTAAAAAAATGCTTTTGCGCTATGAAAACGTTGGTATTTTCGTAGCGCAAAATCCAAAAATCACATTACTAGCGCTACGAAATTGGGGATTCGAAATTTTTCGATTTAACTGTCACATCCATCAATTTTGGTTAAATTTTCATGATTAAGTGTTAGTCCACGAATCCTCCTTCATGCATGCAACCATCCAAAGAAATTATGAAATCATTATGAGATTTGTTAGGGGTCATTTGTCATTGGTCCTTTTCAAATTTGAAAAATGGTTGGTTATCATCGATTTTGTCTCATACAAAGAAAACATTGCATGCATATCTGCTGTTTGCAAGAGAAGCTCATGATAAGAAACCAGAGCTTTCCTTAAGTTTTCAAGTGAGGCAGAATTTCAATCAAGCAAGGCTGAACCCAATTGATGTTTTGTCAGCAATTTCGATACTTGATAATCAAGTGCGTTTTAAAATAATTGTTGGCTGAAACAAGATTTCTAATCAAGCGAGGTTGAACCAAATTTTCAAGCGAGCCAATTCATCCAACAAGGAGGTCAATTATAGGTTTTCTGAAGACACAGGGTTTTCAGAAGGAAGATGACAGAAGAAAAAAGAAATAACAGGTCTGGTCACTGTCTGAGAACATAACCTGAAGGTTTAGAAGCTCTCACAAGAGATAAATTTGTTGAAGAAGCCTTCAAGAAGGTAGGGTGCTGGAGGTTCTGCGAAAAGCTTCAAGGAGGGCATAATCAAGTTACCAAAGAGTTTTCTATGAACTTCACAGGGTCAAACAAAAAGGTTGGTTTTCTCAATTTACCAATTTCTCCTGAAGTTATATCAACAGTCACAGAAATTCCAAGGGGGGAATATAGATGGTTCAAGAATTTTAGGTTTGAAATGAAACCTTGAAAAATATTTTTGAAGCCAAAGTTTATGGATACTGATTTGAACAAAGCTGTGTCATGAAGTTATGTCAAGGATGAATATGCCAATCTGCTCTACAACATCCAAAGGTACTTCACCTGCGAATGGAGATACCATAAGGTGTACACTTACCACTTTAAACTCTTATTGCATTTCACAGGAATAATCTCTCTAGACTCACCTTTCTTTCTATTTCGAAGTCTGGCCAAGATGGCAGACAAAGTACAGATGAAAACTCAGGCATGTGAAACATTATTATTTCATCATGGTCTAGTCAAGTTAATAATTTTACAGGAGCTCAGAAAGTGAATAGAGAATGGTCTGCATTTCTCTTTTTGAGTGGAATAGGGGTTGAAGGAATAGGTGCTAGCCCTCAAGTCAAAGAAACATCTCCATAAAAAACTATTGAACCTGCAGAAACAAAATCAAGGAGGTTTGTCAAGCTGAAGCCCAGGAAATAGGTAAAGGAACCAATGATAAACACATCATTGAATATCCAAAGGACTCCTCAATCTACACAGAAGAAGATAAATCATGTCAAAGAGACAATTCAGGAACAGTCAATTATTAAAACAACTCAGAATAAGTTGACTAGGAGTTAAAGGTCAAACGAGAAGGGTAAGGCTATGGTCACAAATGAAAACTTGGAATTAAGAGGTGACTTGAATGATATATTACAAGATATTGACATTGAAGAGGCTCCCCTGGTTCAAGCAGATTTCATCAAACTAGATACAAGTGGAAAATCAAAGAAATTGAAAACATCCAAAAAATTAGATTTTGAGGATGAAGTGTCAGAGTTTGTCTTTAAGCCTAGAAAACCCTTGAATAGGTAGTCTAAGAAATTGCAGCAGCCAGACATGGAGATAGACCAAATAGGAGGTGAGGATGATTTTTTTTTTGAAGAACCCATAAATATATCATCTCCAATGCTTGAAGAAGACAGAAAAAGAGTTTTTAATACTCAGAGAAAAGAGTAGTTATGAGGAGGTTAAAGACAAAATCATACTTGCAAACATCGAAATTGATAAATTGAAGAAGAAAGTGAGAATGCATGTTGTAGAAAGGTCTAACTTTGAGAGGTTGAAAGGTCTGTGGGAGCTAGAAAAGGTTTCAAACGTTGAGTCAATCAGCAGTGAGGATCAATTCTACATATGGACCGTCCCTGCAATCAAGGAAGCAAAGTTCATAAGGATTGTTAATACCAAACTAAGAGATAATAATAGAAGGCTTAAAAGGTAGGTTGAAGATCTCGAAATACAGTTAGCAAAGCTTGAAGATCAACCACAGTAAAAATGAGTGTAAATAGTAAGTGACATCTTCTAACACATTTTTGGGGTTATGTGGAAAGATTTCATTTTTTTAAATAGTTCAGAGTTGATTTTTGTTGATTATGAGAGCTTATATATATAACTGGAAGGATGGTAGTAAACGTTTGAAACTTAAAATTTTGGAAAAATATGTGAAAAGATAGACATAGTAGTTTCGTAGCACGCTACGAAACTGCTGTAGGATGCAGTTTGGACAATTTTGCAAGGTTTCAAAGGGTGAAAAGGATTTTTTTTTAAACCTTGATGTTGCTGAAGAATATATAAATATCACAAGTGAAGATCCAATGGAAAAACACAAAAAAATGAATGTTCCAAGTGAAGTTTTCAAAGGTAAAGTTCTGCACTACGAAAACAACAGACAGTTTCGTAGCGCAGCAATGTTAACGGTTTTAGCACTCCTTAAAAAGTTTGGTTTGGGCACAACTAGAAGGGCGAAGTCACATGAGTTTAATAAGACATTACTACATGTTTTTTAGCACAAATTTGTCAGCAGATGGTTTGAAGAAACATAAATTAAGCACTATAGCTATTTTGCAGGGAGCATGTTCCTATATTTTAGGGCAGATAAGAGGCAAATCAATACAGTCTAACAGCAAAGAGATGGACATCATCAAGGTCGAATTTTAGGAGGAGCAGCTATTAGATAGAAGATTTAATGTTTAGATAAGTTTGTTAAGTTATAATAAAGAATTGTAATCCTATTTGTATTAGGACTCTAGAACAGACAGTTTAACTGTTAGATGTGATTAAAAGTTTGTTTTAGCAGTTGATAGGTGTCAAGCTAGCAAATTCGAATTTTTCTCAAGTTTTTGGAGAGAATCGAAGAATGTAATGATGACTCTATAAGAGACAAGAAGTCGAATTGCATAGGTTTGGAAAATTTCATTAAAAATCATATTGTTTTGTTGTAGCAAAAAACTATGTTTTTATATTAATACAGCAGATATATTGGTTTCATCACTTAGGATTCAGAAAGGGTTATTTATGTTTGATATTCTCATGGATTTCCTCTTTCAATTACTTGCAGTGGCATGAATTTATGTTACCTAGAATTCAATGAAGGTGCTCTAACTTCCTTCATATGTTCATGAACTGTATTTATTTTCTGTCCTACTGTTCTGTTGATGCATCTAAACCCTGAAATGCCCTGACTTCCATATGAAGTTGATACTCATGTTTTGCAAAAACACACTTAACTCCATAAGCCCAATAGATGTTTGTTGACTATAAGTACAACCAATTGTCCATTTTTATCCATTTTACTCATAGATTTAGCCATCTAATCCTTATTTGAAAATCATAAACCTATTGAGAGAGCCCTCTAAAGTTGAGGAGGCTAAGCCTCAACTAAAATTCTGGTTTGAAATAGTTATTCTGAGTCTTCTTGAACATCAACCTATCAGGGTCTAATTTTGAGCTAACATTTTGGTGCGTCTGCGGGTAGCCTCAAGATTAATCATTCCCGAAATCAAGAAAGCTGAACTTCTGAAGGTAGCAGGAGCTCAGAAGGTTTTTCGAGGCTGTAATATACCTTGGTGAATCCATACATTTTCAAATTTTAAAGGTGGCTTCAAGAAGGATATACACACAGAGCAATCCTGATCCCAATCCACCTACCGTTGTGGACAATCCAAACACTATTTCAAAAATTCAAAGAATTTCAGAAATATCAGGTACTCCATCTCATTTGAAATCTTTTTCCTATGAAATATTAAGAAGTCCTGAAGATAAGAAAGTTGATGACAAGATTCATGAAGTGTTGTGTAGATCAGAAAGTGAAAAAGAACTCATTGATATTATCTTAGACTTGCAAAAAAGATGAATTGACACTTCAGCCTTAGTGACACATGAAGACAAGGAAGAGTTTTGGGAAGTTGTTACCTCTGAACTACTGCTAGAAAAAGATTCTTTAGATAAACTCAAAGAACTTGATCCTTTCGAAATCTTGCTGAAATCCAAAGCTGGTTTACCCCTTCCAAATTGGAGTCCTATTGTCAGTGGCTTACAAAAACCAAGCAGTCCTCCTCATATCAGTTCTTCATCTTCTTTTTTTTCCCCTCCTAAAACTACTGTTCATCCTCCAGTCATGGCTGCTCCTGCTAGGTATGTACCACTCATACTCCCTGCTGTTTTGCATGACCTTCCTAGTAAATATGCTGCTAGGATTCCTACTTGGGGTAGTGATGAGGAAATTTCAGTAGAGGAATTTGTAGACAAATTTAATGATTTTATAGACAGAGAAGAATTTTATGATGAGGATGTGAAGTTAAGGTTATTTGCATAGAGTTTTATTGGTGAAGTTAGAAAATGGTTTAAGGCCCTTGCACCAGGCAGCATTAGAACTTAGAATGATTTTGAAGACAAATTATTAAGAAAATGGGGTAATAGAACCAATCCAGTCCAAGCACTCACTGAATACAACAACCTTAGAAGGGCAGTGGATGAGTCTGTCCAAAAATTTTCAAAGAGATTTAATAAAGTTTTTGATTCAATTCCAGCTCATTTGAAACCTCCGGAAGCTTGAGCACAAATGAGATATGTTGAAGCATTTGATTATGAATTTTCTATCTTGTTGAGAGAAAGATAATTGCCTTCACTTGCTGAAATGAAAAGTGATGCAGTTAAGGTTGAGGTAAACATGATAGCTACTAAAAAGTCAAAAATTGGAAAAACTAAATTGAAAGAAGAAGAGAAACCATCCACTTCAACTTCTGAGGAAAAATTTGATTCAATGATGAAAACTATGGAGAAGTTGATGGATAGGTTAGCTCTTGGAAACACTTCAGCTCCTTCTGTGCAACATGAACCTCAGTTTAGAAATCCTCAATTCAGGAGACCTCAGAACCAACAAAGACCAAGAGAAAATAGAAATCAACAGCTTGATCCTCCAGTGAGACCTCCTTTTTAGCAAAATTTAGTAGATGAAGAAGATAATCCTGAGATTCTTAAAGAATCCATCCATTGTCTTGGCGAAGAAATGTGAGGAATATTCTTGACTAAAGAAGAGCATGACGAGTCAGATTTGGATAATCAAGGAGAAGAACCATTAGATTATTTTAAAGGGTATCAACATGCTATTTTCGAGATGCAAAAGCAATATAATCTTAGAAATAGAAATGTGCCTATCATTGCAAACAAAGTGCAGCCCAAGAAAGATGCTTCAAAGGCTTCCAAAGCTAAGAATGATACCCCAAAGATCACTGAAGGTAAAAATGGTACTCCACTTGGTAAGAAAGACACTCAAATTCCTCCTCTTGTCAAAGATGCTGAAAAATCTGTTTCCATTTTCAACCTTGAGAATGAAATTTCAAAGATTAAAATATTAGTCCCTTTCAATGAGATTCTCAAGGTGAATGAATATAGAATCAAGATAGTTAAGATTTTGAATTCACAACCAGGGGCTGTTGATATCTTGAATGTCCAAGAAGATAATCCTACTATATATTTGGGTCCAAGGTTAGAAGATGATCAAAATGAAGAGTTTCCTCCTTTTTATGTAGGCATTAGTATTCATGATATGACTTTACATTATGCTATGCTGGATTCCGGGCCTTCACATAACGCTATGCCCAAAGTAATCATGGAAAGAATGGGATTACAAATCACAAGACCATATAAGGATTTGTTTTCTTTTGATTCAAAGAGAGTTCAATGTATTGGTCTAATCAAGGATGTTGTTGTTCATCTAATGCAAATCCCAACAAAGACAATTGTTATGGAAATTGTTGTGGCTGATGTTCCTCCAAAGTTTGGTATGCTATTGTCAAGATCATGGGTAGCGAAAATCAAAGGCACAGTGCAGATGGATCTTACTTACGCTACTATTCCAGTTTTTGGTGAACAAAGGAGATTGTATCGGGAGACTAGAATGGCTTACATGGTAAGTAGCAAAGATAAGCCTCGGAATTTTCCTATTTATGCCTTTGATACTGAACTTGGATCTTCCATTATTTTCAATGAATCAGCTGATAGTGCTGAGGAAGAAATAAGAGCAGAAAATCAACATGTAGGAAATCGACAAGTAAATGACGAAGAGAAGGAGGAATGGTGGTCATTGTACTTTGATGGATCAGGAAGAAAAGAAGGGGCAGGAGCAGGGATATGGATTAAAAATCCAAATGATGAGAGTAAGTTTTACTCTTACAAACTGAATTTTAATTGCATAAACAACATGGCTGAATATGAATCTTTGATTTTGGGTCTAGATGTTTTGAAAAAGATGAAGGCTCAAAATATTTCTGTTTTTGGAGATTCTAAATTGGTTATTAGAAAATTTGAAAGTGTCTATCAAACGAAGGATGTCATAATGAGGGCTTACAAAAATTTAGTTTTAGACTTGTTGGAAAACTTTCAGTCGTATTCCTTCATAGTCAAAACTAGTGATTAGAATTCTATTTATGACTCCCTTGCTGTCTCCGCAAGTCTTTTCATCATTTCTATGCATTCAAATGAAAAATATGAGATTGAAGTTCACATAGGCCAGTTATACCGAACAATATCATAAATTGGCAAGTTTTTGAAGATGATCAACAGGTAAAGAATTTTATTGAGCTGAAAGAAGAATTTGAAAGTGCACATGTAGATCAGTAAAATATGCATGTTGAGTCTAAAGAAAATTCTGAAGTTTTTCAATTGAAGAATAATGCAATACCAAAAGGTCTTATTCCTCTTGAGAATATTTTTGATCAAAATGATGTTTTTAAAGTGCCAAAATTACAAGCTGATGAAGTGGAAGTAGAAAGCTGTAATGTTGGTACATTAGCTTTTCCTAAAATGATAAAAATTTCGAAGTTTCTTTCAGCTGATGTGAAATTTAAATATATTGAGATGATGAGAAGTTTTATGGATGTTTTTGCTTGGAGTTATGTTGATTTAAAGCAATATGACCCTTCTATTATTCAGCATACTATTCCTATTAAAGATAATTAGAAACCATTCAAATAGAAGTTGAGGAGAATTAACCCCCTTCTCATGCCATTGATTGAAAGGGAGATCAAGAAACTCTTTGATGCAAAAATCAATATCCCAATCAAATTCTCCAATTGTCTTTCAAATTTGGTACCGGTTAGAAAGAAGAAAGGAGAAATTAGAATTTGTATTGAATTTAGAAATTTTAACAAAGCATCGTTAAAGGACAACTATCCTCTTCCCAAGATGGATACAACTCTGCAAAATATTGTTGGTTCTCAAATAATGTCAATTCTTGATGGTTTTTCAGGTTATAACGAGATTCTTGTACATCCAGATGATCAGGAGAAAACAGCTTTCACAACACCATGGGGTACATTCATGTATGCTAAAATGCCTTTTGGTCTCATGAATGTGGGAGCCACTTTCCAAAGAGCAATGAACATTTATTTTTCTGAAGAAAAGGATAAATCAGTATTTGTTTATCTTGATGATATCACAATCTATTCAAAGAAAGAAGAAGATCATTTGAAACACCTAGAAAAAATTCTGCTAAAATGTAGAAGGTTTGGTATCTCTCTTAATCCTACTAAAAGCATCTTTGCTTTAACATCAGGAAAATAACTTGGTAATATTATTTCTGAAGAAGGAATTAGGATTGATCCTAATAGATTTAATGCAATTCAAAAGGTAGATTTTCCAAGAAGCAAGAAAGGGATTCAATCTTTTCTTGGGAAAGTAAATTTTGTTAGGCATTTCATTCTTAACTTTGCTGAGATTGTCAAAGATATAACAAGGATGTTAAAGAAAGGAGTTGACATTAAATGGACAGCTGAAGCAAAGAAATCTTTTGAAGAAATCAAGAGGGCATTCACACAAGCACCAATACTCATCAGTCCAGATTTTTCCAAAGAATTTCTGGTTTTTACATTTGCTTCCGAAAACACAATTGTTGGAGGTTTGCTACGAAAAGGAAAGCAAGGTACTGAGCAGCTTATTTCTTTCTTTAGTAAAACATTAGCAAATGTTGAGTTGAAGTATAATATTATAGAAAAACAAGCCTATGCTTTGGTGAAAGCTATAAAATATTTCAGAATTTATATTGTGCATTCTCATGTCGTGGCATATGTTTCGAGTGTTGTGGTTAAAGATATTCTAACTCAGGCAGATCCCGATGGTAAGAGGGGAAAATGGATCGCTAAATTTCTGAAATATGATATAGACATCAAACCAACGAAGTTGGTGAAGGGACAAGTCTTGGTGAAACTAATGACTCAGTCAAATTTGGACTGTCTTGACATAAATCTAAATGCAGAAATATCAAAAATTTCTAAAAATGAAGAAGCATTGGTTCAAATTGATGATAAATTTCTTACTTCAGAGTGGTATAAAGAAGTCTTTTTTGTCCTACAACATAATAAATCTCCTATTGATCTATCAAAGTCCAAAGAAAGGTTTGTTAAGCTAAAATCATTGTGATATTTTGTTCATGACAGAAATCTGTTTTGGAAAGATGCAGGAGGAATTTTGTTGAATTGTGTACTTGAAAAAGAGGCTGAAAAGATCATTGAATAATTCCATAAAGGTGATTGTATAGGACATCATTATTGGAAAGCTACAGCAAACAAGATCCTAAGAGCTGGATATTTTTGGCCAACAATGTTTAAAGACATTTACAAAAATATCGTTGCATGTCATGAGTGCCAAATTTTTGAAGGAAGAAGAAAACTTGTACCTGTACCTTTGGTTCATATCTATGTTGAAGCTCCTTTTCAGCAATGGGGGTTAGACTTCATTGGAGAGATACATCCATCATCATCAGGACAACATCGCTGGATTCTCACAGCAACGGACTACTTCACCAAATGGATAGAGGTGATACCAACAAGGAAAGCTTATGATTCTGTTATTATTTCTTTTCTAGAGAATAATATATTGTCTAGATTTGGCTGTCCCATTAAGATTATAACAGATAATGCTCAAGCATTTAAGTCCAAGAAAATGACAAATTTCTACCATCAATACCACATAACTCTTGGACATTCTATTTCATATTATCTGCAAGGGAATGGTGTTGTTGAATCATCAAATAAGAGCATTGTAAGAATTATCAAAAAGATATTGCAGGAGAACAAGAAAGCTTGGCACTTAAAGCTGAAGTATGCCTTATGGGCTGATAGGATTTGTACAAAGAGATCAATTGGAATTTCACCATATGAATTAGTCTATGGGGCCGAAGCTGTTTTCCCAACATCACTTGGGGTGCCGGTTATGAAGTTAATACAAGGACTTGAAGAAGAACCAAATGCCATCCAAAGGAGGATAAACCAGCTGGTAGCCTTGCAAGAAAAGAGAAATGAAGTCTATTACAGTCATCAGCATGTTCAAAACAGAATTAAGAATACATTTGATAGGAAGATCAAAGAGGGTAGTTTTTAGATTCATGACAAAGTGCTGAAATGGGAGGCCAAAATTGAGATAAAGGGCAAGCATGGTAAGTTTGAGAATTTATGGAAGATTCCTTTTCAGATTGCTGGTTTTCATGGGAACAACAATACATATTGCAGGAAATTGATGGAGGATCATATGCTGGAGGGCCTGTTAATGGCAGGTTCCTAAAGCATTATGTTTGTTGAAGTATTATAAATCACTGATGACATTGTATATATTAATCTTTGTCAGTTTTTGCTAATAAATGACAAGCTGAAATAGAAATCTTAAGCCCAAGGTGAAGGCCCAACATTTTGAAGAAGATGCTTGTCAAAAAAATTTCTATTTTTATCAAAAAATGGATAGCACTGGAGCTGCGAGTTCTTAGTGTACCATAGGGGCACACTATCCCAAGTGGAGCCACTGTTATCACTATTAAAATTTTCTAAACTTGGTCAGTTTATACTTGCTCCTAAGTCATGGTATTAGATAGGGTTTGAGTCATTTTTATGTTTTATACGGTCTAAGCCATAGGTTACAAGTCTCCTTTCATCACAAAATAAAGTTCATAAACCTTTCTTTACTCTTTATAAGTCTCATACCACGTTTTGAAACCATATTTTAAGTCTTTTTTTAAATTTGAATAAGCCACAAAACCACGTTTTCGTAGCGTGCTCAGTGTAAAAAACTGCTTCTGCACTACGAAAACGCTAGTCTTTTTGTAGCGCAAAATCTTGAAATCACATTACTAGCGCTACAAAATTGGGGATTCGAAATTTTTCGGTTTAGCTGTCACATCCATCAATTTTGGTTAAATTTTCATGATTAAGTGTCAGTCCATGAATCCTCCTTCACACATGCAACCATCCAAAGAAATTATGAAATCATTATGAGATTTGTTAGGGGTCATTTGTCATTGGTCCTTTTCAAATTTTAAAAAGGGTTGGTTATCATCGATTTTGTCTCATACAAAGAAAACACTGCATGCATATATATTGTTTAAAAGGGAAGCTCATGATAAGAAACCAAAGCTTTCCTTAAGTTTTCAAGCAAGGCAGAATTTCAATCAAGCGAGGGTGAACCCAATTGGCATTATGTCAGTAGTTTCGATACTTGCTAATCAAGTGATTTTGAGCCAATTCATCCAACAAGGAGGTCAATTACAGGTTTGCTAAAGACATAGGGTTTTCAGAAGGAAGATGACAGAAAAAAAAAAAAAAAATCACAGGTCTGGTCACTATCTGAGAACAAAACCTAAAGGTTTATAAGCTCTCACAAGAGATAAATCTGTTGAAGAGGCCTTCAAGAAGGTAGGGTACTGGAGGTTCTGTGAAAAGCTTCAAGGAGGACATAATCAGGTTACCAAAGAGTTTTCTATGAACTTCACAGGGTCAAACAAAAAGGTTGGTTTTCTCAATTTACCAATTTATCCTGAAGTTATATCAGCAATCAAAGAAATTCCAAAGGGGGAAGATAGATTGTTCAATAATTTTAGGTTTGAAATGAAACCCTGCAAAATATTTTGAAGCCAGAGTTTATGGATACTAATTTGAACAAAGCTGTGCCAAGAAGTTATGTCAAGGATGAATTTTCCAATCTGCTCTACAACATCCAAAGTTACTTCACCTGCGAAGGGAGATACCATAAGGTGTACACTTACCACTTTAAACTCTTATTGCATTTCACAGGAATAATCTCTCTAGACTTACCTTTCTTTCTATTTCGAAGTCTGGCCAAGATGGCAGAAAAAGTACAAATGAAAACTCAGGCATGTAAAACCTCATTATTTCATCATGGTCTACTCAAGTTAATAGTTTTTCATGAGCTTTAGAAAGTGAATAGAGAATGGTTTGCATTTCTCTTTTTGAGTGGAATAGGGGTTGAAGGAACAGGTGCTAGCCCTCAAGTCAAAGAAACATCTCCATCAAAGACTACTGAACCTGCAGAAACAAAATCAAGGCATTTTTTCAAGCTTAAGTCCAGGAAACAGGTAAAGCAACCAATGATAAACACGTCATTGAATATCCAAAGGACTCCTCAATCTACACAGAAGAAGAGAACTCATGTCAAAGAGAAAATTCAGGAACAGTCAATTAGTAAAACAGCTTAGAAGAAGTTGATTAGGAGTCAAAGGTCAAATGAGAAGGGTAAGGTTGTGGTCA
Source organism: Pinus albicaulis (assembly GCA_034641835.2). Classification (NCBI taxonomy): domain Eukaryota; kingdom Viridiplantae; phylum Streptophyta; class Pinopsida; order Pinales; family Pinaceae; genus Pinus; species Pinus albicaulis. The sequence goes on from CM076580.1 coordinate 755,282,150, forward strand.
CAAATGAAAACTTGGAATTAAGAGGTGACTTGAATAATATATTACAAGCTATTGACATTGAAGAGTCTCCCCTGGTTCAAGCAAATTTCATCAAATTGGATACAGGTGGCAAATCAAAGAAATTGAAAACATCCAAAAAATTAGATTTTGAAGATGAAGTGTCAGAGTTTGTCTTTAAGCCTAGAAAACCCTTGACTAGGCAGTCTAAGAAATTGTAGCAACCAAACATGGAGATAGACCAAACAGGAGGTGAGGATGCAAATGTTTTTGAAGAACCCATAAATATATCATCTCCAATGCTTGAAGAAGAAATAAACGGAGATTTTAATACTCAGAGAGAAAAGAGTAGTTATGAGAAGGTTAAAGACAAACTCATACTTGCAAACATCGAAATTGATAAATTGAAGAAGAAAATGAGAATGCATGTTGTAGAAAGGTCAAACTTTGAGAGGTTGAAAGGTCTATGGGAGCTAGACAAGGTTTCAAATGTTGAGTCAATTAGCAGTGAGGATCAGTTCTACATATGAACCGTCCCTAAAATCAAGGAAGAAAAGTTCATAAGGATGGTTAATACCAAAATAAGAGCTAATAATAGAAGGCTTAAAAGGCATTTTTAAGATCTCGAAATACAACTAGCAAAGCCTAAATATCAACCACAACAAAAATGAGTGTAAACAGTAAGTGACATCTCCTAACACATTTTTGGGGTTATTTGGAAAGATTTCATTTTTGAAAAAAGTTCAAAGTTGTTTTTTTTTATTATGATAGCTTATATATATAACTGGAAGGATGGAAGTAAAGGTTTGAAACTTAAAAATTTGGAAAAATCTATGAAAAGATAGACACAACAGTTTCGTAGTGCGCTACGAAACTGCTGTAGGATGCAGTTTGAACAATTTTGCAAGGTTTCAAAGGGTGAAAAGGATTTTTATTTAAACCTTGATGCTATTGAAGAATATATAAAGATCAAAAGTGAAGAACCAATGGAAAAACACAGAAAAATGAAGGTTCCAAGTGAAGTTTTCAAAGGTAAAGTTTTGTGCTACAAAAGTAGTAGACAGTTTCGTAGTGCAGCAATGTTAACAGTTTTGGCACTCCTTAAAAAGTTTGGTTTGGGCACAGCTGGAAGGGCAAAGTCACATGAGTTTAATAAGACATTGCCACATGTTTTTGAGCACAAATTGGTCAGCAGATGGTTTCAAGAAACATAAATGAAGCACTATAGCTATTTTATAGGGAGCATGTTCCTATCTTTCAAGGTAGATAAGAGGCAAATCAATACAGTCTAACATAAAAGAGATGGACATCATCAAGGTCGAAGTTTAGGAGGAGAAGTTGTCAGATAGAATATTTAATGTTTAGATAAGGTTGTTAAGTTATAATAAATAATTTTAATCCTAGTTGTATTAGGACTCTAGAATAGACAGTTTGACTGTCAGATGTAATTAAAAGTTTGTTTTAGCAGTTGATAGGTGTCAAGCTAGAAAATTCAAATTTTTCTCAAGTGTTTGGAGAGAATCCAAGAATGTAATGATGAATCTAAAAGAGACAAGAATTCTAATTTCATAGGGTTGGAAATTTTCATTAATAAGCATACTGTTTTGTTGTAGCAAAAAATTGTGTTTTTATATTAATACAGAGATATTGGTTTCATCACTCAGGATTTAAAAAGGGTTATTGATGTTTGATATTCTCATGGTTTTCCTCTTTCAATTATTTGCAGTGGCATGAATTTATGTTACTTATAATTCACTGAAGGTTCTCTAACTTCCTACATATCTTCATGAACTGTGTTTATTTTTTGTCCTACTGTTCTGTTGATGCATCTAAACTATGAAATGCCCTGACTTCCATATGAAGCTGATACTCATGTTTTTTGAAAACACACTTGAATTCATAAGACCAATAGATTTTTGTTGATTAGCAGTACAACCAATTATCCATTTTTATCCATTTTACTCATAGAGTTAGTCATCTAATCCTTATTTGAAAATCATAAACCTATTGAGAGAGCCCTCTCAAGTTGAGGAGGCTCAGCCTCAACTAAAAGTTTGGTTTGAAATATTTACTCAGAGTCTTCTTGATCAGTAGCCTATCATGGTATGATTTTGAGCTAACACAGAGATGAGACCCAACAAGCTTAAAAACAAGGAGAAGGAAAATACAATAACACATGATTTAGGTTCTGATTCCAGAGATGAAACAAAGATCACTGAAATGGGTTTGAAAGATAGGGACATTGCATCTACTAGTTCTTCAAGTTGTCTCAATAGTACTCAAGATGATGAAACAAGAATTGAGCTTTTCCATGTTAGATTTATTTCAAAGTATACCAAGATTGATACCCTATTTGATAGTGGTTCACAAGAAAATGTTATTTCAGAAGACTTAGTCAAGAATTTGAATTTAGAAACCATTACTCATCCAAGACCTTTTCCTTTAATTTGGATATGTAATAATGAAAATTTGTAGGTGACGAGGAAGTGCATACTTAGATTTGCAATCACTGCAAACTATCTTGATCATGTTGAACTTGATGTTGTTCCGCTTGATATTTATGGTATTGTTTTGGGTAGCCCATATCTTTATGATAAGAGAGAAATATTTCATTTCCATGAGAATAAGTATCACTTGTTCAAGAATGGGATCATGTACATTGTTAGAGTGCATAGTAAGAGGAAAAATGTGTCTCTTATGCATGCTCGACAAATGAAGAGAATTGTGAATGCTAGTCAAAAATTTTCTTTGTTAATGTTCAAGCATGAGGATGTTGTGAATGAGGCCTTTCAAGGAGAAGCATCAAATGAAAATCCTAGTTTCATTTTGTTTTTTAATGGTTGTGATAATATGTTTTAGGAGTCTAACATGTTGCCTTCTAAAATAGGTAAACAAGATGCAATAAAATTGCAGCAACATGCATCATTGTTGAGCAGTGATGAGAACAAGATGCTAGTGCAAGATAGTGCAAAGGTCAAAGAGCAAGCGCCAAAGCAATTTGAAAAAGAGGGAATTGGGTTAAAATTTTGTTCTTATGGGTTTCACAATATATTTTCTTTGAAATGGGATGTTGCATGGTGATGAATATCATATTTGGTCAGGATTTGAGCCAAGCACAAGGCGAGACGTGCTAAACGTCATTGTGTCGATAATGTTCAAGGTGAGAATAAATTGAAGTTTTTTAAGATCTCTTTGATTGATAACCAAGGAAGGAATGTATTTGTTCCTTCAAGGATAGGTTTTTTTTCTACATATTCTAGGAAATTGCATCAAGATGGTAGATACAACAGCAAGTCAAGGTCTCAAAATTCGGGGAAAATGATCAGTTTTCAAGAAGCGCTCAAATTGTCGCATTCAAGTAAGTTTTAGTGGATGAAGACTAGAAGGGTGAGGGAGTTCTGCCCTCATATATTTACTGACAGATAAAGATCTTTTGGAGTACAAAAAGCTTCCAGTGGGGAGAAATGATCTGGTGGATGAAATTCATGCTCAAAATTCAAAGTTCTTAGAATGGAAAAAAATCTATATGTTTATGTATATCTCGTCGTTCTGAATCTGGCGCAATTCATTTCACGCAAAACTGACACAGTATGCTCCCAGGAACACATTTTGATCAATTTGTCAAACAGGCAAATTTTGGCAAAAAAGAACTGTTGAATCTGTATTTTGGGTCAATCGTAGGCTTCTACGTGGCCTCTCCTATTGGATTATTTTTTTGAACTTTTGGCCTACCACATCTTGACACTTGGCAAGAATTCATTGGTGTTGACTTCCAAATTTTGATTGGATGTTTGATAGACCAATGAAAGGTCACCACGTGGCGCCTCCGAGTTGGTTAAAAATTTCATAAGGGTCAAGTTGAGGTCGGTGGGGGTCAAACCTAGGAACTCAGACCTGCAAGTATTGTTGCCTACCAACGTGCCACACAATCATTTCTTAATAAATATGGTTTAAACATTATATTTATGTTTGAAAAAAAACACCGTTTGAAAATATTAATAAAATTTTTGGCCATATTATATATAATTAAATATTTGGTTATTAAGCCGCATTTGTAAAATTAACGACCCCACAATTTGCACCAGCGGTTGGAGAAAACGTTGCCCCATTAGCGCTTTTTGGGGCGAATTTGTAGGTCGGTTTGCAGGTAGGGCGAAATTGTTGGAAAATTTGCTGGAGAACTTGTGGAGATCATAAAGTTTTCAGTTTATATCCTTTTTGGAAGAAGAAAGAGGCTATAAAGGGGTATTTTAGTGCTCTAAAGCCATTGGATCTATCAGTAGAGCGATTTAAGCACTATAATTGTATGAAAACACTATTTTTTGAGCAGAATGAAAGAGGCCCAACCATTGGAAGTTGGACCAGGAGGGGTGAACTCCTTCATCAACTGTTGTTGTGTGTTTACTATTATGGTGATATTGTCTTATGTTTTTCTAAAAAAAAAAAATTAAATTTCAGGTTTATGTGTTTAATAATTTCACAAAAGAGGCTTAAAACCTAATTGTCTCACTTGTAAAATTTCAAAAACCTCAAGCAACTTCATATGGATCAACAAAACGCAGTTATAATTTTTTTTCGCAAAAATTTGATGAATTCCTAGTCATTTACTTGTATCAAGGGAACTTCTTCTAACCACTAAGTGAAATAGTCTATTGCTATCAAAATATATCAGTGTTTCTTTGAAGAATGAGGAAAAATTTCTTTGATAACATCTAGGCCACACTTTTGGAATGGTTCCTCAAATACTACTGGTAGCAGTGGGGCGAATGACCTCTGATCTCGACCAGTGCATCTCTAACATGTTGGACACTTGCGAACATAAGAGTGAGCATCATTGAATAGAGTGGGCCAATAATAATCAACTCTCATAAATTTATGTGTTGTAGTGTCGTGCGCATAGTGACCACCTTTTGGTCCATCGTGCAAGTCTCTGAGTACCTTCTTTGTATCCCGTGGCTCAAGGCATCTTAAAAAGAGACCGTTGAGGTGCTTTCTGAAAAGCATTCCACAAATAGTTGGTAAGATAGATATTTTAAAAAGATTTTCCTCTTTTTCTTATTCGATAAGTACAAGGTCAAGGTGCCATTCTCTTTAAATTGACGTATATCAGCATAACATGGTAGTGTAGATGTGGACTGAGGAACATGTTCAACATTGAAAATTTATATCTCCTGCTCCCACCTTGAAATATCTTGCTTGGGAGCATCTGTTGCTTCGGCTACTATCTTATAAAGGAAATGACCCTTTAAGGTATGAACTAGTTTGAACTACATATCATATTATTTTAAGCGAGTCATCTAGTTAGCCCTCTTCTCACCCAGCTCCTATTGCCCAAACAATGTTATTACCACTAGATGAGGTAAAAATATGATCGTGTGAGATTTTAAAAGATAGGACATGAAATACTTAATTGCCTTGTATACAACATATGTTTTTTTGTCTATGGAACTGTAATTTAACTATGTCCCCTGTAGGCTAGCACTTGTAAAAGAAATGGGATGATCATTTAATTTAGTATCCTTTAGAGATAATACGACCACAATTGATGAATCTGAAGAGAAGGTATAAAGCAGAAAATATTTTCCACAGTCTATACTGAATAATGTGGATTCCATATTTATTAATCATGTCATGTATAAGCTTAACTATTTGAGTGTAATCAGAGATGAATTTTCTTAGGAAATTGATCTTTCCTAACAAATACTGCATAACATTCCTATTCACTGGAAATGGGATCTTTGTAATGTCTTTTACCCTCTTGGGATCAATTTTAATTCCCCTGTTTTCAATGATGTTCCCTAAGAGAATCCCTTCGGAAACATCAAAAACACTTTTCTTTGGATTAAGAGAAATCCCATACTTTCAACACCGTTCAAATATCTATTTCAGATAACGTGCCTGATCTGATATTATCAACTATGCTCTAAAAAATAAGGCCACGGAAAGTGATGTCCATCGCTCTTTGAAAAGTAGCACCAGTGTTGATAAGTCCAAAGGGTATCCTCTTTAAAGAAACTTTCCCCCATTTTTTCCTGAAGGTAGTCTTCAATCGATTTGGTTATGCCACTAGCACTTGATTGTAACTAGAGAAACCATCTAGTAGTGAGAACATCTCAGATTGAGGTATTGTCTAGATTATTTATTCCATGCATGCCACTAGGTGAGTATCTTTATCAGATGCCCATTTGAGATTGTGTAAATCTATGCTGACCTTATGTCATTGGAATTATTTCTGGTCGGGACCAAGTTCAAAGCCCAAGTAGAGTGTCTCACTTTAGAAATTATCTAATCATCCAATAAATTTCTCAATCCCTTTTGTATGAAGGGTTCTAGTGTTGGATGTACCTTCCTTAGTTTTTAATGGAAAGGTTTTATCCCTTATTTTATGGTAATTATGTGTTAGATAATAAGAGTATCATATGTCTTGAAATCGTCATATGTACATGCGAACAAATCATGACACTATTTGAATAAGAGAATAAATGCCTATCATTCCTATTGTGAACAACATGTATGGAGGTTTACATACTTCAGATCTTCTTGAGTTCCTAGATTGAATTGTTCAGATGATAAATTTAAACTCTGAGTCTTTGTATTGGTTGGCCCTCTAAATAATTTTTTTAGGTCATATAACTCCTCCAGGGACACCACACCTTTGGGCATAGTGTTTCACTTCATTGCACTAGATTCCTCCTACAAAGCTTGTTTGTGATGATCCTCTTATATGGCGTCGTCTTTGAAAACATTAGCATTAGCCAGAAAGTGAAGTATTTTTTGTTTGTCATTTAAAACACATAAATTAGTGATGGTTTTAGGCATAGATGATTTACATACAATTTTAATAGAAAACCCATTTTTCAATGGCAACATCCTAGAGGTTACATTTGATAATTCATCTGCTGCATCATTCCTAAGCCTAGGAACATAAATGATATTAAAATATTTAAATTGATTAATCAAATTTCATACATCCCGATGGTAATTTTTAAGATTTAGTAGAACACAATGGATAGTATGCCATACATAACAAGTGACCACCTCCGAGTCACTAATTACCTTGAGAATATTTACCTTCATATCTATGGCTTTCTTTATTCCAAGTATGAGTGCATCATATTCAATAGTATATTACATGACTCTACAAGTATGAAACCAGCTCCAAATCGATCTTGCGTCTTTGAACTATCAAAATATAGAGTTCACATATTATTAGCTACTATGTTGCTTCCTATAATATTATTACTATTGTTATGTACATTTATATTATAGTATTCATTTCCACCAGCTGGATAAAAAGGAAGGTGCTCTAGTTGTGTATCTGGTGGAATAAGTGATGGTTGTGCTTGATAACACCCGTGGTCCGTTTCTAGGAAAAAAATTCCAAAAATTAAATCGACAAAAGAAACAGCCTCATTGTGGCCTTGAAGTGGTATCACAGTGTGTTTCATGTATGGATCACTTTCCACTCGAATCTGGTTTTTCTTTCGCTTGTATGGAAGCCATAAATGTGACAATTCTATATAAAAATACCCCTGTAATTTTCTAGACCAATTTCTACTGAGGAGTACGTTGTAGGCTTCAGGGATGTCCAAAGTTAAAATATTTATACATTGGTGAACTCAATGATCATATGATAATTGAATAAGATCATTCCTAAGTTAACCAATAGCTTAGATGAGAGATATGTCCAACTAAATAATGTTTGCATCAATTTTGTCCCATTTAGCATTTATTTTCTTGGCAATAGATAATGGCATTGCATTTACACATGCACCAGAATTGAATATACAATTATGGACATTGTAATCAAAAATTTCAAAAGTTAATAAAAATGGAGGGCAGAGAGTGTTAGTATTCAATGTTATAGCATTAACTACAGATTCAATGGAACCAAGAGACTTACCAGACACATTTTGAGAGGAAGAAGATTTATCACCTCATGAAGATTTTGAAAAGGCCTGAACAAGTAGTTTATGTTGGCCTATTATCTTTGCAAGCTCAAAGATGGAAATATTTCCTCAAACTCTCTTTAGATCTTCAACTATTTTATACTCAATTTCCTCACCTTTAGGGGGAAATAACGAAGTGTCTGGAGGATAGGATTTTTTTGACACTTCCATAGTGATGGAATTACTCTTATTGCTGGAGGAGGTTCCCATGGAATTAGTTGTGTTTCCAGACTTACTCTTTTCATTGTGAGTAGGATTGGTTGGTGGTGAGATCCTTCTTAACAATTGTTCGTTCAATTTTTATCTCATCACCTCATGTTCAGAAATGGGCTCTATGCAGAAATGGGCCCTATGTTCCTTAAACTATATCGAATATTTTGATTTTGAAGGGGTCCTCACTTTGTGGTGGTGCTTCAACACTTTTCTTATCAACAGTTAAGATAAAATCAAAAGTAGTCATTGCATGTCTAATACCAGTACTTTCTTCAGTTGTGGGAGGTTATTATGTTTCTTCCTTTTATTTTTTCTACTCATCTACTAATAAGGAATCTACAATGTGGGTAGTTAAAGCGTTCATGTTGTGGTTCCACTATGGGAATGTATTTTCTGAATGATATTTTTGGTGAAAATAAAAATAGTTTTCCATACCCATAGTCTCTATATTCAACACAACATTTGAACTCTTGGTAGACTTGGCGGGCTGATTATTACTTTTATTGTTATTATTCCTTTGAAACTAGAAATAATTGGGAGGCTTGGTACTAGTATAAGTATCGATTGACCTTCTCTTTAATTCTGAAGTTTCATTGGTAATTTATTTCAGATTTCTGGTCAAGCTTTCAATATCTTATAAGTCCTTTTCTTTAGCCTTACTTGAATAATTTTGAGACTTCATACCAGTTTCCTTGGATTATTTTGATTCATCATCATCAATAATAACTCCAATAACACGTGGGTCCTTCTCAATGATGATTCCTTCTGCAAATTTTTATGCCAATGTTTCCTTTACACCTCTTTTGACGAATAAGGGAATTTTAGTGGCCAAGGAAGTTGTGTAATAATGAATCATTATTGAATCATGTGGTTTCATGCCTGGGGGGAACTTGTTAAATATATAATTTACCTTTTTATTAAAGTATTTCACTTTCTCCTTTTCCCCCATCTTATTGTTTCTGTGTTCTTTCAATAACAGGGCGAGAGTCTTATCATCAACAAATTTCTCAAGAAATAAATTTTTAAACTCCCTCCAATTATGGAATGAATTAACAAATAGACTATGGTACCATATTATTTCCCTACCTTCTAATGTAAAAGGAAATAATCTGCAAGCAACATAATCATACCTTACCTCCAACATTTGTAGATGCATGTAGAAATATTCAATGTGATCTTATGCCTTTGTCTTATTATCTAGATGAAAATTTGATAACAAATTTTCCAGATGTTTGGGAATATTATAGAGATTATCTGAAAGAGCAAGAGGTCGTTTGGGCCATCCATTCCAAGTCGTGGTCGGCCATGTATTGGTCTCTGTGATCCTTCTCCTTTTCAGAATCCGAGGAGCCTTCTCCTAGACTATTTAAACTATCATTGAACTCGAAAACTCTATAAAAAAGAACGGTGTCTTCCTCATACCCTTCATTAATGGGTGGAAGTGGTTCTTGTTGAACTATGCATTCTAAGGACTTTTCTAACTCTTCAAGAGTCCTAAAAACCAAATATTCCACTATCGAAACTAATACACTGGTACAAGTTTTTTCTTTCTTCTTCGAGTTGTGCGGGAGATTCTGTACAAGAGGGAGTAGACTGATATCCTTTGAAAATTGATGGGTTATAGATCGAATTTCCTAGAGCTTTTCATAGGTAACTCTTATTTCAACTCCATACCAGGATGAGAATACCCTCCTACTTTGGGAGTAGGAGTTGGAATGGTGCTCAGAATGTTTCTACCTTGTCCAGAATATGAATGGTTAGGGTGAGTTAATTTATCAACTGTAAAAAACTGGTTGCGCTACTTTTAGTGCCATAATGTTGATGGTGCTAGATATTTCCAAAATACAAGGGATATCCTCGATATGAAGTCCTAATTATACCTCACATAGTTTGGTGTAGGAGTCCCATCTGGAATACGACTCGGCTGTTGTTTACTTAAATATATGCCTTGGTTTTAGTTGTGAGCATGAGAGAGAAGAACAAATCTCCTTTTGAATGATCAAGTGAGTGCACCTTATGAATGTTTGATTCTAGATGTATCAAGGATATCTTACTGCAAGGGGAAAATAAAGTGAGCCTTTAAGAGAGAAGTAATAGTAATACCCTAATGGAGAAAAACATGAATGAGAAAGACTCATCTAACATATAACGAAATAGTTCACATGGATGCGATGATCATTATAAACATTACATCATATTTGCAATACGTGTAGCACCGAAGTCACCGAAATAGTTCAATTACTCCAGTACTATTATTTTCTATAGTATTGTATGTGTTCTAGCCACAAAATTTGGTAGATAAGCTAGAATAGATGAGATCTCCAAAAAACATAAATCGTTTCTAGAGATTCAACCTAGAGATGGCTTAGTTAGACTATTAACCAGTTTTTAAACATCTCCTAAGTCTAAAACTAGGGAATATGGTTATTTAATCAAAATTAATTAATTCAAGGTGTGAATCATCTAGAAACTCACATAGATCAAATCCAGGATGATCCTAGCCATTAATTAAGTTTTAATTTTGGTCGTTGGTGCTCCAAAAGTGGATTATAAGATGAAGTTGATGGAACTTGGAGAAGACACACTAAACACCTCAATAGTTTGGTTTCCCTAGAAGATCAATTTCCAGAGAGAAATAATAGTTTTTAGAGAGCCATAGATCAAAGCAGTGAGTGAGGGGCAGGAATAGTGAGGTTGGAGGAATATTTCCATATCTAGCAAGTGCATTTGTAGAGAGTCAGAAGAGCCATAGTGAGGCTGATGTAGGGAATGCATAGTAGCCTCTAAAATTAGTTCGATTTGCAGATTCTGGAATTCATTTCAATATTCCAGTGGCAGAAGAATTTTGAAGAGGCAAGGAGGTGCATTTCTAGAGTTAGTAGAAAACAAAAGAAGCAGCTCATATTGAGATCTAGGCCCTACGAATTAGATCCTGTGCAGATCGATTTACAAATTTGCGAAGTCATTTTAGTGTTCTGGAAAAAGAAGAATTTTGTAGAGGCTGGAGGAGTGTTTCTAGAGTCAATGAAGAAATAAAAGAAGCACCTCAGATTGAGATCTAGCCATAAAAATTAGAGCCTATGCAGAGGCCACTCAGAGGGTGAAGTAGGTAAATTTGTAAAGTGTTTCAAAGGCTAGTATTATGTGCCATATTTTCCTATGGGGTGAGGAAAATTCCTCTCTAGATTTTTTCTAGTATTTTTCTCTATAGGATTGTTATATTCGGCATCAATATTATTGTACTCATAATTTCTCACTGATGCGTAATAATAAAACCCTCATCTACTCCACCAATTTTCCTAAGTTAGGTTTTTCCAGGGACATTTTTCCAAAAATAAAGGTTTCATTTTTATGTGTGTGTGCTAGTATTTTCTCCATTTCTAGTGCTATTACTATTCCATAGCTTATTTGCAAAATATGTGTGAATTATTTGGTATTTTTCATATAAAAATAAAATATATTGTCAAATATATCAACAATTAGGAAAATAATCTCCAGTTGTTATGATAGATGAAATTTCCACATGGTATCATAGTGTAAGTGATTATTCAAGAAGCTCAGAAGCAAAAGAGAGTTTTTTCCACTCAGAGGGAGAAACAGGAAAATATTCCTATAGGATGCACAATTCATTGACATGTAGACCGAGTTGTTGGGGTAGAAGTTCGATTTTCAATTGTAGGGTTGTAGAGAAGTTGAGTTTCCTCGGATAGTGATTCCAATAGTCAGAGGGAGTAGTTGTAGCTTAGATTTTCGCTGAGCAGATTCCTTGGTTGGACAGAGAGGGTTTTGCAGCATCATAACCAATGCCTGGTCTAAGAGAAAAGCACACACAACAAAGGGAAACATTTTCTCAAGGAACTTCAAGTCTCAGAAGTTCAATTTTTCCAGGAAGATTGGCAGTAGAAGCTAGAAAATCCACATATTCCAATAGGGAGTGAAAGTAGAAGAGCATCAACCAATCAAAAGGAAAGAGGGATTTTTTCGAGTTTATCATAGATGGCCACAACAAGGCTTAGATATCAATATAGGTTAGATGGATATTCCAAATATGTCATCTGGAAGGCTAGGATATCCTTCCTTCTAGATGAATATGGCCTGAAAGCCTACATATGTAATCTGGTGGAAATTGCTTAGGATGAAGATCAGCAGAAAGAGTATAGGAAAGAGATACAAGGGTGAAGTAGTTGATCTTGGATGGAGTCCAAGATCATATAGTCTCACATTGTAATATTCCCAAGTGGGAAAAGCAACAATATAGTACATAAACATGGAAATAGTAGTTTTTAACATCTCATCAAGATATGAGACCAATATGGAGCCTTTTCATTCATCAAAATAGCAGAAAATTTAATACAAAATAATGGGGAACAAATCATACAATATGAACCAACAAGCCTCCAATAGATAAGTCCCCTCAAGAATGAGGCGCTACTACTAGGAAAATTTCCTTAGAGCTGCTACAACGCAGTCATAAGGTGCACAGCTACAACATATGAATATAAAACAATAGAAATGGCTGATACATGCCTCAAAAGATAATATACATGAATATCAAGGCTCTATAACAACCTCTAGCAAGAACCCAAGAGGGTTTTTAAAAAATACACCAAGATACATAAGGTGAACCAAAGCCATAGGGTTGAAGATTCATTGCAGCTAAATAGTCTGGAAAGATGTGGCTGATCTGATGTAACAAATAATGAAGGCTCCTCCAATAGACTTTCTAGATGAAAGGTTGATCCCTTCATTAGAAAATATTCTCCCCAAATGGTGTACTGAAACCACCCCTGCAACTCCTCCCTAAAATAACACAGTCCAAGATTGAAACTATGTTGTAGGGGCAAATGATAGTGTGGTATGATTCCAAATGCTGCAATAAGGCCCAAGGGCCTTCCTTACTAGCCTCCCAATGGAAGGAAACCTTCCTCCACTAAAATCTAGATCATAAATCACTCAAATGAATTCTCCACTGCTGCACCCAACAACTCAGCACATCTCTCAATAGACACTATGTTGTAGAACAAAGATGGAGCTTGGCCTAATGCCGAGATGTGAAAATATAGTGCATATAGTTCTCATGAGTAGGCACTCGAAGTCCCCCGAGGATGAAGGTGGGATTCCCGCTCGGGAACACCTTGTGCTAAATAGCACTGTAGTCTTAACTAAAGAACTGAAGAGAGAAAATATTCATACAAATTATATTAAAATAATAATATAAAACATGTCCTCTATGGCTACCATCCCCTTCCTTATATAAGTGGTGAGCTTCCTCACCCTTTGCCCCACTCATTAAAGCCACTACTTCCATGCATGGAGTCTCCCTCCAAAACTATGTTGTCCTGCAATGAATGTCCACTCCTCCATACCATCGTTGTTGATTTGGCCAAAGTTGATTCAGTCTACATGATCCAACCCCTTTTCACACACATTGGTGCTCAATTAAGCTACTAAAATGATCTCATTTCACATTCGGAGTGATTTTATTCCTACTAAGGATATTTATGGGTCTCCATACCCTCTTATTCAACAAATTAAGAAGCAAAAACAAAAATTAATATTCCAACTAGCTTATAGCTAATTGGGAATATTATAGTCCTCCCCTCCCAAATGTTGCTTTTCCTTAAGAAATTGTAAAGGTGAGTATTACAACTCTTCTCCTCTTTCTTGGGTGAAACTTCCATGTGATGAGATCTCCTCATATACCAAGTGTCTCCCAATCAATCCCTCGATGAAATGCTTCTCCCAAGTACTCATGAGATGCAAATGATTCACCTCATAAGGAAGCAAAAGACCCAATGTAGAAATCATGGTTTTCCCAATGTTCTTCCTGAAACATGAAGCATAAGAAACATGGGGAATCTCTCTCCCAATTGGCATGTTCAATCCTTGCATCCTTCCTCCAATCATCCCCACAACAATAATAAGGACATCATCAATGTATGGGATCAAAATCAAGGATACATAAGCTTCCATATGCAATAATAGAGGAGGATCATAGTCCCACATATGGAACTAGTGCAGTATATCTCCTGACCGCCTCATATAATGATATGGTAAGTGGTTTCCCCACCAATTAATTGTTGCCCTAATCTTCTCACATGATTTGAGAAGGTGAGTAATGTTTGGTGCCTTTGGAGTACACCCTGAATGATATGTCATCTCCCTATATTCTCTTAGGGAGTGGCCATGCTCAACACTATTTATGGCCCCAAGTTGACCATGAAGTTTATAAGGAAGAATGCCCCCACTTGGAGAAATGGCCTACACATGTATGGTAAATGAATTCAAATATTCATCAAATAAATCATTATGCATATAAACATGATCCTTACCATATACTTTTCTCACACTAATGGAGTGGCTCATAGATAGATCCCCTCTCATTCCCAAAAAGGAAAGAGGTGGATGTGATAAATCCATCAAAGAGTTATGTATCTCCTCCATCTCCACATGATCCATGCATCTCCTCAAATGTTGATATATCTCCTCTTCAAAGCCTTCCCAAGTATATCCCTCCATGATGGTATGGTGTGTTCTCTTGGAATAAGTGTGGCTGAAGAGAAAATCTTCATGTGTTGCTTATAGTAACTTCTCCTTGAGCTTGGATGCTCTAGATAAGAATATACTACTCTCATAGTAGATGACCCCATGTCTTACTGAATATCCCTCCTCTAGTAGCTGGTCATAAAGTATCATGGAAGTAAAAATATCCTTGGAATAATCCACCAATAGCTAGGATTTCCAATCAGGATATATCCTCCATAATGATAACACTGATGATCTATCATATAAAGCATCTATCATGTGGTTGACCCCTTCTTTGACATATCCCATGCCAAAGTGACATCTCGGGATGCTACTATTCTTACTTTGTTGCTCCTCCTATAGCTACTCATGCTCAAGTAAAAGTTGAAGCTTTTGGAGGTTAGTCTTCCATGGGAAGCTATCACCCATCCAAAACTTCCTGAGTTTGGCCAATGTATGCATGAGTGGCCACCATCCTCTACCATGCGTGTAATATTTCTACCCAAGTGAGAACATCTTCTGAGCCTCCAAAGTCAAGGAATAGTCTCCTTGCACCATGATGGTGCCATCTTCCATCCTTGTAGAATCCTCTCTCAGCGCAAGATGTGAGGTGAGAGTGGGTAATGATGATGGTGGGAGAATGAATCCCTCATCCTTGAGTCTACCCAAGACTCTCTGCGTTGTACCATGATCTCCCAATTCTCCCACTCCTCTTGGATCTATGAGTGGCACAACATGTTGTGAGACATTTCTCACCAACTCCTGATTAGGTGGCCTCCTAGGAGGAATTCCACTAAACCGTAATGTCTCATGGGCCAAATTCATTTGCATAATAGATGGGAATTTTAGGTCCTTTCTTCCACTGCGCAAATCCAACTCTGTTTTCTATGTGGAAGCTATCTGTGAGGGATATATGTGCATGCCCCTAATCATCTGGTACTTGGGTACTCCTCTCAATGATGCAAGGGCCCCTCCAATTGGAGAAAATGCCCCATTCCCCCATCCTAGTGGTGGTGGATCATCTCTTGTTATCATAGCCCTGTGACCTCCTTCTGGTTCTTCTTCTTCATCCTCCTCATCATCTGAAAAGACCTCTATATAGTGTGTCTTTCCTACTGCACATCTATGTCCGGGTGCTCATGGTTCTTTGCATGTGAAGAAAATCTTCCTTCTCCTCAAATATATTTTGACATCATCACTAAGAGGTACCTCGTTTTAGCTCTCCTTTGAAAGAGGAGCCTTCTCATATTTTCCCTTTGATGGAAAAGTGGGATTTTGCTGAAATGTTTCCTTTTCTTTTGGGAAGGCATCTTGTAGATATCTAGCCCTTCCAATGGCATCTTGAAGGGTAGTGGGTTTGGTAGATTTAACCAACCCATGTAGAGGTTCTGCTAGACCATCAATAAATGTATATACCCTCCTCGCTGTAGATAAATCAGGAACCATAACAGAAAGTCTTAGAAATTCAGAAATATAAGTTTCTGGATTACCTGATTGTTTGAGCTTAGCTAGCCCCATGAAAGGTTCCTTTGTGTCTCTCCGATCAAACCTATCCACCAACCTCATTTTGAACTATGAATATGTAGTCACATTAGCATGAACCAATGTAGAAATTCCGTGAAACCACCAATCATGTGCTTCACCCTAAAGGTGCAACATTGCTATTTTGATGGCCTCCATCTCCGGTACTTGGTTTATCTGGAAGTAGATGTCTAGCTTCTCTACTCATGATTTGGCAGTGCATTTTGATGACCCATCAAGTTGGGTAAGAAAAATTTGCCCAGAGTTCGGTGTAGATCATGATTATGTATGTATCCTCCACCTCTATTATGATGTCGGGGTCTCCTATTGTCCTTGATTTGACATAATTCTTGAAAACTCAAATGATCCTTGAATCTCTGAGATTGAGACTCATACTCCAAAAAATAGTCGTCAAGATTTTATTTTTCTTGAAACCCTCCATTTTTCTCTACTAAAAATGTAGGCCTTGTAGAGCGTTGGGAAACCTATTGCTTCACTGGATGATCACTTTTGTGATGAGAAATGTCAAAGCCTTATCCATTTAGAAACACTTTAGGGTATTCTTTGTGTCTATCCATCCTCGTCCCCTTTATTTTTCTTGCAATGTCTTGCATAGTTCGAAGAAGAAGCTTAGGGAACTCCTTCTCCTCATCTTCTCCTGATAAAGGGGTCTTACCCTTGTCTTCTCTATCATTTTTATAATCATACTTCTAGTTTATTATGAGATACCTCTTCTCTCTATCTATAATATTCCCAATTATCCATGAGCTAGCTGGAATATTAAATTTTTTCTTGTTGCTTTGTTTTATGAATAAGAGGACAATGGAGGTCCATAAGTCTCCTTAATAATGAATAAATCAATGCCAGTGTGAAATGAAAACATCTTGGTAGCTTAATTGAGCACCCTTAGGTGTGAAAAGGGGCTAGAACATATTGACTGGGTCAACTTTGACCAAATCAACAACGCTGTCATGGAGGAGTGGAAATCAATGGGGGACAACGCAGTTTTAGATGGAGACACCTTGAATGGAAGTAGGGTCATTAATGAATTGGGCTTAGGGTTTGTAAGTTTAGCATTTGGAAAAAGCTTCATCTTACATCTACAGTGCATATCCTATTGAGGGTTGACTTGTTTTGCAGGTTGCAGCAGTGGAGACCATCTTTGAGTCGCCTCATTACTTATTTTCAATGGAGAAGGCTTCCTTTCCATTCAGAGGAAAGTAAGGAAGTCCCTTGTGTATATTTTCAGATCTTGGCATCAGGCCATATATTTATTTGCCCCTATAGTGCAATTTCTTTCCATATCTGTGTTATTTTGAGGGAGGAGTTGCTAGGTGGTTTTGACACACCATTTGGAGAGGAGGTTTGCTAGAGAAGGGATCAGCCTTTCATCTAGGAGATATATTGGAGGAGGCTGCACTATTTCTTATAAAAAATCAGCCACACTTTCCAGATATATTTTTTGCAGTGAATCTTCATCCCTAGGGCTTATATTCCCATCTTGTATATGGTTTTTTGCTGAAAACGCTTGAGGGGTTCTTCATTAGAGGTTGTATAGTGCCTAGATATGTATTAGATCTATCCTTTATGGCATATATCAGCCCATGTTATGTTGTATCTTCATTTTTTGTAGCAGTTACTTTTAAACATCATCGTAGCAGTCTTCTAACATTTTGATATATAGTAGTAGCACCTCTTTTGAGGGATTTTTTCCATTGGAGGCTTGTTCTTTCTTCTTGTACATATTATGGCCCATTTATTATGCATATTTTTCTTCTTTTATAATGAATGAAATGTCTCCATATTGGTCTCTTGATTTCATGTAATTTTTACACTGCTATTTCCATGGTTTTGAACTATATTCCTGCTTTCCCCATTTGGGAATATTACAGTGGTATTGGAGAATAATCTTGGCATAGCCTGTGCACCTTGAAAATCCAATATGTCATCTAAAGAAGGAGATCCTCTTACTGATAGAGAGAAGAGATATCAAATAAGAAGACACTAGCAGTTTTATTATACAAATGACAAATAAGACAAGGGTGTTGGGCCAGAATTGTGAATTACGGATAAATAACGCTTCCCTAGACAGGTGCTAGTCTAGAACAACAGGTGAAAGAATATACGAATATTTCTCCAATTTCTCCTAACTCAGAACAGATGCATAGAGAGGATTGGAGGCTTACTTTTTTAGTCGCTTCCAAATGGCTCCTTCTGTCGCTTCCGTTGCAGCTTCAAATTCAAGTGGTTTTGTGTTGAATGCTTCCTTCAAGAAAGAACACTAAAACAACAGAAGATGAAATAATATAGATATCTATTCAAGCTATTTAGCTAAATCAGTAAAGCATAAACCATATACATCAACCAAGATCTTGCAATATGGAAAATCAAAGCCAATACAAATGCATATAGGGAAAAATAAGCAGTACTCTTTATTGATGATAGAAGGAGAGGTTACAACCTAGTGATTGATTTGAAGTGACCTTCCAACAATGTTCCCATGATTCATCACAACACAAATCTCTCCAGCAGTAGCTACACAAATCTAGCTCTCAATTGAAAATTCTCCAGCATTTCTCTACTCAAATTCTTCCTCTTCAAGCACTTAGATCTGTGCTCAATTTATAGATGAACTGTAGGTTTTTTTTCAATCAATGACTTTCCAATAATAGGCAAGACATGTTTCCAATCATGTAGATGTCAAATGGACACTTGGATCTGAAGCTTGACACATGTGAACTCTTCTAGAAGGCACTGGCCAAGTGGAGATTTAGGAACAATGAGAATTTTGCTCCCAATGTGACCAACGCACCTGTGAATGTCTGGAAGTGCTTTGCAGAGCAGATTTTCATGGGGCTAC
The DNA here is from genome assembly GCA_034641835.2 of Pinus albicaulis. Taxonomy (NCBI): domain Eukaryota; kingdom Viridiplantae; phylum Streptophyta; class Pinopsida; order Pinales; family Pinaceae; genus Pinus; species Pinus albicaulis. Next base: position 755,301,215 of record CM076580.1, read on the forward strand.
CTACATATGAAACACACTTAGGCCCCTTAGAGCTTGCGTTGGTGAGCTCTCATATGCTATATAATAAGCTTAAAGCCATGGAAACATTTTCTTGATGAAAGTCTTTCTTGATTTGTCTTGTTTCTTGTCTTAGGGCATGTAGCAAATGAAATGATAGGGAATGATAGACCCTTGATCATTGGTCCTAGAGATGATGCCCAATTAACCAGGTCATTGGGAATGGTGCCCAAATTGACCTATAACAATTCCCCCCTAAAGCATTAGATCCAAATAATAAGAACATTTGATTGAGATGCTTTACATTGTGATGAGCCTAGAAACGAAGCGAAGTGGTTACCTGCATCAATATTACAATACATTATTTCATGATATATCCTCTTTGATCATAATTGCTGAGGGTAGGCATTCCCATGTTCAACACATAATACAATCTAATAACATGTACATAATTCAGAAAGTCATCTTCATTGCAATGTTGCCTAGATGCAAACATGCCTACATATATAAGCCCATGTTTGGATGAAAATCTGTATGTAAGGTCACTATACAAATGATGTGTACAAAAATCCTGAAATCACAGCTCGGATGGATGAAAATAGATCCAAGGTATTCTTATCTCGTTCACTTGATCATTTGGGTACATGTCTAGCCATGTGAATATATGATTTGTAGTCGAACATGTAAAGACGTCGTTTGATTACCAGCCAATGATATGAGTTGTTAACAAACACGAGAGAACCACCGTTAATGGAAATGGCCCTTAAGGTACTGCAGTACATTTTGTAAGGCGTGAATAGATGATTTGATGTTGAACGGCAAACAAAATCTTTCGGTCAAAGGTCCGGAATCGAGGATCTTCTTGATGCTGTAACAAGCCTCATGATACTGGAATCTGATGTTTCTAAGTGAACTTCCTAGATATTGATTTGTCGTCGACATGAAGTCACCTTATTGCAAAACAGGAGTTACTGATTTTAGAGACAAGGGTACGACTTGATATAGCAATTTTCATGGATTACGGTAATGAAAATGAAGGTTTATGAGTATTGCAAAAGGATGAGTTTTTAATCACTGGATGACTTCTCTTGAACATATCGACGACACTGTGATGAGTTGGCAGCATTGACCCAAAACTGAAGTGAAGGTATGATGAAACATAGGTGTGAATGAACCATCAAGATGATTACCCAACCCAAACAGTCACGGACATGGAGTGAAAGAAGTGTCATGTTCAAGAGCGACTTTCTACCAAAAAGAAACTTTGCTTACTTTTCCCAAATTTTCCCGGTCATTTGTCGACCAGTACCTCTTTATTTTTTAACAAGCTTGAGGAGGATAACATTTGCTTGATCTATAATTCAACCCTTTGGGTGAATAAAGTATCACTATTTAATAATTTAACGAGTCTAGCGATGAATGAAACTCGATTCTTGCCATGATCGACAAGTCTGTCACTATTTTATTTTTTAACGAGCTTAACGATAGTGATAGCCCGGTCCTTTTTCATATTTAGAGAGTTTGAAAAAGAGGACGAAAGAAAAATCTATAATCACGTTTTCGTAAATTTTTCTCTCAAGCCCGAAAAAGTATAAAATAATATCTGAGAGAACCTCTTAGGTCATGTTTAACCAAGGTATTCCTTTTTCATAACTAATCTATCTCAGTCTGGAAAAGAGTTAAACTTATACTGAGTAGATATCAATTCATTTACTTTTATGAGCTCGAAAAGACAAGTTCTCGACAATATTTTTGCATTATTGGAGTCTAAAAAGAGCTGAAAGAAGACTCCATGGGTTCCTTTTTCGTTGTTATCAAAGCTCAAAAAAGAGATAAAAGTGTGCTTCAAATCCTTTTTTCATTTTTAGCAAAGCTTGAAAAATAAGGAGGAAAAGTATGCTTTGTGGTCAAGTCATTATTTGAATAAATCTGCAAGACTAATTTGTTCATCAATTGTATTTCCTATTCAAAACAACATCAAATGGATTAAAAATACTTGTTTCATGATAAAAACATAATAAAACTATAGTCATAGCAATAAATTTAACTTTCAAACAATTAAATGACTATAAAAAGTAGTTTCATTATTCATCTTTACCATTCCATAGTTACCATTTGCATTTTGGAGCTCTAAACCTGATTTTGCCCCCAAACTATAGTCGTTGATTGTGTGAAATTGGTAAGAATGTTTTGAATTCCCCCTACAAAAGCACATGTTGAATGCCCCCTGCAAGAGAAGATGCCCCCCAAGCTTCATTTCATTCACCTAAGTAGATTACTAATAGTTGGATGGAATGAAGGTTCATTTACGAGATCAAATGGAATACTCCTCTTAATTAGGAGAGGATTTGTTTCATTTTTTAACGAGCTTGTCACAGGAAAAGAACTATGCTCATGACCTGTTCCATTTTTTAACGAGGTTCACACAGTAAAAGAACTTTCCTCAAAGGCACTTGTTTCATTTTTTAACGAGGTTGACAGAAGAAAAAATAACTATCCTCATAGGTACTTGTTTCATTTTTTAATGGGGTTGACACAAGAAAAAATAACTATCCTCATAACTTTGTTTAATTTTTTAACGAGGTTGACACAGAAAAAGAACCATCCTCATTGTGCAGTTGGAGTAGTGAGTGTGTGCTAGAAAATACGTAGTCTAACGGAGTCATCATTTAGCGAGTTTGATGAGCATCACAAATACTAAGTTATAACATGCATTGACGGGTCTTCTCCAGGGTTTTCATTGAATTTTGGAATTTCCGAGGGTAATTTATGTGGTATCACCAGCCACCAAGGAGAATAACTAATGGGATCAGCTTGATATTGCACTGAAGATTTGAATAAAGGATCAAGCCATTTAGTACTCATAAAGGAGGAACCAGATAGGATTCAAGATGATGACATGGGTGAATTAAATGGAAAAATAATTGAAGATGAAGCAACAACAGATGTTGTTGCAACTAAAATAGATGGTTCAATCTAGGATGTTATCTCAACCATGGTCAAATGACCCAGTGTATACCCTATAGAATCTACGAGAACTGAAAGTGAAATAAGATCAACAAAAGAAAAGGAAGGTGATTAAGGAAAAGACTTGTACTGGTAAAGCTCCTACCGAAAATGAGTTGGAGTTAATGGTGTCTAGTCTTGTGATATTTCTTCGATCGGAATAAAAACAGGTGGAAGAACTTCACCGTCAGGCCCAAAGTATATTTCAGGTGGTTGACTGCACGATATGGGAGACTCAATGGCTACAATAGATTGTGGAGTGACCAATACAGAAACAAATTTCGGTTTTTCAACTTCGGGATAATATTTCCTCCACTTAGGGAATATAGCAACCAAAATATAACGGGATGATAGACCCTATTTCATTGGTCCTAGGGATGATGTCCATTTTTACCAATAACAGTTCCCCCCTAAAGCACAATGGGATCTGGATCAACTTCCAGTTGAACAACGTTGGGTTCAGGAGGTATGGTCTCACAGATTGGATGGATCGTGACCACGGGTAGTTGTGAGGACTCTGTCTCGACAACAATAGACAAACCAATATTTGTAGAAACAACTTGTGCCAACTCTGGTATATGGGAAGATGATGCTTCACCAGAGGTACTGATGGTACTAGTTTCGGTAGAGCGATGTCTACACGAACGATGGGGGAAAGGATTTTGTTCTTCCATGATGACTGATTTATTTTAACCAAAAAACAAAAAACAAAAAGGGGGTAATTCTAGGCAAAATGGTTTACCAAGAAACTGTGAACTGCAAAATACCTCCTGGCGAACCAAGAAGTACGGGCACGTAATCTCCCTAAATGTCGTGTTCGGTGTATCACAATTTCAAGGTGGCCGACTCGGTTCACTATGGATGGATAGCACCTAAAAGTTGTCCTCCCAAAAATACCCAAAGGTACATGGAGGCCCAAGTCTGTAATAGTGCTGTCTGAAGCAAAACCGTACAGTGAGAGCACCCCTTTATACTTATCGTACCGTAACACCGCCTGATATACCCGAAAGTATGTGGACGAGCTACGATATACTTACGTATGTGGAGTGAGGTATCACACTCGAAATGTATCATAGACAAGTTAACAACAGCTGCTAAGTTTTATGACGTCGGAACACGTCTCTAGCCTAGACCTTCTAAATGTTATCGTTATGGTTCCAATGCTTTGTTAAGTAAATTGAGATTAATTTGATGTTGATATTGCTTACAAATTTTCATTTCAAAGGTTCACCGTGATGATGTGTATGAAATTCCTAAAATGCAAGCTAAGAATGATAAAAAATCCTTCACTTTCAGCTTCTTCAATGAAAAACCTAGCTACTAGGGGAAGAGAGCAAATAATTTGTGAGAAAACAAATCAATGAACAAACAATGATTTCAAACTAAATGCAGATTTCCTAATGTTCATTTTGCAAAACACACATTATTCTACATGCAAATGCAAGTCTTTCTTTTCAATTTCCTTAATGTTATGAATGCAAAAAAGAAACTAGGTGCACTAAATCAATAATTCAAATGATTTTTACTTTCGAGAAACAAAGAATACAAACAACAATTTATATTTTTAAGGAAAAACGAGGATTTCAACAACAATTTATCCTATCAAGGAAATGAATATTTTACGACAATTTCATATTTTTGAAAGAAAATGATTCTTAATGTGACAATAAAAAGTACTTTGAAATCAATTTGTCAATGATAAAGATTTTTTTTTTTAAAACAACATTGAACAAATTTTCAGTCAAAGGAGAAGAAGTATATAGAGACACTGGTCAATTGAGGATCAAAATTTTCAAAACACAGTAGCAAACAAAACTAAAGCAAATTGCAAAGGCAAATTCAAAGGAATTTGGGTACTTTCAGGAGTCGACGTAGTCTCCAAGGGGAGACAATGATCTGCAACGCAGGCTAGGAAGGGAGACAGTGCTCTGCAAAACACTGTGTCTTGTCTAAGGGTGTGTTGGGCGCAATATACAAAGAAAAATACTACTGTTTAACTCACTGTCTTTTCTAATTTGGCTTTGAAAAAGTTTAATATTTATGAGTTACAACTACTGGGTGGATAAACAAAGCAAATCAGAGGCTTAAAAACCTAGAACTAAGAGAAATTCTCCCCTGTGGAGTCACCAATTTGTTGGGCCAGAATTGTGAATTACAGATAAATCACGCTTCCCTAGACAGGTGCTAGTCTAGAACAACAGTTGAAAGACTATACGACTATTTCTCCTAACTCAGAACAGATACATAGAAAGGATTTGAGGCTTACATGTTCAGTCACTTCCAAATGGATCCTTCTGTCGCTTCTGTTGCAGCTTCAAATTCAAGCAGTTTTGTGTTGAATGCTTCCTGCAAGAAAGAACACTAAAATAGCAGAAGATGCAATAATATATATATCTATTCAAGCTATTTAGCTAAATCAGTAAATCATAAACCATATATGTCAACCAAGATCTTGCAATATGGAAAATCAAAGCCAATAGAGATGCATATAGGGAAAAATAAGCAGTACTCTTTATTGATGATAGAAGGAGAGGTTACAACCTAGTGATTGATTTGAAGTGACCTTCCAGCAATGTTCCCAAGCCTCATCACAGTATAAATCTCTCCAGCAGCAGCTACACAAATCTAGCTCTCAATTGAAAATTCTCCAGCATTTCTCTACTCAAATTCTTCCTCTTCAAGCACTTAGATCTATGCTCAATTTATAGATGAACTGTAGGTTATTTTGTAATCAAAGACTTTCCAATAATAGGCAAGACATGTTTCCAATCATGTATATGTCAAATGGACACTTGGATCCAAAGCTTGACACATGTGAACTCTTCTAGAAGGCACTGTCCAAGTGGGGATTCCGGAACAATGAGAATTTCACTCCCAATGTGACCAACGCACCTGTGAATGTCGAGAAGTGCTTTACAGAGAATCCTTGCATGGGGCTACCAACATATGCAACACACTTAAGGCCCTTAGAGCCTACGTTGGTGATCTCTCATATGCTATATAATAAGCTTCAAACCATGGAAACCTTTGCTTGATGAAAGTCTTTCTTGATTTGTCTTGTTTCTTGTATTAGGGCATGTAGCAACTGAAATGATAGGGAATGATAGACCCTTGACCATTGGTTCTGGAGATGATGCCCAGTTAGCCAGGTCATTAGGAATGGTGCCCAAATTGACCTATAAAAAAGTGTAAAATACCTTTATCTATAGGAGAAGATGAAGATAAAGATTTTCCTAAGATTCTTATCAATGCTATGCAAGACATTGCTAGAGAAATTAAGGAGATGAGAATGGATAGATTTAAGGAATCCCCTAAAGGATTTCAACATGGTGAAGGCTCTGGCATTTCTAATCACTAGAGTGATCAATCAGTGCAACAACAACAAGTTTCCCAACACTCTACAATTCCTACATTCTTAGCAGTGGGAAATGAGGGTTTCAATAACAAGAATCCATTGAATACTATTTCATGGAGTATGAGTCTAAAACTTAGATATTCAAGGATCACTTGAGTTTTCAAGAATTTTGTCAAATCAAGGACAATAGGAGACCCAAGCATCACAATAGAGGTGGAGGATTAATTCAGAATCATGATCTACACCACACTATGGACAGATTTTTCATACCCAACTTTGATGGGTCATCTAAATGCACTGCCAAATCATGGGTAGAGAAACTTTACATCTACTTCCAGCTGAACAAAGTTCCAGAGATGGAGGCCATTAAGATATAAGCACTCCACCTTGAGGGTGAAGCACATGATTGGTGGTTCCATGGCTTGTCTACATTGGGTCACGCTAATGTGACTACATATTCAGATTTAACAAGGAGGCTTGTGGAGAGGTTTGATTAGAAGATATCCTAAAGCACCATTCATGGGGCTTGCAAAGCTCAAAAAATGAGGTAATCTAAAAAATTATATTTCTGAATTTTTAAGACTTTCTGTTATGGTTCCTGATTTATCTGCAGCAAGAATGATCTATATGTTCATTGATGGGTTATATGAACCTCTTCATGGGTTGGTTAAGTCTACCAAGCCCACTACCCTTCAATATGCCATTGAAAGGGCTAGAGATCTTCAAGATGCCTTGCCCAAAGAAAAGGCAACATTTCAGCTTAAGCCATATTTTCCATCAAAGGGATAAGATGATAAGGCTCCTCTTCCAAAAGAGAGTGATGTTCAAAGATATTTGAGGAGGAGGAAGCTTTGCTTCACATGCCAAGAACCTTGGGCACTGGGAGATAATGCGCAGTAGGAAAGGCACATTACATAGAGGTCTTCTCATATGATGAGGAGGAAGAAGAAGAAGAACAAGAGAGGGGTCACAACACTAGAATAACAGGAGATGATCCTCCACCACCAAGGGGTGAGGATGGATCAATTGCTCCAATTAGAGGGACTCTTGAATCAATAAGGGTGGTACCCAAAGGTCATGAAACTTTCACACAAGAAACAGAGTTGGATTTGCACAGTGGAAGCAGAGACATGGTACTCCCATCTATTATACATATGATATTGGTCCATGATACATCACTATCGTTTGGTAAACCACTTGGGAAGCCACCTAATCCAGATTTGGTGAGATATGTCTCACATCATGATGCACCATTCATATATCCAGGAGGAATGGGAGCATTAGAAGACCATGATACAGTGCTGAGACTCTTGGGTAGGCTCAAGGGTGAGGGAGACATTCTCCCACTATCATCATTACCCACTCTCACATCTCATACTATGTTGAGAGGAAATGCTATAGGATTGGAGGATGACATCATCATGGTGCAAGGAGACCATTCCCTATCTATGGAGACTCAGAAGATGTTCTCAATTAAAGGTAAATCTTCCCTACATGGTAGAAGATGGTGGCCACACATGCATGCTTTGGTTAAACCCAGGAATTTTTGGGTGGCTGATAGCTTCCCATGGGAGACTAACCTCCAAAAGCTTCAACCTTTATTTTAGCATGAGCATAAGCAAGAAGAATAGCAAGGAGGGGATAGAAACATCCCAATGAGTACACTTGGCATGGGAGATGTCAAGGAGAAGGGCAGCCATATGACAAATGTTCTTTGTGATAGATCATTAGTGCTATCACTATGGAGGATAGATCCTTATTGGAAATCCCAACTGCTAGTGGATTATTCAAAGGATCTTTTCACATGTATGATACTTGATGACCAGATACATGAAGAGGGTTATTCAGTCTAAGAAGAAGTCATCTACTATCATGATAGGATCTTCTTATCTAGAGCCTTCGAGCTCAAGGAGAATTTGCTACAAAGGGCATATGAAGAATTCTTTTTTAGCCATACTTATTCCATGAGAGCCTACAACACTGTCATGGAGAGCTACACTTGGGAAGGCTTTGAAGAGTAATTATATCAACATTTTCAAAGATGCATGAACCATGTGGAGTTGGAAGAGAGAAAAAACTCAATGAAGGAGTTATCACTACCACCTCTTTCTTCTTTTGGAATGAGAGGGGATATATCTATGGACCACTCCATTTGTATGAGCAGAAATTTTGGTAAGGAACATGCTTATGTACATAATGTTTCAATTGATGATTACTTGAATTCATTTACCATGTATATGCAGGCCATAGCTCCAATGAGGAGCATTCTTCCATATAAAATTCATGGCCAAATTTGGGCCATAAAAACTTTTAAACATGGCCACTCCCTTGGAGGATATAGGGAGATGTTGTATCATTGTGGGTGCACTCCAAAAGCACAAAACACATCTCACACTTTCAGCCATTGTGAGAAGACTTGGGCAGCAAGTAAGTGGTGGGGAACCACTTACCATATCACTATCTGATGCAGTCAGGAGATTTACTATGCTGGTTTCACATGTGGGACTATGATCCACCTCCATATTTGCATATTTCTGTTTGTATGTACTTATTTTTCATCCCATACATCGATGATGTGCTTATTCTTTTTATGGGAATGATTGGAGGAAGGATGGGAGGAATGTATGTGCCCTATGGGAGAGAGATTCTTTATGTTCATTATGCTACTTGTTTCAGGGGGGAAATTGGGAAAACCATGTTTGTTTCATTGGATCTATTGCTTCCTTGTGGGATGAATCAATTGCGTCTCATGAAAACCTTGGAGGAGAATTTTATGGAGTGATGGATTGGGAGACACTTAGCTTATGAGGGAAGCTTATCAAATGATGGTGTCACCAATTATGGAGAGTTTCAACACTCACCTTGTCAGTTGCTTGAGGACAAGAAACATTTGGGAAGGGAGGACTGTAATATTCCCAATTAGCCATGAGCTAGTTGGAATATTAAATTTTGTCTTGCTCCTTTGTTTTATGAATAAAAGGAAAATGGATGTCCATAAGTCTCCTTAATAATGAATAAATCAATTCCAATGTGAAAGGAAAACATATTGGCAGCTTAATTAAGCACCCTTAGGTGTGAAAAGGGGCTGGAACATCTTGACTGGGTCAACTTTGACCAAATTAACAACACTGTCATGGAGGAGTGGCACTCAATGAGGGACAACATAGTTTTAGATGGAGACACCTTGCATGGAATTAGGGTCATTAATGAATGGGGCTTAGGGTTTGGAAGCTCATATCTTATAAAAGGTGTTGGGTATGTGTTATATTCTTTCCACAACTAGCCCCATGCGCAGTACATTGCGTCGGGCGCAGCAGGGGGGTCACAAGGGGGGAGGCAGCCCCCCGGCGAAAATATTTTTTGGTGTGCGAACCCACTCATAGGTGGACCCACCCATGTTTTGTGCATGAGTTTGCACATGGTTTTTGGGGTACGATGGTTTTCGGCCCCTGGTATTTTGTAGATCCGGTCAAGGGAACTACGGTTATGTTCTAATCCAGGGTTAATGGATTGGGGTTTATGTATGCTTCGGCATATATATATATGTGTTGTAACACTAAAAGGAATATAATGAAAAATCAAGCTGGTCGTCCCAATTTGGGATCCAGGGGAAAATCTCTGTGTTTATCTATTTTATGTTTTACGCTCTCGCTATTGTTTATTTTCTGTTATAAGATTCGTGTGTAGATAATTTATGTTCAGGGTTAAAACCTACATTTGGTATCAGAGCTATTTCGGCTTCAAGGGGATGCCTTTGCTGCTGAGGGTTTTTTGCTCGAGCCTGAGGTAGACCCTGTTCAGTGGGAGATCTGCGGGATTGATTCTTGTGGTGAAAGAAGATGGCGAGCGGCGGAAATATAGAGATCGATAAATTTAATGGTCAGAGTTTTGAGTTATGGAAGCTCAATATGGAGGATCTACTGGTGGATAAAAATCAGTGGATCGCGGTAGATCCAGGTACTAAACCAACGAAAATGTCAGATGAAGACTGGAAGAAACTAGATCGGAAAGCTAAGAGCACAATACGGTTGTGTGTCTCAGATTCAGTATTGTTGAATGTATCTGGGGAAGATACGATGAAGAATTTGTGGGAAAAACTTGGGACTTTGTACCAATCTAAGTCTTTGGTGAATAAGCTGTTCCTACAGAAAAAGTTGTATAACCTGAGGATGAAGGATGGAGACTCGGTGACAGAGCATCTGAACGCCTTCAATATTGTGGTAAGTCAGCTGTCATCTATTGATATTAAAATCTCAGATGAAGATAAGTGCATCATTTTTCTGTGTTCTCTACTAGACTCATGGGGTATTCTGCTTATTGCAATAGGTAGCAATACAAATACCTTGAATTTTGATGACATTGTCTCAGCCTTACTGTCGGAGGAAATGAGATGGAGAAATATGGAGGGCCAGAATTGAGATGCCTTATCTGTACGAGGAAGGTCCCAAAACAGAAACAAGAATAAGGTTTCAAGTGGGAGATCCAAATCTAGAGGGAGATCTAAATCTCCTAGAAAGTTTGTAAAGGTATGTTGGAAATGCGGAAAGGAAGGGCACTACAAAAAGGACTATAGATCTAAAGCTCCTGAGAAAGGAAATGGATCTAATGATGCTCCTTCTGCAGAGGAAAAAACCACCTCGGATGAAGGTGGGGATGTGTATTTGGCTTCTTCTTCAAATACACATGTAGATCATGAGTCATGGTTGATTGACTCAGGTGCATCCTTTCTGCGAGTATGAGAAATATGATGGTGATGTCTTCCTAAGGGATGATAGGAAGGCCAAAATAATCGAACGTGGAAAGGTCAAGATGAAGCTGCAAGGTGGAAGGATTAGAACACTTCCTGGTGTTCTGCATATTCCTACATTGGCCAGAAATATAATTTCTGTAAGCAATATGGATGATAAAACAAAGGTTCGAGAAAGATGATCGGTAAGATGGTTCCTGGAGCATCGGCCTAATTAATGCTGTGGAGATCCGCCGCTACATCGTACAAGATACAGAACTATTATTGATGGGTGTAATAGTTATGTGGTTCCCGAAGTGGAGGAAAGCCACCACTCGGAGAAAAGACCATGCCATGGCATCAAAGGCTTGAAATATTGGAGAGAAGGGCCTCTGTGACATCATGGCAGAAATGAAGGGTAGAAGGTCTAATTTCTCCGCATTTTCGATTTCTCAGAACATTGTATAGTGTGGCGTAATCGGGTGAGTTTTCCTTCGGTGCTAAGAGGGCGAACAAGATATTAGAACTTGTGCACGTTGGGATGTGTTTGGACCTCGTGTCGCTCCATCACTAGAAAGTCTCGTGTACTATGTTTCATTCATAGATGACTTCTCAAGGAATACATGGATATATTTCTTGAGGAATAAATCTGAAGTCTTTGACAAATTTAAAGAATTTAAGGCTCTGGTGGAAAACCAGACAGAGAAGAAGATAAAGGCGTTGATGATAGATAATGGTGGGGAGTTCTGCAAGACGGAATTTGAAGAGTTTTGTAAGAAGTGTGGTATAGCACGGTAGAATACTACTCCATACACACCACAACAAAACAGAGTTGTAGAAAGAATGAACAAAACGCTGATGGAAAAGGCAAGAAGCATGCTTAGTGGTACCGGGTTAGGACAAGAATTCTGGGCAGAGGCAGTGGAGACTGCATGTTACTTAATTAATAGATCACCTTCATTAGCGTTGGAGGATAAGACTCCACATGAGGTATGGACGGGTAAGAAACCCTCTCTTTCACATCTAAGGGTATTTGGATGTGATGCATATATACATGTTCCAAAGGAGAAAAGGACCAAGTTGGATAATAAATCTGAAAGGTGCATCTTTATTGGGTATAAGGATGGTTTAAAAGGTTACAAGATTTGGAACCCGGAAACAAGGAAGGTTGTGTACAGCCAAGATGTGGTGTTTAGAGAGGTGAAAGATGTTGTTAAACATGAAATCATACCAAAGGAACCCGAGAAGATAGAGTTTGAGCTAAAGGAGGATGAATCAGACTCTATAGTAGAAGAAGATTCAGAAGAGGAAGAGCCACAAACTCCGGCTCTGAGAAGATCAGTTCGGGAAAGAAGGAAACCAGAAAGGTATATTCCATTTGCTTTCTTTTCAGGTTTTTCCTTAACTATAACTGATGATGATCCCAGAACTGTCAAGGAGGCAGTAGATTCCGAGGATGGAAAACTCTGGAAGGAGGCCATGGTTGATGAAATGGCATCCTTGCACAAAAATGGGGCATGGGATCTGGTGGTGTTGTCGGCTGGAAGGAAGCCCATTGGGAGAAAATGGGTGTTTAAGAAGAAGATGAATGTAGAAGGAAAGGTGGAGAAATACAAAGCTCGGTTGGTAGCAAAAGTTTATTCCCAAGTGCCAGGAATTGATTTTGGTGATATTTTTTCTCTTGTTTCCAAAGTTACTTCTATTAGATTACTTTTATCTTTTGTTGCTGCATTTGATTTTGAGATAGAACAGATGGATGTGAAGACAACATTTCTTCATGGGGATCTAGAAGAGGAGATCTAGATGAAGCAACCTGAAGGCTTTATGGTGAAGGGTAAGAAAGAACTGGTATGCAGGTTGAAGAAGTCTCTGTATGGGTTAAAATAGTCACCAAGGATGTGGTATCAGAAATTTGATACCTATATACGGGGACTTGGCTTCACCAGAAGCAAGGAGGATCACTGTGTTTATTTCAAATTAATTGGTGACCGTGTTATTTATTTGGTCTTGTATGTGGATGATATGTTGTTGATTGGAAATGACAAAGAAATTATCTAAGATTTGAAGACCCAATTGTTCTCCAAATTCGACATGAAGGATCTTGGTGCTACAAACTATATTTTTGGCATGGAAATTAAGAGATATCAGGCAAAGAGGAAGCTCTGGTTAAACCAAAGGAATTATGTCGAGACTATATTGTAGAGGTTCAATATGCAGGATAGTAAACCGGTGAATGTTCCTATTCCTGTAGGTGTAAAGCTGTCTGCTGAACAGTGTCCCAAGACACAAGAAGAAGAGGAGGATATGTCCCGTGTTCCATATGCAAGTGCAGTGGGTAGTTTGATGTATGCAATGGTCTATACTAGACCAGACATTGCACATGCAGTGGGAGTATTGAGCAGGTTTATGTCAAACCCAGGGAAGGAGCATTGGACAACAGTGAAGCGGGTTTTCAGATATTTACGTGGCACTAGTGATTATGGCTTGTGCCACCAAGGAAGACCAGGATTGGAAATAATTTTGGACATTCGTGGTTTTGTTGATGCAGACTGGGCTGGAGATCTGGACCGAATAAGATCTACAAGTGGGTATGTGTTTAACCTATTTGGAGGCGCAGTTAGTTGGATGAGTAAAAGAAAATTTGTAGTGGCTCTTTCAACTACAGAGGCAGAATACATGGCAACCACTCATGCAAGCAAGGAAGCAATTTGGTTGCAGAGATTGTGTTCAAGTATGGGGTTGGTACAACAAGCTATAAGGATATACTGTGATAGCCAAAGTGCAATTTTCTTGGCTAAGAACCCCGCTACCATTCAAAGGAAAAGCACATTGATGTTCAATACTTTATAGAGATAAGCTGAGGCTAAAAGGGTTTCCCCCCTAAGTAGTAAATGTGGACACTTTGAAGAATGTTGGTGTATGCATTGAAGAAGTCTCTGAGCACTCAATGAGCACTCAGAAGTTCTCTTGGTGTAGAGAAACAATGGGTGTTGAAGAATTGGCCCAATGACTAAGCTCTCTTGTGGCCCCCTGTGGAAAGAAAACAACAAGTGGGAGAATGTTGGGTATGTGTTATATTATTTCCACAAGTAGCCCCATGCATTGTACGTTGTGTCGGGCGCAGCAGGGGGGTCACAAGGGGGGAGGCAGCCCCCTGGAAATTTTTTTTTTGGTGTGCGGACCCACCCATGTTTTGTGCATGAGTTTGCACATGATTTTTGGGGTACGATGGTTTTCGGCCCCTAGTATTTTGTAGATCCGGTCAAGGGAACTACGGTTATGTTTTAATCCAGGGTTAATGGATTGGGGTTTATGTATGCTTCGGCATATATATATGTGTGTTGTAACACTAAAAGGAATATAATGAAAAATCAAGTTGATCATCCCACTTTGGGATCCAGGGGAAAATCTCTGTGTTTATCTGTTTTATGTTTTATGCTCTCGCTATTGTTTATTTTCTGTTATAAGATTCGTGTGTAGATAATTTCTATTCAGGGTTAAAACCTACAAAAGGAAGAGGGTGGCAGCCATATTCATTATGTTTATGTATTTGATATTTCTGAATATATGGTTTGTTTAGACATATAGCTTTCTCTATCTATTTAGCTAATATTGTTGTGTTGTTTACCATTGGGTGTTCCTAATCTCGAATCCCACCTCTTCCATTGAGAAGCTCTTGAAGGAGTCTTGTACTTCACTTCCACTATCAGGCATTTTTCCAAAGCTTCATCTTACATCTACAACTTAAATCATGTTGAGGGTTGAGTTGTTTTGCAGGTTACATCAGTAGAGACCATATTTGGGTCACCTCATTACTTATTTTCAGTGGAGAAGGCTTCCTTTCCATTGGGAGGATAGTCAAGAAGGCCCTTGTGCACATTTTTAGATCTTGGCACCAGACCATATATTTATTTTTCCCTACAACGTAGTTTCTTTCAAGATCTATGTTATTTTGAGGGAGGAGTTGCTAGGTGGTTTTGGCACACCATTTGGAGAGGACATTTGCTAGAGAAGGGATCAACCTTTCATCTAGGAGATCTATTGGAGGAGGCTACACTATTATTATATCATATCAGCCACACTTTCCATATATATATATATATATATATATATATATATATATATATATATATATATATGTTGCAGTGAATATTCAACCCTAGGGCTTAGATTCCGATCTTGTATATGGTGTTTTGCTGGAAACCTTTAAGGGGTTCTTCATTGGAAGTTGTATAGTGCCTAGATATGTACTAGATATATCTTTTATGGCATATATCAGCCCATGTTATGTTGTATCTTCATTTTCTGTAGTAGTGCCTTTTAAACAGCGCGGTAGCAGTCTTCCAGAATTTTGATATATAGTAGCAGCACCTCTTTTGAGGGATTTTTTCCATTGGAGGCTTGTTATTTATTCTTGAACATCTTATGGCCCATTTATTATGCATATTTTGTTGTTTTTATAATGAATGAAAGGTCTCCATATTGGCCTCTTTCTTTCATGTAATGTTTACACTGCTATTTCCATGGTTTTGCACTATATTCTTTCTTTTCCCATTTGGGAATATTACACTATCTGTGAGAGGATCTCCTTCTTCTGATGACATTTGGCTTAAGATGCAAAGGTTGAGCCAAGATTATGCTCTGATACCACTGTAATATTCCCAAGTGGGAAAAGCAGAAATATAGTACATAAACATGGAAATAGCAGTGTTTAACATCACATCAAGATATGAGACCAATATGGAGCCTTTTCATTCATCATAATAGTAGAAAAATAGAACAAAATAATGGGTCAAAAATCATACAATATGAACCAACAAGCCTCCAATAGATAAATCCCCTCAAGAATACGGTGCTGCTACTAGGAAAAATGTCGGAGAGCTGCTACAACACAGTCATAAGGTGCACAGCTACAACATATCAATATAAAACAATAGAAATGGCTGATACATACCTCAAAATATAATATACATGAAGATAAAGGCTCTATAACAACCTCCAACAATAACCCAAGAGGGTTTTTAGAAAATACACCAATATACATAAGGTGAACCAAAGCCCTAAGGCTAAAGATTCATTGCAACTAAATAGTCTGGAAATATGTGGCTGATCTGATGTGTCAAAGAATGAATCCTCCTCCAATAGACTCTCCAGATGAAAGGTTGATCCTTTCATTGGAAAACCTTCTCCCCAAATGGTGTATTAAAACCACCCCTGTAACTCCTCCCTAAAATAACGCATTCCAAGACTGAAACTGTGCTATGGGGGAAAATGATAGTGTGGCCTGGTGCAAAATGCTACAATAAGGCTTAAGGGCCTTCCTTACTAGCCTCCCAATGGAAGAAAACCTTCCTCCACTGAAATCCAGCTCAAAAATCACCCAAATGAATTCTCCACTACTGCACCCTGCAACTCAGCACATCTCTCAAAAGAAACTCTGTTGTAGAACAAAGATCAAGCTTGGCCTGATGCCGAAATGTGGAAATATAGTGCATATGCTTCTCCTAAGTAGGCACTCAAATTCCCCCGAGGATGAAGGTGGGATTCCTGCTCGGGAACACCCTGTGCTAAACAACATTGCAGTCTTAGCTAAACAGCTGAAGAGAGAAAATAGTCATACAGACCATATCAAAATAATAATCTAAAACATGTCCTCTATGGCTTCCATGCCCTTCCTTATATAAGTGGTGAGATTCCTCACCCATAGCCCCACTCATTAAAGCCACTACTTCCATGCATGGAGTCTCCCTCCAAAACTGCATTGTCCCACAATGAATGTCCACTCCTCCATACCAACGCTGTTGATTTGGTCAAAGTTGACCCATTCTACATGCTCCAACCCCTTTTCACACACAAGGGTGCTCAATTAAGCTACTAAAATGACTCCTTTCACATTAGGAATGATTTTATTCCTACTAAGGAGATTTATGGGTCTCCATACCCTCTTATTCAGCAAATTAAGAAGAAAAAACAAAAATTAATATTCCAACTAGCTTATAGCTAATTGGGAATATTACACACATGTGGAAAACAAGGGAACAACTAAGGAAATGTGGGATGCTCTCTCCATGCTATATTAGGGTACTTCCTAGCAGCGGAAGATGTTCCTGGAAGAGAAGCATAGGTGCCTAAGGATGCATAAGGGGGAAGGCATAGATCCATTCCTCACTAGATTTCAAGAGGTCCGAGACCAACTTGCAATTGTTGGAGCAACACCTCAACCATAAGAGCTAGTGTGATTGGCACTAAACAGTGTCTCTAAGGATTGGAAAGCGTTTCTCCAAAGCATATTTTGTAGAGAAACTTTTCCAAGATGGCACAAAATGTGGGCCAATTTGTAGTAGGAAGAGTTGAGGCGAGCTCTGCTAAATAGCTCCATTAGTGGCAACAACAGTAAACATGGATCGAAGGTAGTTCAGGAGGAGGAGAATGTGGCCCTCGCATCAAAGTTTATCAATCAGGGGTAGGGGGGAAGAGAAATAAGAATGACCTATCTAAGGTGAATTGCTTCATGTGTAGTGAGGTTGGCCACTACATACCCGATTTCCTCTTATAAATAGGGATAAGCATGAGAGGTTGGACCAGGCGGAAACACATGCTGAGATTGACAGGATGTCCTCTAGGTTGGAGGAAGACTTCACTATGATTGCAATCCTACCTCTAGGAGTTAGGTGCGGTGACTTGAAGTTATAGCCCCAAAGAGTTATAGAGATGGGTAGGGTCCATTGAGGAGTCCAACTCATGGATCATTATCTGGCTATGGGGGCCCATAATATTCAATAGTAGGATGTATTAGTGTGAGGGCATGTAGTCAAAACTAGAGTGATAGTTGCAAACTAGTAGCAGTCAAATATTGGGGGGCACAACATATAGTTGGTTGCGGTGTAGGTGGCACAGTGCGGAGCCAGCAGTAACGTATATTATTTAGTGACATTGAAAGGGTTATTAGCAGTCAGGACTCGGGAGACATATGCATAAAATTGAACAAATTTGATTTAGTATTTCAGATGCCTCTCACTTACAGTTGTTGCAGTTGCAACAACAACATATGAGAGGGAGTTGTAGTGCAGATGTAGTGTTGGTAGCAGTAAAATAGGGTTAATATCAACAAAGATGAAACATCATAGTTGTGGAGTGGTTAGTGGGTAGTGGAAGGTAGTCATACTGGACATAAATAAGTAGCGCAACAAAGGATGATACATAGATAGGGTGTTGTGGCAGAATGTGCAACACTAGAGAGAAAACAATCCTTGATAATAGGGAGTGTTAGTTATTGTAGCAGAAAAAGTGTTTTAGCCATGAAATTTGGTGGAGGGGCTAGAGTACATGAGATCTCCAGAACCTAGAAATCGTTTTTGAAAATTCCACCTAGAGATGGCTCAATTAGATTATTAACCAATTTTTAAATGTTTCCTAAGTCTAAGCTTAGGGAATATGGTTAATTAATCAAAATTAATTAAGTCAAGGTGTCAATCATCTAGAAAATCACACAGATCAACTCCAAGATGATCCTATCCATTGATTAAGTTTTAATCTTGATCTTTGGTCCTCCAACAGTGGAATATAAGAGAAAGTTGATGGGCACTTAGAGAAGATACACCAGACACACGAGAGGTTTGATTTCCTTGGTAAATCAATTTCCATAGGGTAGAAAAAATTTCTGGAGAGCCAAAGTTTAGAAAAATGAGTGAGGGGTAGGGAAAGTGAGGTTGGAGGAAGATTTATAGATCTAGTGAGTGCATTTAAAAATAGGCAGAAGAGCCATAGTCAGGATGATGTAGGGATTGCACAGAAGCCTCTAAATGCAGTTCGATATGCATATTTAGGAAGTCATTTTAGTGTTTCGATGGAAAAATAATTTTGCATAGTCTGTGAGGAGTGTTTCAAGAGTTAGTGCAAAAATAAATAAACAACTCATATTGAGATCCAGGATGTACAAATTAGAGCCCTAGCAGAGCCCATACAGAGGGTGAAATAGGGAAATTCATAGAGGGTTTCAGAGGCCAATTTTCCGTGTCGGATTTTCCTGTGGGACGAGGAAAATTCCTCACTAGATTTTTGCCAATATTTTTCTTTGTATGATTTTTAGATTCACCATCCATATTATTTTACTCATAATTTATCATTGTTGCTTAATACTGAAACCCTCAACTGTTGCTCCATTTTTCCCAAGTTGGGTTTTTATGGGAAAATTTGTCCAAAAATAAAGGTGCCATTTTTATGTGTGTACTAGTATTTTCTCATTTTCTAGTGCTATTATTCTTCTGTAGTTTACTTGTGAAAATCACAGTGTGAATTATTTTGTATTTTTTGTATAAAACTGCAAATAAATTGTTAAATAAATTAAAAATTAGGAAAATAAACTCCAGTTTCTGTGATAGATGAAATTTTCACAAGTACAAGTGAAAGAAAACATGAATCATAAACATCCAAATAACAATCTTAGAAACATACAAAATCCATGTGTGAAAATGTGTTGGAATGGAAGGCTTCAATATTAAGAAAAATTCCCAAACTACATAAATACAATGAACATCACTAGCTCCAATAGTGGAGCATTAGAGCCATTACATGTTGCCAAAAAGTACTAAATCTATCTCTCTAATGCCTTATGGGAGAAGCCAAGGTTTAAATTCATTTACATGAGAAATGAGGATCCTTTTATAACTTGAGGCATGACCTTTCAAATCCCCATGACTCATGAATTTCGAACTCCTAATGACATTTGGACTCCTACAACCTTTGGACTTACAAATGACTTTTGGAATTACATATTACTCTTGGTATTACATGTCTTTTGGAATTTTGTGACTCTTTTGTCCATACATGACTCTTGGACTTCCACTTATTATTTTTATACAATTATTACATCATTACATTATAACTTCCACATCATCACGCGATGAAGATGTGACATGTCACTATCATTGATGACTGGGACTAATAGTGACTGATGACATGGAATTTCTTTAATGATTACATGGCTTCCACTCATGTCTTCATTATTCATGCAACTTATGGTCATTGATGGCTTCACCCTCCAAAGGGTATTTGATCTAGTGGAGTCTTTAGTATACTTTTTCATCACCAAGATTTCAATTTGTTCTTTTTTATTCAATGCTTTCTTTGTGTGCATTCTTTGACCAACATTCCTCATGTTTTCTTTCCATGTTGTTCCTAGAATACCTATATTTGCAATCACTCATGACAAGAAACCACTAACCTAAAAAACTCTTATTCTAACTGCTTATGCATGTTATATGTTCATGCCTTATCAGTGCACCTAAAATGGACTACAAGAGTTTATGGGTGCAACAGTGCACTTCGAAAGGCTGAAGGGTCGAATATTTTAGGCTTCAGGGCTTCGACATGCACTCATGCACTCAAGAGAAAGAGGTAATCAAAGCAAGGCACATGGCGCAATTTCAAAGGACGAATGAGAAGGCTTTGGGCTTCCCAAGTGCATTATGCACTCAAGGGTGAGAAGGATGGCATAGGGCGTACTCCTAAAGGCTTAAATATGGAGGCTTCAGGCCTTCTGAGTGCACTCATGCACTCAAGAGGCCCAGGAGGACGCATGGCACTAGTCTGAATGGTGATGTGTGAAGCTTCATTCCTTCGTAGGGCGCTCATCTGCAAAAAAGGTTAGAAGTGTGCATGACACATTTTGGAAGGCTGAAGAGTGGAGCTTAAGGCCTTCATGGTTTGCTCATGCACTCAAGCAGGGTGCATTCCTTTGGGTCAAAGAAGTATGCTCAAAGGAATACTTAGTTTCTCAAAGTGGCATAGTTCATTACAAGGAAGGGGCACAGGCCTTAGAAGTGTGTGTTGCACTCTTGGAGGGCACATGGAACACTTCCAAACAACAAAGGATTTCCGATCAAGGCTTCAAAGTGTGATTTTTCGCCCCTAACCTTGGCGGGTTCATATTGCAATCGAAAATTGTCTAAGTCTGGGATATAGGGTGATGGGCGAATATATATATATATATATATATATATATATATATATATATATATATATATATATATATATATATATATATATATAGTTTTCCTTAATGGTTGTCTAGACCCTTTAATTGTAACTATATTGTCTCTTATATCTACCAAGGAGACATAGTTTTAGAGATCATCTCCTCTTATGGATTTTTTATATAGTAAAAGGAGGTCCCCCCTTTGAAGAGGCTTATCATTCATTCTTATATCTTGTTATGAAAGCATGGGATTAATTATCTTTACATTTATATATTTTTTTTATTTTTCAGTGCACAAAGTTTGGTTTTAAAGCATATGATAATTGGGTTTGGCTCATTCAAATGGGGCATCTAAGAATTCTCAATAAAACATTTTTTATAGGAAGTTTTATATAGTGAAAATTTTAGATCCTAAGGAAACATAAAAAATTACTTACAATATAAAATTTTGGTTTTATTTTGCTATACTTAAAAAATCGGATATGGAAATTAGGGTTTTTTACTATTCTTGAAACAAGTCTAAACATGTATTCTTGATAAAGAAATCATATATGAAGCTAAAAATGTATACATTGGGTGTCACTAGTTCCATTCGAAATAATATGTATAATGTATTTTAGATCCAATTTTCAAAAGTAGTTTTGAAAAATTGAACATGGAAGTTCGCACAGTTTCACTCTCCTGAAAGGGACAAAAATAACAAGTTTGTGGAGGTTATCGTAAGTTCCTCTTGGAAATTCAGAATTTGGTCAAACCTATGGCATTGTAAAGAAGACATAACATGATAGTATAAACCAAAATTGTAGACTTAGAGGGGTTTAAATTAAAAATATACTTCAAAAGAAATGTTGGCAAACATGAATGCCTACAAACTAGGGTTTTAAAGGTAGATTTGCATGTTTGAAAGAAATCTCACAAGGGAAAGTGAAGGTAAAATGGATAAAATATGGAATAGTTATTCCATGGAATATATTCTCTTATATACCCTATATGACAGGTTCCATAAAAGTGATATAATTACCCAAGGAAATCATGAAAATAGAGAGAACAAATTTTTTAACACCAATAACTTATGGAGAATTTAACATATTTAGAGTGCATGAAAATTTAATCCCAAAATAATGATTGTTCATCACTCTAAGATAAACATCATTGAGGATTTATGTTGAAACTAAAGAACTACTTAATTCCTAATATTGATATGAGAAACTTTGATGGTAAATATCCTATAACATTAATAATCAAGATGGAGTAATTCTTTGTTCTACACCAAGTGCCAACATTATAAAAGGTAACTCTTGCATATTGTATTTAAAACCTAATCAATTTTTCATGTACCAACACTGTACCAATGGCGTCATGATTGAAAATAATAATGTTATTGTCTCTTGGTCCATTTTTACAAATTAATTGATAGTACATTATGGTGACATTAAGAGAAACACATTTTTTAGTCAATTGATAAATCTCCCAAAAACAAGTCCATTTACAAAGAACATTCAAATTTCAAATTTTAAGTCTTAGAGTAAAGAACAGTCGAGAGGAATTTTTTTTGGATATTTTTATGGACACTTTAAAATAATAGCTTTCAACATGAGGTGTGTCTCTTAGAACCTAAATCCTTAGAGCATGATATCAATGTAGCAAAGCAAGTTAAATTTTAAATTATGGCCACTAATTACTATAGAGTGCACCATGTTTCCTCTCCTAACCTCATTAAACCAATATTTATGACACCTTATCAAATGAAGAAACAAGATTAAATACACCATGTTTCAATCATGATAGCATGTACAATAAGGGGATAAGTGTTGTGAGAGGAAATTATTATAATATTTTGAAGAGGAAGAGAATAAAAAATTCAAACCATCATAAGATATAGAAATATAAAAGACTACTCCAACCATATTGTTTCATGTATTAGCTAGCATAAACACTTCTTAAAATCTTAATATAAAATGATATATAATAAAGAATAAAGTATCAATGTAAATTAATTCTGGTAGTACCCATAATTAATGAAATTTCTTAGTTTCTTTATATGTCTGACATCATAGTTTCAAGTAATGATTATAGATGGAGGTATATCATAAAATATTCAAGTGCCATAATATTAATCTCATTATGGGGTATTATTATTTTGATATTCCAATGATTTTAATCAAAATGGGTGGTGTTGATGTTGTATTGTGGGTCCAATGGTTACAATCAATGGGAACAATGATTCTTAATTTTCAAGATATTTTCAAGATATTTTCCTCAAAATATAAGGAAAATTAACTTAGAAGTATACAATGGAAACCCTCTAAAATGATAAGATCTAACATAATGACCAAATTGCTAAAAAAAGTGCACCATTATCTAAATGTACAATTGTGATCACTATATGTTTAAACATCTAGACCCTTTGTTCTTGTGGATCTCTAAAATGTTATTGGAGGGATGCCTAAAGGTCTTCCACTTACTCAAGATCATTACCATGTTATTCATTTCCAACTATGACATGTACTACCTACCATCAAACTTTATATGTAGCCATATGCAAAAAAGAGTGATATTGAGCGTATGGTTCAAAAAACCTATGAGGTTGGAATCATTCGAACTAGCCAAAGTTCTATCCTCTCAAGTGTTGATGGTTTACAAAAAAAGAATGTGTATGATATATGTATCCATATTATAGATAACTCAACAAAATAATCTTTAAAGGTAGGTTTCATATTCCTATCATTAATCAATTGTTAGATGAATCTTAAGGAGAAATTCTCTTTACCAAGTTTGATCTCAATTTTGGATATCATGAAATAAAAATGAGGAAAGAACACCACCAAAAATCTCTTTAGTATGCATGAAGTTCATTATGAGTTTTTGATGATGACAATTTTCCTTCCTAATTCACCTTCCACATTTCAAATCTTGTTAAATTCTATTTTCAAAGCCTTCCAAAAAAAATTGTGTTAGTTCTTTTTGACGATATAATAATCTACAAAAATCTTGGGAATAACATGTGCAACATGTTGACATGGTCTTAAAACTATTGGAGTAGAGAAAACCATATGAAAATAATTCCAAGTGTGCCTTTGGTTTTCAAGAAGTGTAATTTTGGGTCATATTAGATATCATTAAGGAATACAAGTGGACCCTAGAAAAATTAAAGCTATGACAAGATGGCCAATTCCCAAAACCCTAAATAATCTTAGAAGATCCATCAGATTAATGGTTTATTACCACAAGTTTTTCGAGAATTATGGTGAAATAGTAGGACCTTGTTGGCTACCCAACAACCCCCCTTTTTTATTTATAAAACAAAATGGGTCACCACATGTACATACAAAGTTTTTATTGTTTTCTTCTTGATCTGATTGGTTTGAATATCCTTCAATGTAATATATTTTATAAGCATGTAAATAAATTTTCTTATTATGAGGTTTTCATTCTTTAATTCATGTCATGACTTTGGTTGTTTTACTCCTTCATGCTAGTGTATACAACCTTGTGGGTATTTTGAAAGTGGTATGTGATTTCAGGATTACAAGTTTTGATTCCTTACAGTCCAATATTATGATTCTCTTATCAAGACTTGAATGGAAATCCCTAGATGACGATTATGAGTCTTTCACATATTGGATGAATGGATAACTTTATGTTTTATCCTATGAAAAATAATCATTTTGCATATAAAATTTTCCAACCAACCAATATTGTGATTCAAATAAACACACAATATGTTAAACCAACGTATTATCAAGCACCATATGCTATGTTTCTTTCCCATTGTGAAACATTGATAGTCTTGTCACAAGTGTCGGATTTAAAACTTGAAATAAAAGCTTGATATGGTGTATGAATGAGGTGGTATGATGGATGTTGTGTATCATTGAATGGTTTAACAAATGCATTATAACTATATGACTACAAATATATAGGGTAGTGTTTTATTGTTTCTTTGACTTTCCATCAATTTGATTTATTAGTGTTAGTTCTATCTATCCCTTGGATCATTTTGGAATTGTGGTTCCACTTTTCCCTATTCATCAATTGAGTTCAGGGTTTTTCCTGTGTATTTTTCCTTCAAGGATTAGGGTTTTTCTCTATGAAACCCTACCTCACTTTTTTTCCTTCCATAGGTGTTAAATTTTCATTGTATTTCCACATCCACTTTGTCATGGCTCCTGTAGTCAGATTCGAGCCTCCTGGTAGTGAAATTACAGAGGCATGTGATGAATACTCACTCTATTCAATGAGGTAGGATGGTTGAGTTTCATACAAGTTTTCCAGGGCCATAATGATGAAGTGTTCAAGGCTTTTTACTCAACCTATAACAACAACATCGCCAAAGTGGGAAACATCGATATATTAGTCAATGAGTTCATAGCTGAAGTGACATGTTTTTCGACCCAGGGTGAGAAGTGGTCAAAGAATTGTACTGTACAAAACATTCATTGGAAATATTTTTTCTCTTCAAAGAATTCAACCTACAACGTTAAAGGTATGTTTGTACATTTTTTAAAGAATAAATGGAAATATTTGGTTTATTTTATCAAGTATTTAATTACCTGTGAAGGTAATATGGCCTCGTATTTCACATATCATATTCATATGTTGATGGTGTTTTTTGGGTCACGAATTGAACCTTCCATTTTATTCGCACAAACTTCTCTCCAAGATGTCAAAATTTTATAAAATAGATTGAAAAAACCTTGAATGAACTCTATTTCATCACAACTTAATTTGTATCTCAGGCAAGTTTAGTTTAGCCAAGCTTTGGGATACCTCGAATTCCTTTATCCTCCATAACAGGCTTGAAAACCCTCAAGGTTATAAAGCGGATAAGGTATATTCCATGGTTACAAGAAATCAAAAGGATTCTAAAAATACACCAGATCTCTTTGTTTCTTAAGGTCATGATGATCTGGGTCCTGAAAACCCTTGTCATTTGGTCAAGTCCGATATATATGAATTGGAACTTGGTGAACCTGTTGATTATGTGGCTTCCTAAGTTACTCATAACATGTCAATTAAGTTGAAGTACTAGCATGTTGTACTAGAAATGGATGCAAAATTTGGCCTCAATTGAAGCTTATCATAGTATAGTTTTCAGTTTCGACCTACACACAAGAAAGAAAAGGGTTAGCATAATACATACTTATTGTCTCAAATTAAGAGTAAACAAACAACCTATAGAAATACCCAAGCTCAATATTAAATAGTGTCCTTCAAAATATTCTTTGGTCTATATATACCCTCTCAAGAAACCAATGTTGAAAAAGAATAAAACATAATCTGATCTTGTGCACGACTTCATGGACGATAGTGTCTTCAGTTAGGCTGATGATGATGCGCTTGATTGTGATAAACATTGTTAATACAAAGTCAATTCTCAAAGGCATGTAAAAATTATTTATTGGAAATATTATTTTATATTATAATTCCATGTCTTGAGCATAAAATATGCCACCTCCAATAGGAAAATCATCAACTCGGGATGATAAATAGCTTAGATCCAACCAAAATAATAAAAATTCTCATGGAGAGACAAGAAATCACAATCGTTGGAAACCAAAGTTGTTATTAATTTTGCAAAGTTTAAAGTTGTGATTACATCTTATTTGAGCAGTGAAACTTCTACCAAGTAGCACTTGTTATCTATTTTTTGAATCATAATATTTATAAGGTATGGATGTTACTTAATGTATTTATCAGCTTTATAGCTACTATAGAATCAAAGATTTTATAGTTGTTATATTTTAAAAAAAAAAAGAATATTGATTATTGATTTCATTCATTGGAATGGTTACATTTTTCCATCATGTTAGGGTCCTATATTATAAGAATACCAACCATTTCTATCCTAATATTAATTTGAGGTCACTTTTATAAATATTAATCTTGGTTTCATGAGTGATATGGTCTAGATGGTCTATTGTAAAAAGGGTCTATTTTTGGATTGAGTGTCATGTAAAAAAAATTATGAGTCAAAAGGGGTATATTTGTCATAATTCAAAGTGTAATGTCAAAAAGGATCATGATTTGAAAGGGTAATCATGAGGGGTCATTATGTCATCATGGAAGATTCTAGTGGTCATATCATGAAAAATATGGTCATCATGAGTTAGTTATGTTGATGTCATGTCAATTATAAGAGTCGTTCAGAGTTAATTATGATCAGTTGTGTCATGTCATGGTCATCATTACAAATATACCCCTTACTCATCTCTCGCATCAACAAGTGGGCCATCATTATTTCAAAGAAGGCTCTACTGGCATGAGGAGTTTAATTCTGCTTGTGGCACCTCATTTCCACTCATTCAAAATTCATCTTGGCTCTGGAGAAGTTTTGGAGGTCAAAGAAGAGAATTGCATGGTTATAAAGAGGATTTGTTGCACAAATCAGAGACTTCCTCTGAAAATCAGAGACTTGTTGTGAAATTCAGGTTTTTGCTTCATATTTGGAGAAAATGTCGTCATGGCTCTGAGTAAGGTTTTCTTCATCTCCTGTGGGGTTCTTTATGTTGTATGTGAAATGTATTGTATCCTCAATTGGTTCGAGAGTCTGAAAGAAACCCGAGCTATTCAAACCTATGAATGGATTGACTTTTGTTGTGCAAAGGACTTTTCACCTCTCTCATTATGTAAAGCTCATTTTCACTGTATACCAAGTTTTTTTTAGTTATAAAAACATCCTTTGTAAACTTCAATTGAAAATATTTCATTAGACTTCTATTTCATCTTCCCCTTCAAAGATCTCGGGTCACAGTTGCTATGAAAATCCCATGTTTGTTGCAAAAGTACCCTACCTCCAACGTGCTACATAATTCACTTTTAAACAACATCATATCCTATTTTGAGGAGATTGTAGAACTTGTATATTTGATGATGGATACCCCAAAATGAAAGAAGAAAGTAAAATGAGGAGATATTGTGTGATATGAACCCAAAATACTTATTCTAGTGAAATTTGACCCTGCCATTAGGGTATCATTTAAACAAACTAGTTGTATTGCATTTTGTGAGAATATTCAGGGCTAGGGTCATCACTTTCATCTCACTAAATAGTTTGCACTAAATTTCAAATGGAAGGAAGTAAAACTTGGAAATTTGGAGTTTGTTGTCTCATAGCAAGCAATAGTTGGTGCCACTGATATTCCTTTACATCGTAAAGAATGGTTTAAAGGTATGGATTTCAATTTAGCTCATTTCAAATGCTTTTTGAAGCCACAATACCAAAAGAGGTATGGGTCTATTATCCTGAGGAGTTATCTGCAAGACCACCACAGTAAGTTGTTGAAGGTGATTCAAAGGTATTTTACATGTGAATGGAGGTTCAAAAAAGTCTATCAGTACCACATTAGACTTCTAATGCATTTTGCATGCTATAAACCCTTGAATATCCCTTACTACTTGTTTAGGAGTCTCAGAAAAATGGATGACATATTTTAAGAAAAGGGGAGTCATATTGAACCTATTTTATTCCATTTTTCATTGATTAAACTATTGGTGATAAAAGAACTTGACAAGAGGGAGAATTCATGGAAATATTTTTTTATTTCTTCAAGGTGGATGGTGCAGTCCGCTGACAACCAAAAATGTAAGAGATATACCCCATAAATTTCAATAAAATAGGCCTCATCTGTAGAAACTGGCTCAGTGAAAAAATATTTGATAAAGGAAAAATATATGGAAAAAGAAGTGCCAATAAAATTCACTTCTCACTTGAGGTAGAACAAGTTGCTAGGACACCGAGAACAAGAGCTTCAACCAAGATATTTCCTGTATACCTTACACGTGTTCAAGTTGTTGAGATACCAGAGTGTGCACATGAAGAAGTGGAAAATGATGAAAGGGATAAAATAATTAGGGACCTGCAATATCATTTGGACAAGGCTCATCTGACAGTAGCATACTTGCAGCAAGAAAATAGAGAACTTGGGTAGAAAATATCACAAGAATCTTATCATCCCAGTGAGGGAGAACCATCAAGGAGAGAATTGGTACATGTTGTTAAAGAAGAAGGAAAACATATCATAGATGTTGAAGATGTGAAGGTGATATTTAAGCATTCAAGAAAACATAAAACTAGGCCTACTGCCAAGATGGAGATGCAAATGGAGGAGACTACTCAGTTAGAACATAAGGTGGTATTTCGTGAGCAGAAAGAGTTTGAAAGATTGTTGGAACAACTTGAAGGAGTTTAGAAGCAAGTAGATTGGCTTGTATAGAAATATCAAAGGGATAAGTTGAGGTTATTTAATCAGTTGCAAATTGTTGAACCTATCCTCGAAAATGCCAAACATAAGTTGAAGTATACCTTGCCTTTCCATAGGAAAGTGAGAAATATCTATACACATAATTTGGTCTTAAAAAGGAGACTCAGACTAGTAAAACAACATCTGACTGTGGCCAGAAAATATAGAAGAAAGAGGAAGAGGGGAAGGTTAGATATACTTGCAGAAGTAGCACAAAATTAGATTTCATCATATGGATTCCACTAAGCTCTAAATTTAGTTTTTTTATTTATTATGAAGTCAACACATGTCAATTTTGGTAAAGTTGCAGAAACGCAATAAGGACTTGTTGCACAAGTTACAAAGTCCTTTATTTTGATGTACAAAGGAATTTTTTAGGCTTTGAAATGGTTTGCGAGGTGTTACAAAGATATCATAGCAGGAAAAATATTTCCCTGACTACTCTGTACCATCATAAATCAATCATATGGTCAGAGTTTTGAAGTGGTTGTGAAAGTGACAATTTTGCTGTGAAAGTCTACTACATTTCCAACCAAAGGCGATCAAGTGATCAAGAGGTATGAAATCATTTTGAAGGATGTTTCAAGATTTCATTACCATCACAGGGATATTTCGAGACTACCCATTTTCTCCATTCTTTCAAAGGAAGGCTGCAAATATATTGTAGAACTTGAAATGTTGTGAAAGTTGTTGTGAAACTGGAAGATTCACAACATATTTTGTGATTTTTACATAGCCCTCATTTTGACTTGTAAATTCATATTTTTGGGTTTCAGAAGCTTTTGATCATGCTTTTAGGTGCCATTAATCCTTAGGATGGTATGTCTAATGATTTAATATGAATATTCAAATTTTGATGATGTATCAAGCTAAAAATTTCATTAGGTAATTAGTTCCTATTTTTCTACAAAGTAGGTCATAGTTAAATGTATCTAGATGATGAATGGTTTTACTTTGAGGAATTTTTTCCTTCTAGGTGGTATTGAAATATTTTTATGTATATAATATGTAAAAAACTAAGAAAAAGGTTATGTTGGTTAGTGTGTGTGTGAAAGAACTTGTTGATCTACACATTTTGATTAATTTCTAGTGAATGAAAGAAGACCGAAGTGACTTGCTACAGGAATTCAAGTGTCAGTCCTCTATGGTGATGTGATCTCTTTTACTGTTTAATTTTCTTATGTAATTACCATGCTTGCGTGTTAAGTCTTCTACTAGAATTTACTATATGTGCTATGTTATGGTAAATTAAGCATTTTAATGTTTACTCCTCATTAGAACATCTAAAACTCGCTCTTGGATAGGTTCTTTAGGTGTTTTTAAGTTCATTATCCCTCGATTGACCCTCCTACAATGATTTTTTTTTTAAGCACTGTAAGACTACCTATATTTCTCCCATTGCAAGGACTCTTTGTTATCCCACTCATCCACTAAAAATATCAATTGAGAGTGATTCCATGCCCAATGGATCTGTAATCTCACACCTGCCTTCAAAATAATTAAAATCAACTTTCTATTTTGATCCTCTTAACTATCCTGAGATCATAAATCATTCAATAATCTAATTTTCTAAGAAAACCTTAGTGAGAGATCCCTCTCCAAAGCTAGAAGGGCTAGATCATAGTCTAAAAGTGGGTTGTGGTTACCTTTGTAATCCTTTTTCAGCCTAAAGGAAATTACAAAGTGCTAATATATCCTAGCATGAGAATTTACAAGGACAGATGCAATGGATATGGTTGGAAAACTTCTAAAGAACTTGACATGTTATGTTATTTATTCTCTTGTTTTTATTTGAGATGATTTTGATACGACTGAGTTGGTCGTGTAGATTGTTAAGGTTATGATCCAAATTCTCGGGAAGGCTCCTATTATTTTTTAAGTTCTCTTTTTGTGTTATAAGAAATATATCACATGTAAATAGAGCTCCAGACTTGGAAAATGGGGGGGCCAGATAGACAATTTTTATACTAGGTGAAATTGAAGACTAAAAATTAGTGTTGTAAGTTTTTATGTTGAATTATTTTAATATATTAACTCAGTTTCTTATTTAAATATTCACTATTACCTTGTGGGTTTTCAATATTTTATTTGACCTTGTTTCAGGAAAATTCTAATTGTTAAACAATTTTTCTCTTTTGACCCTGTTTCAAGGAATCAATATTAATTTTATGATATTTCTCTATTAATATTTACTTGTTCTTTTGATTTATGTTTCAAAAATCAAATTACTTTCTTACAATCTATATCTATAGGAATTGATTTGATTTACATATGATGTGTATTTTTTTATTATGAAATGATTTTCATCAATTGAGAATTATTTCATCTATGTTTATTAATGTAGAATAATAATCTGTAATTTTTTACTTTCTAGACTTACCACCTTAATCTCTCGTGTTGTATGAATATGAGTTTCTAGTTTCATTTCAAATGAGCAGTTACTTTTATTAACTTGAAAGTGAAACAATATTTGCATTAAATTATATATTCTTGGCCCAGAAATATTCTTAGTGTTCCTGTCTTTATTTTATTTTTATTTATTATTAATGCAATATTATTTAAAATAAACCGAAACTTCTTTCATTTTGTTGAAATGATGATTACAACTTTGATATTTTTCATTGTTTTTATCGTTTACGAATTGCATTAAAAGTAAAGTTATATTTAGTTACAAATTCTTTATTTACACTAATTTTATTCATTTCCAAAGTATTTGTTACTATTCACTAGTTAGATTTTTCTTTCTGGTAATTCTTTACAATGTATATGTGTATAGTATGGATACTTGTAAATATTTTGTGATTATTTAATTATTAATCCTTACTCATTTGTACATAATCATTAACTCCAGTAACCATCTATAAATAAGATATGATACCTAGTCGAGCTCTAATGAATTTCCTTATTAAAAGAGAAGGAAATATTTGGCTAACAGAGCCTTAAAACCTGTCAATAAAAACTACTTTAAACAGCTTGGGATATTTAAAGAACCTCATTATGGGCTATTTCCTCTAGTTGATAGGTGGTTAATTATACTCATCAATAAATGGCGCTAAAAGGGGGGCCTATTCGGCTTTCAATGGCTAAAGGGATCCATAGGAAACCTCCTACTAATCATTCTTCGATAGTAACTTGTAGTCACTTTGTGAGCGAACTTTCCACTACCTCTCACGTAGATCAAACTCCCACATCATCTACTCATCCTGAAAACACCAGTGAGCTTGTGACACATCCACATTCATGAGTTATATTTGATATTGAAGATTTTATTCAGAACTCTCACGAGTTATTGAACAGAACTCAAGCAAGACTGACAAAAACTAGATCTGTTGAGCTAAAACTGTCACAAGGCCTTGTCACGCCTCTCGATATATAGTTATACTAAACCACTGTGATTAATCCACAACAAGGTAACTCTCAAAATACTATCACATTTAATGATAGATTTAATGACATATTAATTGGGCAAATTGACCCAAATCAACCAAAGTTTTAAATTCCTGTTGGTGAATCTATACAATCACAACATACTCTTCTAGCAGGATTTGGTCTTCCAACTTGACCACCTAATTCCTCTTCATATTCCTCTACTAAGGATTCCTCTGTTCCAGAAACCTCCTCGTTAATAGAATTAACTAATTCATAACGTTCACCCCATATGGAAAACAATAAAGGAAACAATCAATGCAATAACCAGGGAAACAACCCTGAAACTGCATGTCTTTACCAAGACACGGTTATTGTGCCAGGTGTACAACACCATTTACCCATAAATCCTCGAAAATTTCTCCCAAAATTTTATCCTGACTCCAAACATCTCGCAGATGATCACATAAAATATTCATATTAGACATTAGATAGAAAAGTGTATGTCATGAAGACATTATCTATAATTTTTTACCATATACCTTTGAGGGAAAGGCATCAACTCGGTACTTCACCCAGCAACCCCAAAGTATCACTTCATGGAATTAATTCGAAACTTCATTTTTATAAAAAATTGAGGATGATAAAACACCTAATGTTCTAGTCATGGAATTATCCAATGTGAGAAATGAGTAGAAGGAAAGGATTAAATATTTCAATTTGAGATTTCTTGCTTTGAAAAATAAAATTCTTGTTGAGTCCATGGTTCCTATTATGTTAAGGCCTTACCTACCAATATTTCCATCAAGGTAAAATGAGGCCAAAAATCCACTCTCTAAGTAACCTTTGAGGAGGTTATCTCTGTTGAAAAATATATTCTCGACCTCAAAGCCAATCTTGATGCCCAAGGTGATCAGGCTTCATCCTCACAGAAGAAATCTGAGTCATCCTCCAAACCACCCACAACTAAGAATGAACAAGGAGCTATGGATATGGAGAATCTTCAGAAGTTCCTAAATGAATTATCCAATGAAATTATTGACCTGAAGAAGAACTCAAGATAAGGTCCATCAAACAAGGGTAATTACACACCCTTCAAAAAAATCCACCTAAATATACTCCTTTGGTTGAAGGATTAAGTGTCGAGGGGCTTGAGAATATTATCCAAGTACTGATATCAACAATTGATTCATCATTTATTGATAACACTCAATAACCAGATGAGGGTGAGGAAGACACTAACATTTCTCATGATGAAGGTGAACATCCTCCTACTATGGGTCACTTTTATAATTTAGCTTATGATATGTTTGAATAATACCATGAAATTGTCTACGTAAATCAACACCCCTACAACATGCATAGTAAAACTATTGTTGATGATTTTGGTCCATCTATCATTGTTAAAAGTAAAAATGTGAAAAAAAGGT
Source organism: Pinus albicaulis (assembly GCA_034641835.2). NCBI lineage: Eukaryota > Viridiplantae > Streptophyta > Pinopsida > Pinales > Pinaceae > Pinus > Pinus albicaulis. Next base: position 755,335,314 of record CM076580.1, read on the forward strand.
AGAAACTTCTAAGAATATTGTTGTCCTAGATTTAGAGTATGATCTTATTGAATATCTTAAGATACTCAAAGCCAATATTTCAGTGTTTTAGTTACTGAAAATTCCCATGCTGCAGCAAAAGGATCAACTTACTTTAGCTATAGTTTTTGGTAAGAAAAAGACCCCAAACAATGCAGTGGAAAATTTCAATAAAAATGGGATAAATCCATTCACTATAAAGAAACGTACTTCAGATAATTCCCCTACTCAATTTAGGAAGGCTAGTTCCCCTCGTTTCCTACTTACTTTTGAAATCTACAATAGAAATGTACACAATTTCATGATTGATTCTAGTGCTTCTTCTAATGTGATGCCTCTATATGTATGTAAAAATATTAATGCCTACATGATTCAATCCAAGGTAAAAATTATACAACTTGATTTCACATGCATTAAAGTAGTTGGGGAGTTAAATGATGTTCTCATAAGATGGTGTTCTAACCATAGATATGTTTTTGATATTACTGAGGCTTATGGCCTATTTTGTAGCACATATTGGTCACAACATCTTAATGGCTATTTTTCCATCGATTGATCACATTTATGGTTACCCTGTAAAGGATAGCTAAATAAAATTAGGATCAATAAACAGTGATATATGAAACAAATTGTTATTGATATTATTGATCCTAAAAAACCAATATTGGTGAATGATACTATTGTGGAAATTTTTGATACATTTTTGGTAATTTTTTCTGCTGAGATTTCCCCTTTTGCAAATTTTGGAAAGCATTCTAAACTAGTATATTGCAATAAAATGTTTGCACCAAATAAAAGTTTAATTGATCCTAAAACCATCAAAAGTAATGATAATGAAGTATGGTCATTGTATTTTCATGGACCAAAATCAAAGGAAGGTGTTGGTGTTGGTTTCTTACTACTTGACCCAAAGGTAAATAACTTGTTTATTTCTTGTAGGTTAGAATTTAATTTTACTTATGAAAATGCATAGTACAAAGCTCTCATATAAAGGCTCAGAAAATCTATTGATTTGAATGTTAAAATTTTGACTATGTTTTGGAATTCTTAGATCATCGTTAAGTAAGTAGAATATTCCATTCATTATGTTTATGCCCACTTAAAAAAATACTAGTCTGAGGGATGGAGTTTAATTTCAGAATTTTCATCTTTTAAGATTACTTCCATTCCTAGATCGAGTAATCAAGAAGAAGATTTACAAGCGAATTTTACTTGTAGGTTAATTCTTGCTAATGGATTTGAACCTTATTTTTTTCTATTGAGTTAATTTTTAGACTGCCTATTCCTGACAATATTACTAATTGGTGTGTCTTAAATGACGACCAACATATCATTGAATTCCTCCATATGGAATAAAACTTTCAAGATGTGGTAATCGACTAAGTAAATCATGGAGAAAATATTCATCAGTTTTCATAAATTCATAAACCATGGCTAGCTAAAGAAGCATTCGATATGGTAAACCCTTTACCCAAATATATTGTTAGGCTGGGAAAAAAAATCAATTTGCATAATAAATTGAGAGGGGTAGTTAATTTCAAAACTAATATCTCATCTAAGCATTATGAAATTGCTAATTTGGGGATCCTATATAATCCACAAAATATTAATCTAGGGACTTATTGCACCCCATGAGAGAAATCATATTTATTTGTTTGTTCATATAATAAAAAGACGTATTTGCATGGACATATGATGATCTGAAATTTTTTTACCCGAATATCATGGAACATGTCATCCCAATGAAACCCCACACTAAACCCTTTGAATATAAATTGAGAAAGATACACCCCAGTTTAGAACATGTTGCTAAAAGTGAATTAAACAATCTTCTAGCAACCAAAATAATTTTCCTTGGCCATTATACTCAATGGGTGGCCAATCTGGTACTTGTGAGGAAAAAGAATGAAGATATCTTGTTGTGTATTGACTTTCACAATCTCAAGAAAGCCTTTGATAAGGATAATTACCTAATTCCTCCCATGGAGTAGATTTTGGAACGTGTTTCTAGCTCTAAAATGTTGTTCCTATTGGATGGTTTTTTAGGGTATAACCACTCTTTAGTTTCCCCTATTGATAAGCTCAAAACCACTTTCAAAACTCCATGGGGTACATTTTCTTATGGTAAGACTCCTTTTGAATTTATTAATGCCACGAAAACTTTCCAAATAGCAATGGAGATTGATTTTCATGGCTTAATTAATGATTTATTTGTCATATATATATGGACAATGCAATTTTTATTCCAAAAACATATCTGACCACTTATCTCACATGAGGAATATATTTGAGAGATGTTGAAAATTTGGAATTTCCCTTAACCCCAAAAAATCTATTTGTTTGTTCTTAAGGGTAAACTACTAATTTTTGTTGTGTCAAAGAATGGAATGATGGTAGATCCCAAGAGAACCCAAGCCATTTCTAGTTTGTCTCTCCCTACTTCCAAAAGTGAAATGCAATATTTTGTTGGGAAGATCAATTTTGTAAGAGAGTTTATTCCAAGTTTTTCATAAATAGTTAGATCCTTACAAAATATGGCTAATAATTATATTGTCTTTAAGTGTGAAGATCAGGAAAAATAAGCCTTTGATATGATCAGAAAAGATATCTTTGAATCTCCTGCCTTGATGAGCTGTAATTTTACCAAGAGCTTTGCTCTGTACACTTTTTCTTTTGACACTGCATATGTTGTTGTTCTCACCCATAGGAATAATCAAAATGATGAAATACCTATTTCCTTTATGAGCTCTTCTTCCAAAGGAGATGAACTGGATTATTCAACAGTTGAAAAATAGGCCTTTGTTGTCTTTAAGGAAGTGAAACATTATAGACCTTACCTGTTGAAGTTTAAAAGTAAAGATATTGTTCCTTACGTAGTAGTGAGAATTTTTCTGGTCCAAAATGAGCTCGGTGAGAAAATATCACACTGCATGACAACTCTCCAAGAGTATGACCTTGAAATTAAGTCTACACAAATTGTTAAAGGTCAAGGGATATGTAAGTTAGCTGCTGAATTTGTTAAATTTCTTGAAGAAGATTCATGTTTTAATGATAACTCTTTATTTCATAATGAAATTTCTTGTGTTTCAACTACCCTAATTCATGGTATGTTGACATTAAATTCTTTGTGAAAAATGGTGCATCTCCCTCACACATTGATGTTGGGAAAAGAAGAACACTTAGACTCAAATCAAATTCTTACCAACTGATTAACAATATTCTTTTCTAGAAAAAATACAATAGAGTTTTACTTTGTTTCTTAGAACATAAATATTCTCAAAGAATTTTAGATGAATTGCATTTTGGGCCTCCTAATGGTCATTTTGGTGGAGATTCCATAGCACATAACGTATTAAGGGTTTTCTATTATTGAATGACACTTTTTAAGGATGTCCATGCCCTTGCTCGAAAGTTTGAAATATGCCAAAACATTGCTAGCAAGGTTAAAAACTCAATTTTCCCCTACATCCTATCACAAACGAGAATCATTTTCAACAGTGGGGCTTATATATTGTTGATAATGTGAACCCTTGTTCCTCTCAACAACATAAATACATTATAAGAGCAACAGAATATTTTACGAGATGGGTAGAGGTAGCTCCTCTTCAAGTAGTAAATCCAAAGCAGGTAATATCGTTTCTCAAGACAAAATTTATTGCTCGATTTGGGGTTCCATAATCATTAGTTTTGAACAATGCATCAAATTTTTCTTCTACGGATTTGAACACTTTTTCTCTAGAAAAATGATTTAAACTTAAATATTCAACAAACTATTAGCCTCAAGGTAATGATTTTTGTTGAATCTAAAAACAAAAATCTATTTTAACTCTTAAAATAATTGTGTCTAATGATTAGAAGAACTGGCATATTGCATTGTTTAATTCATTGTGGGATGATAGGGTCACCCCAAAATACACTATTTAGAATTATCCATTTTTTCTTGTATACGTAAGAGAGGTTATCATTCCCCCTAACATATTTTTTCCTTCACTTTAGTTGTCCAAGAAAGTCCAGGACATTGAATGTTCTTCTATGAAAAACAAAATTAATACCCTACTCAAGTTGGAAGAAGAAAGAGAGAACGATAAGTGAATGTTTGATGAACATCAACATACTGTCAAATGTTGGTTTGATCGTAAAACCTATTATGGTAGAAACCTTGAAGTAGGAAACTTAGTATTAAAATGGGACAAAATTCATGTGGAAAAGGGAGAACACACGAAGTTTCAGAAGTTGTGTTTGGGTCCATTCATTATTAAAGAAAATATTGGGCCTAGTAATTTTCGATTGAAAAATTTGGAAGGGTAGACTGAATCCCTTACAATCAATGGAAAACTTATGAAAACGCACTTGGCATGATTCCGTCTTGGGAATTATGTCTTGTAAATATTTTATTTTATATTTGTTGTTTTCTTCCTTTTGTTTTTGAAGATAGTTTTTTTTCTTGCTCATGTCTAATTGGATTTGATTTCAATAACCTTGTCACTAACAAAACCACATTTATGTGTGATATGCAATATTATATGGAAAGATTCTCTTCTCACATTAATATTATAATTCATCTTTTTCCAATTCTAACAATTTTTAATCAAATATGCTGGAAACTTATGCATGCTTCCATCATTAATCTTGGAATTTGTGGCCTTAAAAGACTAAGAAAATCAATAGAGCATATTTCTTGCAGCAATCATGTCTGAGAAAATATCATTAAGAGGTGAAAAAATTAGTCATTGTCAAGCTTCTTACACTATCCTTGATCTTAAGGAGTGTTTTAGATACACCTCTCTATGTGTTATAATAATCTTTCAGAAAAAATGATTATCAATAGAAAATAATTTTGCATAATGAGCTAGCTAAAGGATGGGAGGTATCATCACAAGTCGGTCTACCATGATCGTGAATCCTTACAAGATGATACTACCATATCTAGTCACCAATCCAAGGTATTGGTTTTTAGTTGTATAACTAAAATATAGGAGGTCTCATCACGATCCAGGCTTCTCATTTTATAAGCCTTTGTGAATGGAATTGATATTAACTATTTACCAATCTAGAACAATGATCTTTCCCTAATTCTCTAAATAATAATAAAAAACGAAATTCTGGCACATAGGATAAATGCATCTAAAAATTTATTTAAAGGGAAATGTTGTCAAGGCTAAAAACGCCTACTGGTAGCAATTACCATGCCTATGGTATTGAAGTTATTTTTAAACCTACCTTATATCTGATAACCTTACCTTTCCAAAGATACATTAACGTTGAATTATTATTGACTATGCTAAGTTAAATTAACTTTTCTTTCTCCATCAATTTCATGAGTATGATCGTTGTTATACAAATATTCTATTGACTGAACTATCAGTTTACAAAATGAAGATAAATATTTTTCAACTTGTTGAGTTCGACCATCTTAATTTTGTTTCAGCAAAGATAATTGTTTCATCTCGTGACTTGCCATATGTTTGTTACCGAAGGGTCCCCCTTTTTATTTTTTAAACAAAATGGGCCCCCACATGTACATACACCTTTTTTATTAATTTCTTCTTGATCTTATTGGTTTTAATATCTTTTTATATACTATCTTTTATAAAAATTTAAATAAATTTTCTTATTATTAGGTTTTCAATGTTTAGTTCATGTCATGATTTTGGATGTTTTACTCCTTCATGCAAGTGTATTCCACCTTGTGGATACTTTCAAAAAGGTTTAAGATTTTATGATGAAATGTTTTGATGCCTTATAGTTTATTGTTATGTTTCTCTTCTCAAGGCTTGACTAGTAATCCCTAGATGGTGATTCTGAGTTTTTCACATATTGGTTGAGTGTCTAACTTTATGTTTTATACTATGGAAAAAAAATATTTTTCATATAAACGTTTCCAACCAACCAATATTTTTATTCAAATAAACACACCATATGTTAAGCTTTGCAACCAATGCATTATCAATCACCATATGTTATGTTTCTTACCTACTATGAAACATTGACAGTCTTGTGACAAGTGGCGAGATTTAAAAATTGAAATCAAAGTTTGATATGGTGTATCGATGAGGTGGTATAATGGGTGTCCTAGATCCTTGAATGTTTAACAAATGGATTACAACTATATCAATGAAAATCTCAAAGGCAGTGTTTTATTATTTCTCTGAATAGCCATTATTTTGATTCAGTATTGTCAGTCCTATCTATCCCTTGGGTCATTTTAGACTTGTGATTCCATTTGTCCCTATTCTGCACTTGATTTCAGGGTTTTTCCTATATATTTTTCTTTTAAGGATTAGGTTTTGGCTTTGTGAAACTCTACCTCACTTGTTTACCTTCCCTGTGTGTGAAACTACATGTGTATTTCCACATTTTCTTTGCCATGGCTCTTGTAGCCGGAATTGAGCTCATGGTAGTTGAATTTTAGAGGCATATGATAAATACCTCACTAAGTTCAAGGAGGTAGGATGGTGGAGTTTCATAAAATATTTCAAAGGCCATAATGATGAAGTGGTCAAGATATTTCTTCGAATTTTTGCCACAACTTGAAAGTTTGAGACATAGAAATATCAATCAATGAGTGTTTCCTAGCTGAAGAGTCCTCCATGTCCAGCCAAGGTGAGAAATGGTTGAAGAATTGTCCTGTATAGAATATTCGTTGTCATGAATTACTTGCTTCGAAGGAGGCAGCCTACAACATTAAAGGTATACATGTACATTTGTTAAATAATAAATGGAAAGTTTTGGTTTATTTTATCAAGTGTTTCATTACCTATGAAGGTAGATATGACCTTGTAATTCTATATCATATTCATCTGTTTATTATGTTTTTGGGTCCTAAATTGAACCTTCCATTTTATTTACAAAAAATTCTCTCCAGATATAAATGTTATCAGAGATACTTAAAAAACCTATAGCAAAGTCTATTTCATTACTAGTTAATTTGTATCATGGTTAAGTTTCATTTATCCCAACTTGGGAATACCTAGTATTTGGTTCTCCTCCATAACATGTTCTAAAACCCTCAATTTTATAACAAGGATAAGGTCTCTCTCCGGGTTACAATAAATCGGAAGGATTCTCAAAACACACCAGACCCATCTGCATCTCAAGGTCGTGATGATCCGGTTCCCAAAAACCCTTTTCATTCAGTCAAGTCCAGCATATATGAATCGAAATTTGGTGAACCTATTGATTTTATGGATGATCGAGTTACTCATATCATGTCAAAGAAGCTCAAGTGTCAACATATTATAATAGAAATATATCCTAAGTCTGACCTCGAGCCAAGTACGTCGGAGTATAGTGGTCAGTTTCAACCTGCACACAAGAAAGAAAAGGGTCAACATAATCCAGAAATGTTGTCTCAAATTAACAGTAAACAAACAACCCATAGAATAACCCGAGCTCAATGAAATAAATCTAAACAAGGTCCTTCCACGAATTCTTTAGTCTATATTGACCCTCCTAAGGAACCAACATTGAAAAATAATAAACTAGAATTTGATCTTGTGCATGACTTCATGGATGATAGTGTCTTCGGCGAGGCTAATGATGATGCTCTTGACTGTGATGAATATTTTCAATACAAATCCAATTCTTGAAGGTGTGTACATAGCATGTATTGGAAAAAGAAATATTACGGTATAATCCCTAGCCTCGAGCACAAAATCTGTCACTCCAACAGTAAATTCTTGAACTGAAGATGATAAATAGACTAAGAGCTTACCAAAACAATAAAAAGGCTCCTGGACTATACCAGAAATCACAATCGTCATACACCCAAGTTATTATTAAGTCTGCAAATGTTAAAGTTGTGATTACATCTGATTTGAAGAGTGAAACATCTACCAAGTACATCTGATTTGAAGAGTTATTATTTTGTCTATTTTGTCTAATTTACTTAATTTATCTATCAATTTGATAACTGCTAAAGAATCAAAGATTTTGTAGTCGCTATACTTTGAAAAAAGAACATTGATTATTGATTTCATTCGTTGGAATTGTTACAGGTTCCCATCCTAGCATGGGAATTGACGAGGATAGTTGTAATGGATATGGTTGGACAACTTTGAAACCTCTTGGCATGCCCTATCATTTATTTACTTTTTTTTTTATTTTAGATGATTTTGATACGACCCTGCTGGTCATGTAAATTGTAGAGGTTATGATATTAATTCATCGGAAAGCCCCTTTTCGGTTTTTTTTTGTTTTGTTCTAATAACTATATCACAACATATAAATAGAGCTCAAGAATTGGAAAATGAGTGGATAGATAGAGAATTTTTATATTGGGTGACATTGAATACTAAAACTTGGTGTTGTAAGTTTTTATGCTTTTAATATATTTACTTAGTTTCTTATTTAATACTTCATTGTTACTTTATGGGTTTTTATTATTTTCTTTGAGCTTGTTTTAGGAAAATTTTGAAGGTTAAACAATATTGATTTTTTGACCTTGTTTGAAGGAATCAATATTAATCTTATGATATATGTCTATTCATATTTATTTATTCTTTTTAGTTATGTTTCAAAAATCAGATTAACCATTTATATCTACAAGAATTGTTTTGATTTACCTATGATGTGTATATTTTTTATTATGAGAATTATGATGTGTATATTTTTTATTATGAGAATTATTGCATCTATGTTTATTAATGTCAAAGAATTAGTCATAGGTTTTTTAACTTTCTATACTTACTAGCTTAATCTCTCATTTTGTATGAATATGAGTTTTCATATTCATGTCAAATGAGTAGTTACTCTTATGAACTTTAAAGTGAAACAATATATGTATTAAATTATATATTCTTGGCTAGGAAATATTCTTAGTTTTTCTACTAGTATTTATTTTTTATTGATTTTTAATGTAATATTATTTCAAACAAACTTAAACTTTTTTCATTTTGTTGAAACAACGATTACAACTTTTATCTTTTTCATTGTTTTTATCATTTACGAATTGCATTAAAAGGCAAGTTCTATTTAGTTACAAAGTATTTCTTTTGCATTCATTTTATTCATTTCTAAAGTCTTTGTTGATATTCACCAATTAAAGTTTTCTTTACAGTGTATATCTGTATAGTACGACTACTTTAAAATATTTTGTAATTATTTTTTATTAATCCTTTCTCAATTGTACATAATCATTAACTCCCCTACCCATCTGTAAATACACATGATAGGATACCCAATTGAGCTCTAGTGAATTTTCTTATTGAAAGAGAAGGAAATATTTGGTTAACGAATCCTTAAAACCCATCATAAATAGCTAATTTAAATGGGTTGGGCTATTTAAATAGCCTTGTTCCGGGTTATTTCCTCCTCTTGGCAAGTGGTCAATTTTCTCATCAGCAAACCTTAAATAGTTTCATTATAAAAGGAGGCATGTTTTGGGACTCGGTAAGAAACCAAATATTTTGAAAACATTAAGGAGATTATGTCTACGAATATTATCCTAGTCAAGCATGAGTTCACAAAACATTCGTTATGGAGTGTTATTCCTTAGAGCATGTTATTTGTGAATTTTTAATGTGATGAGGAAGGCACCTTTCCTTTGAAAGATCCCAAACTAAAAAAATAACTTACTCATACACATTTATGAAAATGAAATGTTGTCCATACTACAATTAGCTAAAAATGGCACCCTTACCTAATAGGAATAAACTTCAAAATAAAAATAGTTCATGATAGCTCAAAGTACTTCTTGGAACACCAATTATCTTTAGAAGAGAAACAAAATTGGGTTACAAAGATTCTTGGTTATGAATTTTTAATTATCTACAAGAATGAAATAAATATATTGATAGATGTATTTTCAAGGAATGAAGAAGAGAGATGCATTACTTTGAGCTATTTCCAATTTGCAGATTGGGTTGAAAAAGAAAGAATAAAATGGAAGCAAGATTATAAGGTTTTCAAGATCATTCAAAAACTCCAAGAGGGACTCATTGCAATAGATAAATTTATGTGGAAGAATGATTAAATATGGTATAATGATAACCTAAATTTATGTGAGAATTACCAAATCAGATATAAGTTCCTTTTGGAATGTCATAGTTCTACTATAGGAGGACATACATGATTCCTAGAAACTTACTACAAGATCAAGAGGGATTCATTTTAGGAAGGTCGTAACTAATTTGGTGTTAAAAAGTATGTAGTTGAATGTTTCATTTTCAAATAGAATAAGGGAGAGATAATCAAGATCGTGCATTTCCTACAACCAATAGCTATACCATGTCAACATTAAGAAGACATCCAAATGGATTTTATTGTAGTCTACCAACTTCTAAATGAAACAATGCAATCATGGTAGCAGTGGATCAACCCACAGAGAAAGCCCATTTTTTCTTTTCCATCCTTCTAGAGAAAGTATAATAGCTACAACTTTAATAGAAATAGTTTAGAACCTACATGGAATCCCCAACTATTGTTAGTCATAGAGGTATAAATCTCACTAGTAACTTTTGGATTGAATTATTTTCTTTCTTGGGTACTCAATTGGATCATATCTCCTCTTATCATCCTTAATCCAATGGGAAAACCAATATTTTGAATAAATGTATAGAAGGTTATCTTCATTTCTTTATAACTAATAACTAAACACAATTGATCAAGTGGTTTCCCTTGGAAAAATGGTGGTACAACGCATCCTTCCATACTTCATAAAAAAATTTCTCATCTATGGAATTTTATGGGTATCCTACTCCATCCATTACATAACCCTTGAGATGGAAAACAAAGGTTTAAGTAGAAGTCCCTACAGATCACCAAGAAGAGGTTCTCCAACTATTAAAGAACAACATAGCTATATTCCAAAATAGGATCAAACAACAAGCATATCAACATCACATCAAAAGGGAATTTGGAGTGGGAGCCTTGTGTATTCTAAGGCTACATTCATAATAATAGATGTCCCTCAAATAAATAAAAAAAGAAAGTAAGTTAGCATTGACGTACTATGATCCCTAAAAGGTGTTTTAGAGGATAGGAATTATGGATAACAAATTAATGATGTCTCCATCTTCACATGTATTTCTAGTCTTCCATGTTTCTTGATTAAAGAATGAAATGAGAAACAAGATCTTAGTTCAAATTATTTGAAAAAAATTATCGAAGAAGGAAAAATCATGCTAAAACAAAAAATAATCCTTCAAACATGGATCAAGCAATTGAAAAATTGAGTAATTATTTAGTACCTCATCAAGTGGAAGAACCTACTAGTGCAAGAAACATTGAATATGAATTTTTCATGCAAAAACATCTACAACTAATCAAATGTTTAGGGAAACACCTAATTTTAGGGGAGGGGCATGTTAATGCCTAGATATTTAGTTATTACAATTTTATTATTATATTAGTTTTGTTAATTTTTCTCATCTAGGCCCTTTAATTGTAGTTGTACTTATTTTTTCCAATATATACCAAGGATACTTAGTTTCAGGGATCATTCCATAAAGGAGGTTTCCCTTTCAAAGAGGCTTATTATTTATTATTTATCTTTTTCCCACTTTCTCTCTCCTTTGTCCCTATCTAGGCCCCATGGTCAAGTTGGCATCCCTCTAACCTTCGATGGGATGGGAGGCTCCCACCTCCTCTGATAGTAGTCCACATGACATCTGATAACTAGTTGTGGTGACATGTGGGGTCCATTCCCCACCATTTTTCTTGGGTGCATGACTTGTATACCTGCAATATCTTATGGTTGATTTTCAGTCCAAACCGATGGTCTCAATACCTAATCAGTGTTAGATATGTGCACTCCATAAACCAACATATTACTTTTGATAGATATAATGGTTACGATAAAAATTTTATAATCACTTAGACTAAAATAAATCTTACATTTTATTAAAGGTTAGCAATACCACTTAAGTTTGGTAAATCCAATGGTTACAACTGATCTAGATCCAATGGTCTAGATTGAATTTTGGCTTAGATGTGCCCACCTATTAACCAATAAACTTAACTATGAAGGATTTGACGATAGAGGATGATTGTGATCCAATGGTATAAATCAAATTCAAGCTTATATCTTCCCACCCATTAAGTCACTACCCTACAACTGAAAAATACAATGATGATTAATGATATACATTAAATGATCTATATTAAAAATAGGTTTAGATTTTACCACCTAATAATGGTCCTCCTTGCTTGCAAAATATCAAATGGTGGAGACTAATCTAATCTAATGGCTCAAATTAGATTTGAGCTTTAAAGTGCTCAACAAATCTTAGGTTCCCTCCATTACAAATTCACCTTTTGTTGACATTTGTCTACCACATATCTACTCAGCTACCATATGGAATCCCCGTGTCATACCGATGTCACCCATATGAATCTCTCAATTTTTTATTTTCTGAAAGTTTTATAACTTTTCTTGATTTCCATTAATAAACTCTTTTTTCCATAAATTTATGGAAGCATAAAACATGCTTATTTTTTTCTACAACTAACCCATTTCTCCACTACATCTAAGCTTGCAAGTATTAGTTCAATTGTTGTATCTTACGTAACTCAAAATTTTGGCCCAATAGCATACATTCATAGCTATGAAAAACCTTTTCCTTTTACATCCGATTATGTTGTTTGAATTCATCCATCCTCCATATAGAATCAAAATTCAAGATTTTCTCCATTTGTTGACATTAAGGAAATATGTCAAACAATTGGAAAAATACCTATAAACTTCCTGTGCAACGAAGTTTCAACCCACACAACCCAATTATTGTAACCTTCGCTTTGATACCAATATATAACATATCTAATCATCTAGGCCAAGGCATATTACCACCAATAATCTTTGTGATAGCATGAAATTCAAATTCCTTTAAACTTGGTTGATAAATAGATCTAATCTATCTAGACTTTATGTCATCTAGGGCCCAACATTAGCCAAAATATTATATAAATTCCCTGTAACATAACCTATTTACCATACTTATTCTAATTTCATCATACAAGTACCCATCATACCTTGTTAATTTTTTTTATATTCCAACAAAAGAATTTAAAAAAATAAGAAAAATAATTATACTAAATGAAGCAACAACTAGCTATAGACCTTAGACATACCTCCCAACCATAGAACATATTTCTAATAATCTATCAGTAGTGGGTCACCCTCAATTTAGGGCTATGACTCCACCAAGTAAAAATGTTTCCTGAAACCAACTTAAGTCCACAAATCACACCAACAACGTAAGAGGCCAAGATACTAAAGTACATCATCCTCCAACCTACAGTCTCTCTCCCCATCAACCTACACAACCCAAGGTAGTGCACCCCCACATTTTATATGCATATTCCCTTTTTACACTAAACTCCCCATTTTTTATATGCATGTTCCATTTTTGACAAGTTTCACCTTGAGAAGCCCTCTTTCTTTAGGATAAAAAAATCTACACTTTTTACTTTAGAATCATTTTAATAATGGCTTAAACCTCTAGGCTTAATCCCCTCATCTCTTAGCCCTTAACTACCTTTCCCACTCATGGATTCATATTCCTCCATCTCTCTTGTTTATCATGGTCTATAGTGGCAATGTATTTTTATTAATAACAATGTGATTACACTTTTTCAATGTGATTCACTATCCCTAGAGATCGGTGACTGCTAAATCCACAAAATATTTGTACCAGGAAGATACACTTGAAGGTTGAAGGGATCAATTCCTTCTAGCTCAACCATGGATCTTGACCTCAAGAGTGTCAAAAGAACTAAACCTGTGACCTCTCAATAATAGAGGTGATATAACAACAAGGACTCGACCAACAGAGCTAACCCTTGGGGCTAATGTGATTACATATTTGCATAGCTAGGTTTGTTCACCTTTTAGTATGTAGGCTCATTAGCCTAAAATCACATAGGCACTCAGGGCTCAAAAAATCATATACATAGGCATGTAGGCTTAACATGTCCTAGCTCATATGCCTAATAAAATATGTAAAAATATACATAATTTCATCTTGGGGGTATTACACCCAATTACTCTCCTTGAGGAATTATATCAGACACTTAGTCTACAAACAATAATTTATTCTAGCATAAAGTGGGTCTCTACCCCATAAGCCCCAGTGTTGCAACTAGTATATGTAACACCACTTTGTAACATACTAAATACCATATGCCTATCGTTTAGACTATAAGGCACCCCTTGAAACCACAAATTTTCATCATTTTCTTGTTGTCATACCGTTTTGTAAATACTTAGCCATTTAACTAGTGTGAAATCCACATTCTATATCTTTGATACCATAATTCCTCATTATCTTATTACGAAATGATTAATGCATGCAACATGGCATTACAAGTTCATTTCAACACAATTATATTATCCAAAATTATAGATGCATATTCATGGAAACATGATATCATTCAATTTATACTTAAAGACATTAAATCATCATAATGATTGATAAACCATAACACTTATCTTTCTGGAAATAAAATTCCAACTAGTTATAGAAGAAGTATGTTCCACCCAACCGTAGGTTCTATATTACTTATATCCTTACTACAATATGCCCATCCCTAACCTAAGAATATGGGTCCATAAGGATGAAATCACACATGGTTGGCTTTAATCCTCTCGAATAGCACAATTTTCAAATATTTCATAGTTTATTAACTCTTAAAAATATCCAAGCCACCAACTCTTTTTCCCTAATAGCTTCCACAACCCAAGAAATGGGACCCCTTTCTTTTCCACATGACCCTTTGGGCTATCCCACTTCCCTCTAGGGTTACAACATAGAATGGATAAGAAATGTGTTTTATAGGGACTTTGGGTATTCTAAATTGTAATTTTGTTTCCTCAAGGACAATAATTTCCTTTTCACATGGGTATAAATTCCACACATTTTCTTAACAATCATGTCCACAGTTTTATTATAGTCATAATATGGCAACATAGTCTCTGAGACAATCTTCTAGTAGAGTTAACATGAAAAGCCACTTGCATTCCTAAAATTCATGGAATATATTTGCATGGAAATGATAAATCACATATCCTCAAAGGAGAAGCCCATATATCTCTGTTGGAAACTAATCTCAAGGTCCTAGGGAATTTGGAACATATAGAGTAAAATATTTAGGCTTAGGAATAAAATAATATTATTTTACTTTAGCCCCCTTTTACCCCCTAAGCCATCTATCGTTCCTCTCTTATGGATTCATAGCCTCCCATATTTTTTCATCCTTCTCCATCTACAACCTATAATGTATACTTTTATTATTATTCAATACAAATTAACATATTATATTGTTTGGCCATTTTGTATTCATCATATATACAATGCTACTCTAAGGATCAAAATTGGATTGTTATATTATTTTCCACATTGATCCGCTAATTCACTGTGGCATCTCTAATAAGAATCATAACCATTTGAACCCTCTCTAAGGAGTTATACTCAAAGTTGGGGAACCTCTTTACTCTTGCAATCCAAACATTTTCCTTCTTTCATCATAGTCTCTAGACGTGTGCGGCTCTTTAGCAATGTTAAGAGGAGATTTATCTTTGCTTAGATTTAACTACCTTTCTCGATTCTAATATTGTTCCATACTTAGATTCTACCCAAATTTAATTTTTTATTTTCATTTTTATTGGAGGTTACATTCTCTAATAATTTTGACATTGTCGCGAGGGAATGAAATCTAGCTTGATCTCCTAGTTCTCAATCCCCAAGAGATCTGAAGCTATCTTTAGCACTTAGGAACCATACTCAACCCTATTATTCCAACCACCAATCAAGAAAAAAATCTTCAAAAATAGGTATAGTGATGTCAAATTACTAAGTTCAAATGAAACTAACAAGGCTTGAATACAAAATTTCAAATTTCTCATTTTGTGACATTTTTAAGGTTATAATTAGGAATCCAACTTTAGTTTCGCAGAGAGGTGTTCTCCAGCTAGTATGATAGAGATGTTGAAATGTAATGTTTAACATTTTGACTAAGTCAAATTACATAAAAATTAAATTAAATAAAAAAAAATGTAATGTAGATGTTTTAACTTGGTCAAAAAAAATAAAATAGAAATAAAGAAATAAAAATAACTGTTAAACTAGCCTAGATCTATTTTAACCATAGGGATCAAATATCTTGATATGCAAACCTATTTTAGAGTAAAAATAGATATGATCCCTCTAAACTTTTGGTAGATCCAAACATATTGAAAGTTAACTAATATCAATTTGTAATTTTAACAATGCAAATTCATCCCAAAAAAAAATTGATACACATGTTTTAAATGTTACACAATATAGGTTTGTGGACGTTGGTATCAAATTTGGTTTAAAAGGTCTATATGGACTTACAAGCCACGAGGACATGCCTATTCTATTCTTAAGTCTTGAAATAAAAGCCTTGAAAAAGCTTGTATCCAATTATAAATTTTGGTTGACTAATATTTATAGTACCAAAATCGAAAATTTTGGGAACTAGTTTGATTACATATATATGCTTTTCAATTTTCCTATAACTAGAAATTGCACCATCAGCAAATGTTGCAAAGGAAACGCCGTAATATTCTTAAAGAGATACAATTGTTGCTAAGCAAGATATGTGTAATGAAATCGATGCCTATCTTATTCTGTGCGTAAATTTCCATACAACTTTACACCATATCAATCCCTATCAACTTTTTCAGATTCGCAATTCGATGTCTACCCGAAAAGATATATTCATGCCCCGAGACAAGACCTTGAAACAGAAGAGAAAAGCGATATTGCTTTCAAGAGAAAACATGATCACTATGCTCTTTTTCATACATAAAACTGGCACTGAGATACCACCCAGCTTGAGATGCATAATCAACATATTAGAAAGGAAGTGCGAGTGACACTTGAGGTTTAAAATATATTGGATCTTGAAACTCTAGATGTTGATAGAAACCACAGAGTGATGCCTCTTGGCCAGAGGAAATAAGGAATAATGATATATGTTGAAATTGAGATTGAGGTTAAAATGGTATTGGTAATCCAAGACTCGTGCAGAATGTCACAGAATAGTCTTTTAATGCAGAATGATCTGACACAGTGGGAAGGGACTACAATGCATAGAGGTATGAAATCATCTCATGGCACTCGATAATCATGACAAATAATATATATAAATAGAATAAGGGGAGACTCCTTTACATGAGGAGCTGATCAATCCAAGTCTCATGCATAATCGCTTTTTAATGCATATTAGCCACACACATTGTCAATACCCCATTCATTCAAGAAAAAATGTCAATTAACAGACCAATGGCCATCACAAATCTCAATCCCTTACAACATTTAGTCAAGAAACTATTTCAATTAACAAACAAACCATTACAAATCTCAATCCCTAACCGCATTTAGTCAAGAAAACATGTTAGTTAACAAACCAGCCATGAAAAATTCAAGTATGAATGGCTTTGACCATTGTTTGTAAATATTCCATAATGTTTATATTGTGTGAGAATAAATAAAAGTACTTGCTTGAAAAGGTTGTTACATGAGAATTAATAAAAATACTTTCTCAAAAAGGTTTGTTGAAGGGCAACGCCATGAACTCCACCTTCAATTACTTTAGGCCCCATCATTGCAACTTCATGAAGGTCAAAAAATGTGACATGCATAAACAATACAATATGCATAGAGATATTCTCTGTGTAGCCGAGACCACCATTTCTATCAGCTGTAGAAAACACTTAAGAAAAAATTGTAAAGATTATAAAGAATTAAACATGTTTCAACAATTCTATATGTCGAGAAAGTCTTTCTAAGGCTGAGACCACCTTATCCCTATTTTCTAAATAATCCCTGGAAAATTGGGAATATATTGAACAAGACCCAACTCGCACACAGGAGTTCACTGGTCATTATGTCTCTGTGAAGTATTGACTTAACCAGACTGTATATCAATCCTGATATGTTGAACAAATCATACACTGTTGGGATGATGAATATGGAAGAATCATCAAAAATAAAGTTCCCCCCTGTTGTTTCACTTGCAGAGCCATTGTTATAATCAACTGACTTTGGGGAGATCAAGAATGTATCTTCCTTGAGTCCTAAAAGGTTGAGGAAAACCTCAAAAGTTGGAACTACATCAAAAGTGAGTATGAGGATCATCCACATGCGCATGTTGTTCCACCATTGTCTCCTATAAATTCCTAACCATTTGCTCCGAACCAAGCTCAATATGTAATTGTAGCCAAAGATAAGGATGAAGGGAATGAATTCCACAGTTAATACCTGCAATAATAGGATCCCCAATTTTAGTATGTCATTATCAAAACTAGCTCTCATAGGTATAGAAATAATTCATGTGCAAAACAATTGCCCCTGTAATTTCATGATATTGGAAATTTAAACACAGTTGCCCCTATAATTTCTTGAAATAAGAAAATTTTAACAAGAAATATATTGACTAAACATTACCTTAGGAATGAAATGTTTGCCAGGGAGAAAGCTGACTGTGGGAAGAAGTTCATAAACCATAAGTGGTGTGGAGTAAAGATCATGGGAACAAAAATGGATATAAACAAGTCTCTGCAGGAAATTCAAGTTTGCATATCCATCAAATAGTGGGAAGTTTTTACTCAGGAAAACTTCTAACATTCCTTTGGACCACCTTTTACGTTGCTCCAAGACATCCGACAATTTTGATGGAGCAGTGCCTATGAAAGCTAGGTTGTAAGGAAAACAATACACAGATCTCCACCCTTTGCGGTGCATCTTGTATCCTGTCAATATATCTTTAGTGCATGATCCATACATCCATCCCACCTACAAAATTTTTTTGTTGAAGTCAGTTTGTTTTTATAATTATTTTGGCATCTGCTGAAAGTTTCTTCAAAAGAAGAAGAAAACACAAAATTCAGAAATTTCCGCATCTTAACAGTGATGTTATTTGCTTAGAGACCATGAGTATTACCTCTTTACCCCATTTAGTATCGACCTCATAGTTGGTACTAATCAACTGTAGAATATCCTTGGCTGAATAGTGTAAAGATTTTGAACTTGCACTGACAACTGATGCAAGAAAAGTTGGGTTCTCACTAAATGTTTCATTCAAGGTTTCGTATAATATTTTATAATTATAATAATGAAACCCTGAAAATTCATGTTAAAAATAATAACCATTAAACTCGATCTCTGGACCAAGAGAAGGAAACTAACCTTTAAAAAAAATAACATTAAAAAGTATATAATAAGCTTCAGTACTGAATTTGAAAGAATTAATAATCTGGGTAGTTGCAACCTGTTAGTTTTGCATGGTTGTTGGCATACTGTGACCTTGGTTTACTTCCAAAAACAGCTTCCCTCCTGTGAACACAACCAGTACCGAAGTAAATAGGGCCCTAAAGCCCATCTAATCCTCTTATGATTTCTATAACATTTCCTTTTTCAACTGCTCTACTAAACCTTATGGAAAGTTTATATTCTTGGTTTACACTCCTATTTCAGCCCTCATAAAGTCTACTCAATCATCTCTTAGCATTTCCTATTCCACATTCTCTCTTGTACTCACTCAGCAGCTCATTGCTCTCTCCTTGTTCATATCATTCACAACTTTCATATTGTTCTCAACCCTCATACATTCAAAGCACTATTCTCTCATAATTCTCTTCTGTATAGGTAGAATCATCCTCTCATAGCAGCACACACTCACACAAAGCTCAGTACACATCTCACTACAATGTTTTATACCCCCCCATGTGCACTACTTAATCTTGTGTTTATCCTCTATTACAAAAAAAAATAATGCAATCTGTCAGCTCATAATTCAGCCTTAGTGTAGTTTTATATGTCTAATTTTACATGGGATGGGATATCGTGTTCAATATCATAAATTCATGTCTTTTTGGGCACATAAGACTTAAGAAAAATGATATGCAATATGCCATTAGAATTCTTAAAATCCTTGGTATGGCACTACATGCATGTAACTGCACTAATGTACCAATATTGTGCTCAGGAATGGATTTCCATGTCGTGAAATTTGTCTTGATATGAAGAGCCATAACTCAATTCATTGGCCTCTAACAACTCCATTAAAATTATGTACCAATCTTAGTATTGTTTCTCCCATGTTTCTTGACTACATCTTGATGTTCAAGCATCAGACTTAACTCAATCATGGCTCACTGAGTTTTGGTCAAATCTCTAACACCTAGTGCTATTTTCCATTGAATTCTTTGTAGTGTGAGGGAAACTAAGCATGGCTCATTCTGATAAATCCAAACACCATTATTTATCTCTGCAAATTTTGGTCCTATTAGACTCATTTCTTTGGTATCAGAAATCACCCATTAATGCCAATACTGTCATTGCCAATTATTCTTTCATATTTAGCTATCACTCTAAAACAGAGGAGTTGATAATGCAAGACATTGTAATTCGAAGCCTCAAGACACTGGTTCTTTTTTCGTGATTAAGGGGACTATAATAGATATTGTGGTTATTTTTCCTTCTTTGCTGGTACACACAGATATTTCTAGATTATGGTAATCATATTTTATCTTGCAAATCTATCATTTTAAGGCACTCGAATAGCTGCTAAAATTTCAAGAATTGATTGATGCTATAAGACTGCTAGTTATGCCGCAGAGCATACAATAAGCTTCTATAATCCAAAAAATTGTGATGGGTATGCTCGATGTGGCAGTAGCTCAAATGGTTAAGAAATATGATGTTGCACTCAACTTTATCTATGATGATTTGTGTACTTTGGTTCATGAAGAAGGATTTTCTGAAGCAATGGCAGATCCAAAGGGTCTTTTTTGGCAGGGTTTTAATGCAGCTTGAAATGTTGGCATTCCTTTGGATAAGTGAATTTTTTTTTCTTTGTTTAATTGTTCAGGGATACAAAAGTGCTGGATAACGGAAAATTGTTCTTACTAAAGCTAAATATGGTATGGAAGTTCTAAAGTTTTAAAGATGTAGGGGAGACATTTCTAGAGATTCTCGTCTGTCAACTACTGGATTGTCAACATAAAAGATAACAATAGCTCATAACATATAGGAATAGAACAAGGAGGAGACTCCTTTACATAAGGAGTGCAAACATGGAAAACCCAAAAACATATTCAAATAAGCAACAGGTTATTGATTCAACGACAACAACAGCAAGCTAGAATTTCCATGAACAAATAAATCACCTCGGTATGGATTTTGAGAGATTCCGATAATTTTGATGGAGCAGTGCCTATGAAAGCTGGGTTGTAAGGACAAAAATACATTGATCTCCACCCTTTGTGGTGCATCTTGTATCCTGTTAATATATCCTCTGTGCATGATCCATACATCTATCCCACCTACAAAACAAATTTGTTGAAGTCAGTTTGTTTTTATAATTATTTTAGCATTTGTTGAAAGTTTCTTCAAAAGAAGAAGAAAACAAAAAATTCAGAAATTTCCCCATCTTAAAAATGACGTTCTTTGCTTAGAAACCATGAGTCCTACCTCTTCACCCTATTTATTATTGACCTCATAGTTGGTACTGATCAACTGCAGAATATTCGTGGATGAATAGTGTAAATATTCTGAAGTTGCACTGCCAATGGCACTGACAACTAATGTTTCATTCAAGGTTTTGTATGATATTTTAGACTTCTAATGGTGAAACCCTGAAAATTCATGTTAAAAATAATAACCATTAAACTTGATCTTTGGTCCAAGAGAAGGAAACTGACCTTTAAAAACAGTAACAATAGCAAATAAATCATAAAAAAATGCGTCAGAGATTGCATATGTAAATAGGAATCCAATCCAGCTACCTAATTACAGGAATAAATAATTGAAAAAAATTCGTATTAATGGAAGGAGAATTATATGGTTGCCAGAATCCAGTGTGATGGTATTAACAAAGTGGAGGCAAGGTAGGACCTTTCAAGACCTCAGACTCGGAATTGGCTCATCCATAATGCCAGAGGGTACCCTTATCATCTAGAAGCATCTTGCTATCTTGATACGAGCTATTGGGAAGATGTTGGCATATTAACCCAAGGATATGGACCCCTTAGATTTCTTTTGAGTTGACAATGATATAGAACCGATATTGTGCGTTTTCTGCCAATCTTTAGAAAACATAGAGAGTTTGAATGTGGACAGTTAGGGTCGATAATAAAATGAAACAGTGATATAGGACTAACCTGAGCTAGATCATATGGCAAAGCAGAGTATAATCCTGTAGCCCTTTATTTGTATAACACAATTCTCTCTACTGCAAGCACGGGTTGTACAGTTGAATATTTGCTAAGACCTAAGAACGTAACCACTCCATAGAAGGCCCCAGAAATAATCAAAAGATCATTGTTGTTGTCCCTGATATCACATATGCAGTCAAACTCTTTCTTAGTAGCAGAGAATATGAGTCTATACCATACAAAATAAGAGAATCAAACATTTTTGTGGTTAGTCATTCAAAACAACACCCAGTGCTATTTTCCATTGAATTCTTTGTACCGTGAGGGAAACTAAGCATGGCTCGTTCTAATAAATCCAAACACCATTATTTATCTTTGAAAATTTTTGTCGTCTCAAACTCATTTCTTTGGTATCAGAAAACCCCCATTAATGACAATAATGTCATTGCCAATTATTCTTTCATATTTAGCTATCACTCTGAAACAGAGAACCTGATAATGCAATACATTGTAATTCGAAGCCTCAAGGAACTGGTTCTTTTTTGTGATGAAGGGGACTATAATAGCTATTATGGTTATTTTTCCTTCTTCGCTGGTACACATAGATTTTTTTAGATTATGGTAAATCATATTTTATCTTGAAAATCAATCATTTGAATGCACTCGAATAGCTACTAAAATTTTAGGAGTTGATTGATGCTATAATACTGCTAGTTATGCCACGAAGCATACAACAAGCTTCTATAATCCAGCAAATTGTGACGGGTATGCTCTAGGTGGAAGTAGCTCAAATGGTTAAGAAATATGATGTTGCATTCAACTTTATCTATGATGATTTGTGTACTTTGGTTCATGAAAAAGGATTTTATGAAGCAATTCCAGATCCAGAGGGTCTTTTTTGGCAAGTTTTTAATGCAGCTTGAAATGTTGGCATTCCATTAGATAAGTGATTTTTTTTTCTTTGTTTAATTAGTTAGGGATACAAAAGTGCTAGATAACAGAAAATTGTTCTTGCTAAAGCTAAATATGGTAGGTTATTGATTCAACGACAGCAACAACAAGCTAGAACTTCCATGAACAAATAAATCACCTAGGTAAGGATTTTGAGATATTCCGACAATTTTGATGGAGCAGTGCCTATGAAAGCTGGGTTGTAAGGACAATAATACACTGTTCTCCACCCTTTGCAGTGCATCTTGTATCCTGTCAATATATCCTCAGTGCATGCTCCATACATCCATCCCACCTACAAAAAAAATTCGTTGAAGTCAGTTTTTTTTTTATAATTATTTTGGCATTTTTGCTGAAGTTTTCTTCAAAAGAAGAAGAAAACACAAAATTAAGAAATTTCCCCATCTTAAGAGTGATCTTATTTTCTTAGAAACCATGAGTCTTACCTCTTCACCCCATTTAGTATTGACCTCATAGTTGGTACTGATCAACTGTCAGAATATCCTTGGCTGAATAGTGTAAAGATTCTGAACTTGCACTGCCAATGACACTAACAACTGATGCAAGAAAAGGTGGGTTCTCACCAAACGTTTCATTCAAGGTTTCATATGATATTTTAGACTTTTGATGATGAAACCATGAAAATTCATGTTAAAAATAATAACCATTAAATTCAATCTCTGGACCAAGAGAAGGAAACTGACCTTTAAAAACAGTAACAATATGTTAGGTCCCTATATTACTAGTATAGTCCCTTATTGTTGTTAGTGTAACCCCCTTATTGTTATTATTGTACCCTTGTAACCCCAATATTGTTACTATTGTGCCCTTAAATTATTATTGTTAGGTCGGCTAGGATTACATTGTGGCCCCACTAGGATTAAATTGTGGCCCTATGGACTCCTATATATAGAAAGGAGGTTTTGTAATTTGTATCATCCAAGAATTGTTCATTCATGTAATGTATTGGAGGTTTCCCCCTCGAAGTGGCTTATTTATAAGGTGTTTATATCTCTTTTCTTCTATTTTTGGAGCTGGTTTCACAACATTTGGTATCATAGCTTTGGATTCTAGGGTTTTGCTGCTCTAAACAGGTCTTCGTGGAATTTTCGCTATAAATTTTTTTCTACGAAGGTTCAGAAGCTGAAATTTTTAGGGTGTGAAGCCAAAATCTGGAGGAACATTTTTGCGAAATTTTAGAGCTTCGTTCGCAATAGTTTCGGAGATATGATTTATGGAAGGTAGGGCTTTCTGCAGGCTCCTGAATTTCACTTAAACAAGTCATTGTGGAATTTTCGCTATAACTTTGTTTCTATGAAGGGTCAGAAGCTGAAATTTTTAGAGAGCGAAGCGGCAATCCTGAGGAACATCTTTGCAAAATTTCAGAGCTTGGTTCACAATATTTTCAGAGATATGATCTATGGAATTTAAGTCTTTTTCAAGCTCCCGAATTTCATCTCAAAGAGGTTATCATGGGAAAACCTTCATAACTCTCTCTCTGAGCATCGGATTGGAATGTTGTAAAAAGTGGCCACAAGGACACGGATTTTAGTTTCTTTTCTATCAATGTTAGAGCCAAAGGAGGAAACAACGACATGTGTCAAGTCGTACAATTGCGCTATACTGAACCAGTCCATAATTGGGTCATTATGGGAGATTGGACATAACTTTGCCTTGAAGAATCCAAATCAGGTCAGACCTATGGCATTCGAAAGAAGATTCAGAGGGTGACTTCAGGGCCAAATTTCAGATATTGAAGATCCAAAATCAAAAAGATAATTCAGTTTCAATATCGAGTTCCTCAAAATCAAGAAAAAGGTGTGTATTTTTTTCAAATTGCATAAGTCTTGTTTGCAAAATCAGTTCTAGTTGATTCCAAAGGCCTATAGAGCATAGCTATCAGTATTGGGTTCTAAAATACCTCTTAAAAAGAACTCAACACCCATTAAGCCTTCAGAAGGCTCTACTATGACTCATGAAGACGAAGAAATGCAACATGAGATATCAAAAGTCCATGAGCAAGTGCACCAAATTTCGCTATCGCAAAGAGCAACAAAAATTGAAATGGATGGTTTGAAGAAAGGTGTGGAAGCTAAGATGAATGGTTTGGAAGCTAAGATGGATGGCATGGAAGTTGGCATGTAAGCTAAGATGGATGAGATGGAAGCTAAAATGGAAAACATGAAGAATGATCTAAAAGTAGACATGGAAGGTTTAACAAAGTTGATACAACAAATGTTTCCTAATGGTGAAAAGATAGTAGAGGAAACTAATGATGAGAACAGAATAAATGATAATCGTGATTTCATAAACTCTAATATTGGCAAGAAGAACCACCATATTCCAAAGATGGTATGAGGAAGTTTGATGGCAAGGATCCCGTAACATGAATACTACAGATGGAGCAATATTTTGATCTCAATAATGTGCAAAAAACACAGAAGGTATGCATTGCAACTTTACATCTAGAACAAAATACATTTGTATGGTATCGATGGCTTTGATCCCGTAAAAATTTTTTCACTTGGTCAATTTTTACAGAGGAAATGATAGCAAATTATGAGGATACAAAGAGAAATGCCTTCTTTAGCCAATTGATAAATTTCAAACAAAAGGGTTTAATGGGGAAGCACATTGAGGACTTCCAAAAATTGAATATAAGGGTAACTGATATTACAGAGGAACATAGGATTGATATCTTCATATGTACTTTAAAGGATAGCATCCAACATGAAGTTCGCGTTTTGGAACCTAATTCATTGGAGAAGGCATTCAAGTTGGCAAGAAAAATTGAATGTAAAATTATGGCGACAAGGAAGCGTATCACTCACTTCTATAAAGAAGGAAGTGTTGCTACTCCTAGATTTCAACAACCTACAAGGTTGACACCACAAAAATTGGAAGAAAAAAGAGAAAAAGGGCTTTGCTACAGTTGTGATAGCAAATACACTAAAGGTGATAAGTGTGCCGAGAAGAAATTCTTTTACAAAGATTGTGAAGAGGAAGAAGAAAATGAACAAGAAGAGGATATACACCAGGAACCAACCATAGAAGAGGAAGAAATGAGTTCGACCATATCGTGTAATGCATTGGCAGGAATTTCCACTCCTCAAACTCTCAAGATAGAAGGACATATCAAGAAGAAAAAGGTAATAGTGTTGATTGATTCGGGTAGTACCCATAATTTTATTCATTGTAAGGTAGCCAAGGAATTGAATTGTTTCCTATACCCAACACCATAATGTCAAGTGATGGTTGCAAATGGAGGAACTATAAATTGCTCTGGAAAATGCCATAATATCAAGCTATCCATGGGGTAATATGTATTGAATAGTCCAATGCTTTCCATCCCAATGGGAGGTGCTAATGTCCTACTATGAGTACAATGGTTACAATCTTTGGGGACGGTAGCTTTTAATTTTCAAGAACTTTTCTTGAATTTTTTTTCAGAAGGAAAGGAAATCAAACTACGAGGTATCACAGGGAAGCCAGGAAAGATAATAAGCTCTAATATCATGACAAAGCTTCTGAAGAAAGAAAAACGAGGCGTAATTTCACAATTATGCTCATTAGAAGTTCCAACATCAAAATCATCTATTTCTCCATATCTCCAAAGAGTCTTGTACAATCATTCCAATGTGTTTGATACTCCCAAAGGACTCCCACCTATTCGTGATCATGATCATGCTATTCATTTGATTCCAGGAAGTGTTCCTCCAAACATCCGACCTTACAGATATCCTTATGTCCAAAAGAGTGAAATTGAACGTATGATTGTAAAAATGTTAGAGGCTGGTATAATTCAACCTAGTCAAAGTTCTTTCTCTGCTCCTGTAGTATTGGTACACAAGAAGGATGGATCATGGCACATGTGTCTCGATTATAGGGAGCTTAATAATATCACCATTAAAGATAAATTTCCCATTCCTGTGATTGATGAATTATTGGATGAATTACATGGAGCAATTTATTTTACCAAGTTGGATCTTCGTTCAAGATATCATCAAATTAGAATGAAGATGGAAGATATTCCAAAAACAACATTTCGAACTCATGAGGGTCATTATGAATTTTTGGTCATGCCTTTTGGCCTTACCAATGTAACTTCTACATTTCAAGGCTTGATGAACTCCATTTTCAAACCCTTCCTTAGAAAAATTTTGCTAGTATTTTTTGATGATATACTAATATACAACAGGTCTTGGAAGGATCATGTTCAACATGTTGACAGGGTGCTCAAACTATTGCAGGAGAAACAATTATATGAAAAAACATCCAAATGTTTCTTTGGATTACAAGAGGTGGAATATCTGGGTCATATTGTATCTCACAAGGGTGTTAAGGTAGACCCTAACACAATTAAAGCCATTAAGGAATGGAAAGTCCCCACAACCATAAGGAAGTTGTGAGGATTTCTCGGGTTAACAGGGTATTATCACAAGTTTGTTAAGAATTATGGGAGAATAGCAGCACCTCTAACAACATTATTGAAGAAAGATGCATTTTCATGGACTCCTGAAGAAAATAAGGCCTTTGAACATCCTAAAGAGGCAATGTTCCTAGCACCGGTCTTAGCTACACCAGACTTCACAAAAACCTTTATTGTGGAATGTGATGCCTTAGGAAATGGAATTGGTGTTGTTTTAATGCAAGAAGGAAGACCCATTTCTTTTTAAAGTCGTCCAATCAAAGGAAAGTATTTACAAAAATGTATTTATGAGAAGAAAATGTTAGCAATACTGCATGCACCAAAGAAATGGAGAACTTACCTGATGGGAAGACACTTCAAGGTAAAAATTGATCATGATAGTCTTAAACACTTTTGGAACAAAGACTATCTTCAGAAGAGCAGCAAAAATGGGTCACAAAGATGTTGGGTTATGAATTTGAAATAATATACAAAAAATGGAAGCTAAATGTTGTTGCAGATGCACTCTCAAGAAAGAATGAATAGGTGGAAGAATTTCTTTGTGCCATTTCTATTATCCAACCAGATTGGATAACCGAATCAAGAGATGAATGGAAGAAGGACGAAGAATTGTGGACACTCATTCAAAAGTTGTAGCAAGATCGTAGTACATATGATACATTTAGTTGGAAAAATGATTCCTTATGGTACAAAGATCGCTTATATCTTTGTAAGAATTCCCAACTAAAACAAAATATTCTTTTGGAATTGCACACTTCTCCTTTAGGAGCACACTCAAGATTTTTAAAAACTTACCATAGGGTGAAGAAAGATTTTTTTGGGATGGCCTGAAATCTGATATTACAAATATTGTGGCAGGATGTTTGGTTTGCCAACAAAACAAAGTTGAGACAATTAAGACCCCGAGTCTTCTACAGCCTTTATCCATTCCAAGTCAACGTTGGGAGGAGATTTCAATGGATTTTGTCACATGTTTACCTAAGTACGAAGGAAAGAGTGTCATCATGGTGGTAGTTGATAGACTTATCAAGTATGCACACTTTTGTGCATTATCTCATCCATTTAAAGCAATTACAGTTGCTACTACATTTATGGACAGAATTCAAAAGCTACATGGAAGCCCAAGGGTTATTGTGAGCGACAGAGATCCCATTTTTACTAGAAATTTTGGACGGAGTTATTTTCTTGTTTGGGTACTCAATTAGCTCATAGCTCATCTTATCATCCTCAATATGATGGTAAAATTGAGATAGTAAATAAATGTTTGGAAGGATATCTTCATTGTTTTGTATACGATAAGCAAACACGATGAGTCAGTGGTTACCTCTCGCTGAATGGTGGTATAATCAAGCCTTCCATCACTATGACAAAAATGACCCCATTTATGGCACTTTATGGATATCATCCACCATCCATCACTTCATCTTTAAGAAAGAATTTGAAGGTTCAAACGTGGAAGACACATTGAGCATCTAGCAAAGTTCTCCAACTCTTAAAGGATAACCTAAATTTGGCACAAAATCGAATGAAATAACAAGCAGATCAACATCACAGTGAGAGAAATTTTGATGTAGGAGACTGGGTATTTTTAAGACTACAAACATACAAAAAAATGTCCCTCAAGAAAGCTAAGAAGGATAATAGATTATCGCCAAAGGACTATGGTCCTTACAATGTTTTGCAAAATATTGGTACTATTGCATACAAATTGGAGCTTCCTACTTATTTGCGAGTGCATCTAGTTTTACATGTTTCATGCTTAAAGAAGGTTATAGGTGAAAAACTTCCAGTTCAAACAATATTGCTAGAACTTGATGAGGAAGGAAAAATCATGATGGAACACAGACGGTCACGAAACTAGAACTCGGCAGTTCTGAGAATCGATCGATTTGGTATCTCATCGAGTGGAAGAACTTACCCACTGAAAATTCTACATGGGAGGATGAGAATTTTATACAGAAGCACCCAGAGCTACTCAAGCATTGAGGACAACACTTTTTGAAGGAGAGGGGCATGTTAGGTCCCTATATTACTAGTATAGTCCCTTATTGTTGTTAGTGTAACCCCCTTATTGTTATTATTGTACCCTTGTAACCCCCATATTGTTATTATTGTGCCTTTAAATTATTATTGTTAGGTCAGCTAGGATTACATTGTGGCCCCACTAGGATTACATTATGGCCCTATGGACTCCTATATATAGAAAGGAGGTTTTGTAATTTTTATCATCCAAGAATTGTTCATTCATGCAATGTATTGGAGGTTGCCCCCTCGAAGTGGCTTATTTATAAGGCATTGATATCTCTTTTCTTCTATTTCTGGAGCTGGTTTCACAACACAGTAACAAATAAATCACCTGGGTAAGGATTTTGAGATATTTGATGCATTCATGTCAACCACTCTCAGTCATCCACAATTATTGGTACGGTCCATATAAATGCCACTATGCATACAACATTCATCAGCCATGAAAAACCAACGCAAAAAGCCATTGTACCTTATTCAATCTTGCTGGAAACAAGAAGTTACAGAGAGGCGGTTGCAGAGCTTCATAAATGGGAGATCTACAAATTCCCAAGCAATAATAAATCCAGCAAAAGCTAAGGGAAATAGTGAATGGAATAAAATAATAAGGCCGTAAAGAAAGTTGTTCCAGACATTTGGAAGACTAGGGAGGCACCAGTGGCTGCAATCTACAAGGCTGTAATCATTCTTGTTTTTCATATACTTGAGCTTGCTAGTAGACACTAATGCATGTGCATCCTTTCTGTACATGGATAATTGTTTCACATTCAGTAGCTGCACTTTCACATTCTTTGTCTTTGCCACCAGCTTCTCGACTACCTGCATTCTCTTCCTTTCACCATAGATCCTCTCAATCTACTCCTCTATTTTCACATCAATGGGTTCAGTTTCCTTGAAGCATCCTCCCCAAACTTTCTTCCCCCAAGCCTATCCATGGAAATGCACAGGGGAGTAGCCTCTGAAGAAATTTTGGGCATTGAACCTGCACATAACATGAAAATATGGAAAACCCAAAAACATCTGCAAATAAGCAACAGGTTATTGATTCAACGACAGCAACAGTAAGCCAGAACTGCCATGAACAAATAAATCACCTGGGAAGGTCACAGAGGCTTCCATCTCCATCTCTCGTAATTGGAATCCATTCTATCATTTCTTCTGCAGTCAAAATCAATGCTAACATAAGGGCATGACCCAATAGGATATAAAACATAAGATTCATCATGAATTCATCTTCCCTTGAACAAATCACACTGTCACTGCATTCCTACTGAAGGAGACGAAGGTTCTGCCATGGAAATGTTGCCGCCCCTGCCTCCCATGGGCACATCATTAGCACTTTTTTTGCCTATCCCCGAATTCGACCCACTAACATCTTAATGCCGTATGGTTTCTGTAACATTCTTGGCAATGTATGTATTCTGCGGGGCCATTGCTCTCAGATTTTTGCCAAGAAACTCCTGAATCTTGTTGTTGAACTTGGGTTATGGACAAATTGCTAAAAAACCCAAAAAGACCTACAGATATAATCTCGCTTGTTGCTGTGATGCATCTTACAAGCCCAGGTTATTTTGAATGGCCGAGCGATTCTAAACTGATAAAGAGAAGCCCTATAAATCTTTTCGTAACTAAATATTTGTAACGTTCTTGGCAATGTATGTATTCCGCGGGGCCACTGCTCTCAGATTTTCACCAAGAAACTTCTGAATCTTGTTGTTGAACTTGGGTTATGGACAAATTGCTGAACAACCCAAAACGACCTGCAAATATAATCTCTCCTACTGCTGTGATGCATCTTGCAAGCCCAAGTTATTTTGAATGTCAAAGCGATTCTAAACTAATAAAGAGAAGCCCTATAAAACTTTTCGTAACTACATATTTGTAACATTTTTTTGTATTTTCATCCAATGACCGAATACGTTTTAATCGTCTAACATATAATCTAACGATTTCAAATTATGACACGTTGCACACAAATTTTTTTTTTCAAATAATAATGCCTTACGGCGTAATAATACACTCATAATAAAAATTCTATTAAGTTTTACATTTACCCTTCCCATTTTTAATATGAGGAGAATTCTTATGATTGGTTATATTATATGATTTGAAAAATATTATGACTTGTTATATTATATGATTTGCAAAATATTATGACTCGTTGGTTTGGAAAATATTAAAAACTAATCAATTTTCTAAATAGAAAATTTTGAAAAAATAATATTTCAAAATTAAATATAAAATATGATTAAATATAAAAAGAAAACTACTTGTTTTTTAATTTATTAACGAAATATTTGTTTGTATAAAAATATGAAAAAAATAAGCTTTGTCATTTAATTTCAGTTATCCATTTCTCCTTTCCTAACCTTGTCATTTAATTTAAGTTCTCCATTTCTCCTTTCCTATCACTTTCTTGAGTAGGTTTTAAAGTTTACGGAGTTTAGGTTTTCATAGTTTGTAAATGGAAATAAAAAAATAGTAAAAAAAAATACTATATAATTTTAATTTTAATTTAATTTAATTTTTTCATTTTCGTTTTTTTTTTTTTAAATTATATTTTTTAATTTATTATGTTTTTAAATTATAATTTTATTTTATTTTTACATTTTCATTTTATTTTTCTTTAAGTTATATTGTTTAATTTATTATGTTTTTTTGGTGTATGTTAGTTTAAGTTAAAAGATACAAATATTTAGGCATTGCTATGTTTTTTCTCATCTCTTTGATAAATATATTAGTCTAGATCTATTTTAAATAGAAATATAATATACTAGTTAAGATGTATTTAAGTTATTACTTTTGCATTCTGCAATGGATTTTCTCTAGCCTTTAAATAGACTTCATCATAACAAATGCTATGGAAAAATATCATGAGATATGCAATACCATGGGCTTGTAAACCACTATGAGTAAACCGATCAAATGACTAACTCAAATGTATTTTAATAATTATTATTTTTAAATTTAAATTTTGGTTTTAATTTAATTTATTTGACTAATCAAGGTAACATTACACAACATAATAACCTGAGGGTGGCGGCTTGTTAGTGATTAGTGTTGTTAAGGCACTCGTTTATAAGAATCACCGGTTCAAACAGAGTGGGTGCCGTCGGGCATAAGCTGTGAAACTAATTTGTATTGTTAGCGGGAATGATGTTGACCGGGGAGGGTTTTCATTGGCAGCGAGCGCGAGTGTGATCATGTGTGGCAGATTTGATTGTATGGTTCTAGTTACCGGTTTCCCTCTGATAAAAAAAAAAAAAAAAAAAAAAAAAAAAAAAAAACATTACACAACATAATGTTTTATATCATTGTTTCTATTTGCAAAATAATTTTGTTTGCAATTTTGAAATTTTCCAATTTTTTCTTTAATATTGTATAGGTTAGGATTTTTACGATTTTTCAATTTTTTTAAGTTAATATGGATGGGGTGCTCTATTAGGCAGTCCTTGATGTGATGCCATTGATTCAATCCCCCAATCTAAGTGATATATTGGACATGATGAAGATGTGATCTTGTCAAGTTTACAAAAAAAAATACAATTGAAATAATAAATATTGCAAAGTTCATGGGGTCCTAGATAAACGATGATCAGGTGTTTTGTTAAGACACTCCTTCATGTGAAGTCACTACTTCAATTTCTCACCATAATCAAAGTGATATATTCAACATGATGAAGATATAATTTTGCCAACAATAATTCATTTAAAGTATTACAATTTAGTTTTAAGTTGTGATAATTCCTATGGAAAAGTCACTACTTCTACTCCCTAAATTTCATTTTTGTAATTTTGTTAAAAAATATTTATTTCACAAATATATATATTTGAAATCATGAGCAAATATGAAATATATTTAAATAATTTGATTTATGTCTTTTATTTATGACTTATTTTTCTTTCCACGTTCAATGTAGATTTGCACTCCCTCCCTCATCAATGTTGCCTAAGTAAGACATATGTGCCATGCAAGGAGATGTGAGTTCAAATTCCAACCCTCATTACTCGATAGTTTATCTGGATAGTTATATGTATATTTTTAAATTTAATATTTTTTTTAAATTACTATAAAAAAAATTCAAAGGAACATTTTTATGAGAAAACCTCTCTACACATCCTCACATTGTGTGAATGGTATTCAAGACCAACACGTTATTGTTGAATAACATGCATGTTAGCCATTTCTTTGTTACTTTCGTATAGGTATTTGTTGTTCGTTGGCTGTGTTAGTAAGATATAGCGAGGGTGTAATGCCCTAATACCATATGTAATGTCCTTCCTCTAAAGAACACACATATTTTATACAAGCATACTTAGAGGTTGGTTTGCTTTATTTATTTATTTTTTTCTAAATGGTTATTGTAATTAAGTTTCGTGTAAGAGGTTGCCTCCCTTTTAACAATGTTTTGAATCATGGAATTCAATTGATTAAGTTATTTTTTATTATAATATGATAATATGTAATTTGTGAATTTATTAATTTTATTTAATTAGTTTAATAGATTTTAATTTGTGTTAAATTTACTAAATAATTTTATATGTATGATTTGATCTTAAATTAATGAGTACAATTAAAGATTTATAATTAAAATTTGATATAGAAATGCAAATTATAATTCATTTATTTAAAGAAAACAGTGAGCATAATTCCTTTATTTAGTTATATTCTCTATATAAATATAAATCAATAAAAATAAAGGGATTATCACATAGTATTTCACAACTCACAATTCTTTAAACAAGTAGTTTGATGTACAACCTCAAAATCACATTTATAATTCAACAATAATCTTAACAACTCAATTTATAAACATAAGTATTTAGCCGTACATGTTAGAGTAAGCTGTGAATAGCAAAAATGTCAAATCCTACAACTATCTCCAATAATTTCTTAATGATCATCCAAAGGAAGTCTTTTAATGGTAAAATAAAAAAATCCAATAAATTTCTCAACGAAAACTATGAAGAAATTCTTCTAATGGTAAAATAAAAAATCCAATGTGGAGTACATGAAATCTCTCCTCCCAATATTCTATTAACTAACTCATTGAAGGCCCTTGAACCCGCCATCACCATGCCTATACCAACACACTATATCATCTCATGGCTCAAAAAATTCTTTCTAGGTTTCATAGAACTTACCATCTTAACACCTTATGTAAGAGTAAACAAGTGGAATCCATTAAACTTCCATTTGTTAGTATACTTAAGACACTTAGGAGTCAATTAATATCAACTTGATTTAATGTGTTTTTGGTAAAGTTAATTTATTTAATATGCATTTATACTTATAAAATATTATGGTCACAATATATTCTAACCATAAAGTGATCTGACAATTTATATTATTCTTGATACTAACAACTATATTGATTTGTGGCTTAGCATCTCATTAGTCCAATCTCTAAAAAAGAACATGGAGGGTCATTTGTTGACGATCAATTGCAAGAATTCATATGTAAAATTACTTTGCTTTACATTAATATATTGCCTCAAGTGACCATGTTGGTTAAGGTCAAGGATCGCTTCCCTCTTTGAAGGTTTTAACCATGGATATTTTTTGATCTATTAGTTTCAGTGGTTGCTTTAGTTGTGTGACTTTTGTGGAAATGCTTTGTTCATTGAACATGGTATCAAAGCCCATATGAAGACCCATTCCCATTTTTTATTAAGACCTTATACCAGTATCACTACATGCATCAAAAGATTATGGTTTTTACTATTTTTGTGCATTTTTGGGCTAAGTTGTTGGCATTATGGCTAATGTGTTGTCCTTGATGGAGATATTCTTAATAAAGATGTATTTGATGTCAACATTGATGAATGTGGAACTAATGCAGATTAGTACATATGTTATGAACATAGAAATGATAGTTCAGTGATAGATGGATGATAAAAGTGAAGTTTGAGAAAGTTTACATGGACCATATGAAGAAGGGTGATGTACATATGCAGGTCTTGTATGTGAAAGTCGCGTACATAATTTGAACCGTGATAATCTAGATACAAGGAGTCATTACCATGGTATTGGCCCATAGTAATGGTTGTAGCAATGTTTACTTGATCTTGTTAAAGAATATTAACGACATTACTAAGGGATTTACCTAAGGTATTGGCTAAGGATAAAACTGTATAAGGCGATGGAGATCAAGGTGTTAAGGGTGCAAGTAATAGGCTATACATATGTAATCTAATCTGAAACAGGTGTGCACCAGGGAGCATGGAGACGGCTTAGATCAGATAGATCTGAAATGAATACATATTTCTTTATCGGTTTATGTTTGTAGCTAACAATGATAGATCTATGATGATGGTATGAATCTCCATATAATGATGTGTGACTATAACAGTATGTGTGCTGAGATTTGGGTTTGACACATGTTATGTTATGCAATGAAGGTATGGTTCAGTGATTTAATATTTGAACACTAGTTTGATCCTAAATGGTCGCATACATATGCGTATTTGTCTTTGTGGTCGCATATATATACTAAGATATGGGTTTTAGTATGCTAAGATTTGTACGTGGGTGGTACGCATGGTAGTCATGTCCATACGTTGATATGTTTCATGGATGTCGCGTATATGTTCTAGGGTTTGCGGTTTAACTTAATAATGACATTTTATGAGTTCTCCTATGTTTGTTGTTGTCTATCAATGATGTCTCTATCTTGATGATCTATGTCTAACAACGTTGATTGGGTTGAATATGGAATGGAATATTGATTGGTAATGATACTACAGTATGGTGATCTGTGATTGGTTCAATGATATATGTATGGTTCAATGCTTGATTCAGTTTTACATTAATTCATGATTCAGTGTTCAACTATTTTAGATATGTACATAGGTGTTATACAAAGGAAGCATGTATATACATGGGTTTTATTCAGAATAGTAGCATATACATTCTGAAGTAAATCTGATCAGGTTTTGCAGTGAAAACACTTTGTTTTTATGATGACTAATAGTGTATGGATTGGTATATTGTTGAGTGGTTGTGCATTGGTATGATTTGGTTAAGGTGATTCAGCGTTGATTCAGTATTCTATGATTCAGTATGGTATCTTGGTTTGGTTCATGATTAGATGAATTGATTCAATATTTCCAAAGAGTTTGAAGATTTATGTGGTGTTTAACTTGATATTGAGGAGTCGGAAATAGTTCCATTGTAGTCATTTTTAGCTTTCGACGTTTCAAACCTAAATCAACACCTGTCATTAGGACCAAATTCGAGAAGAAGATACATAAGGAGTGGTATATAAATACAGGAGAGAGTTCCAAGAATTAGCCTACAATATATTAATGAAGGGAAAGATGAAAGATACAGGTCGAATATGAAAATTTAATAATATTTAAAAATGTTAAAAGAGATGCATTAAATTTTATTGAATAGATAATATTATAATGACTAATTAATGTTATGTAATAATATTAATATAGTTTTTAATTTCAGTATAACATTAATACTATTCATATGAAGTTAATTAATATATTTTTTTTGTAAGCTTGACAGGACTTCATCTTCATCATGTCCAATTTATCACCCCGATCGGGGAGGGGAATTAAACTAGTGACTTCACATCGAGGAGTGTCTTAACAGAGCCCCCGAGCACCATTTATCCAAGACCCCATGGAAATAACCTTAATTAATATTAATACTAAAAATTATTAATATTAATATTATTAATTCTTTTTAATATTAATATTAAAATCCGCAGCACTTGTTGAACAATCCTTGAAGACTAGTCACCATGTTTGCCTAGAAGACATGGAAATAATATCGAAATAAAACCATTATTACAAAAAAAAAATTTGTAAAGATATGGAAATAAAAAATCACACCAACAATCTCAATAGATATGGAGGGATAGAAGTCAGCAAAAGCTAGATTCCCTTGCCCACACAGTGCCAAACTACTAACAACTAATCCTCCTCCTTCTCTAGTCCCCTACATATAATTTTTTTCACCACACTTACTCTCCTTAAATTTGAAACATTGGTTATCAACAACTTTAAAATAAAAATTATATAACTATTATCAATAACAGTAATAATATTAATAAGATGATATTATTAATATTAATAACATAAAAAACATTAATTATATTAATATTAATATTATAAAAATTTAATTAATATTATAATGTTAAATTGATATTACTAATA
Organism: Pinus albicaulis; assembly: GCA_034641835.2. NCBI lineage: Eukaryota > Viridiplantae > Streptophyta > Pinopsida > Pinales > Pinaceae > Pinus > Pinus albicaulis. Next base: position 755,373,029 of record CM076580.1, read on the forward strand.
TAACATTAATCATTTTAAAATGATAACAATAACACATTTAACATTAATAAAATTAAATTAACAACTTAAAAAAAGGGTATGTAACTATTAGAAATATTAATATTAATATTAAAATAATAATAATAATAATAATTGTTATATTCATAGTATTAAGATTATTTAATGTTATATTAATAGTATTAATGTTATATTCACATTAAAAATTATATTGATATTATTACATAACATTAACCAATATTTATAATATTATCTATTCAATCAAATTTAATACATCTCCTTTAACATTTTTAAATATTATTAAATTTTCATATTTGACTTGTAGCTTTTATCTTTCCCTTCATTAATATGTTGTTGGCCAATTCTTGGAACTCTTTCCTGTATTTATATATCACTTCTTCTGCATCTTTTTCTCGGTTTTGGTTCTGATGATGGGTCTTGATTTAGACTTGAAACTTCGACAACTAAAAATTACTACTATGGAACTATTTCTGACTCCTCAACATCAATATTTGGTTTCAGATTTGTTACTTGGTATTGAGCATAATTTTGGATGTGGATCCAGTTTGAAAATATGATGAATGGTGGCTTATAGTATGTTTGATGTTTGACACATGGATCCAATATGAAATATTATGAAACATGGTCCACATTAGGTCCTAAGGGTTGGAGCCTTCAGTAATGGATTCATATCTTCCTTCAAGTGGTAGCTAGTAAACTTGTTCAAGGGTTAGGTGCTCCCTTCTGGTAGGAGTCGGTAAACGAGGTCAGGGGGTTAGAGCTCCCTTCCAGTGGGTGTTAGAGAAAGAGTGGAGGTTGTAGCCTCCTGCAAGTAGGTTCCTGTGTGTTGGTAAGAGTCTGCGCCAATAGAATATTGTAATAATATTTTCTTTATATAATAATAAAGAATACAGATATGAAAACAATGGCGGTTTTCTCCCACATTGGGTTTTCACCTAAAATCTCAATGTTATCGTGTGTTGTTGTGTTGTTTATGTGTGATGGTTTATTATGCTCTTATTGTTCATGGTTACTATTTAATTAATGAATAGTGAAATAATGATGTACTTGTTAAATATGAACATATGGCGAAACATATAAAAATTAGTTATCTGGATATACATGGATTACATATACCATAGTTGTGTAGGGTCGCATGAATGAAAGTAGTGTACAAAAATATCAATATGAAATTGAAAGTAAAAGAAAATTAAAAATATTGATTTAACCCCCACCCTCTCAGTATTTTTCCCAAAAATTGGTATTAGAGAAGGTTGGTCCATAAGAAGCTTAATTGATTAAGAGAGGATTAGGGAAAATGTGAAAGAAGAAAAAGAAGAAGGTATCTCAAAGGAAGAAATCAAATCATGAAAATTGTGGCAATGAAAGTGATATATCAAATGCAGTGACAATGATAGATGTCGGCAAATATTCAGATTCAAGAGCACCCCATTTTCTGTTGATCAAGAATGAAGAAGATAGTAACAAAAAATATTGATTATTGTCCTAATTGTGGTCCATTCCCCTGTCTATGTAATAATGATGATAGTGAAGATGAAAATAATCAATTGAAATTGCTCTTATGGGTAGAAGTGAAAGTAATCATTCTAAAGAGAAAACAAAAATGGTCAATAAAGGTATCCTTATGCTTAGTGATACTAACTATCAGGAACAGAATGGAAATATGAAGTCTAAATCAATGAACCTTGGATCTGATGTTTAGAATTTAGTATGTAATGGTTGCACAAAAACTTTCTCATCAAGTGAGAAATTGCAAAATAATAGACAGGAAATAAATGTAATATTTTGTGGCTTACCTGAATCAGTATTAGAGAAAGTCATATCATATGAAACTGCAAAGGAAGTATGGGATAATTTGAAGGAATTCCATGAAGGAAAAACAAAGTAAGATTGTTCATTAGGGGAATCAACAGGAAATACTATTTCTAAAGGAAATATTGATGTGTCGAAAAATGAGTATGATATGTCAGATGGAGTTATCAATTTATAATAAGACAGGTTGGAGATAACACTTAATATTAGAAGAAAACATTTTTTTTTTCTTTGAAAAGGATTAACAATATTAAGGATAAGTTTTATACATATGAGAACAAGGATCGTGATAAATCGGTACATACTGCATCAAAACCTAATCAATATTGGGAAGGACTTGAAGCTGTGATCGTTTCTCTAAGGTCAGATATTGAAAATTCAAACAAGAAAAATGAAGAGCTACTTCAAGTATTTGAAGAACAAGAGAATGGGTTGAAGGAATATAGTATCGAATTAAAAGGGCAACTGAAAGAAGGAATGAAGGAGGAAGGAATATCTGGAAAAGGAAGAACAATGTCAAATACTGGAAGTCGAGGTAAACATTCTAAAAGGTACATTAGAAAACAAAGATAAACATTTGAAATTTCAAGATAGTACTAAGATTTTGGATAACATTATTAGTTGTCGAAGGTCTCCCTCCATTAGATCTAGTCTCGGTTTTCATGAAACTGTAAAAGGAGAATCTAGTTCACAGACTTATGCAAGGAACCTAAAAGATAACAATGCAAAATTTGAAATTCTTGATAAAGATATAAGAAGTCAACCTGATCAACACCTAAGGAAGATGAATTTTCAAAGGAAATCATTTACTCCCAATAATATAAACATTAATCTATTCTCTCATCGGATCAATGATGTTGAATGCTTTATATGTCATAACAATGGACACATTGCATCCAATTGCAGAAGCAGATTGTTTTGATCTCAAGAAAATAGCCACTTAAGAGAAAAATCATCATCTCCCAGGTACCTAGGTTTCTTTAAGGGATATTTCTTTTCTTGCAACATATTTTGTCACAAAGATATTGATTGCAATAGGAGGAATATGAAACAAAAATATTATGATTCCTCTGCTCCCTTTATGGTCATGTAAGATTTTATGCTTGTAACAAGTTTTGGCATGTAGAAAAAGAATGTAGGAACAAGTTAGTGGATCTCCATAGACAACATGGAAATCAACCAAACAAGAATATTGTTACCATAAGACTAGAGAAATACGAATCCACCAACACTTATCATATTAATCAAAAAGAGAAAATTAAGTGTGGCCTTGCTCTGTGCTCATTTGAAGATGAACATGAATGGTACATAGACAACAGATGCTCTCGTCACATGTCTGAAGATAAGAACAAGTTTGAGTCTCTTAAGAAAAATAAATATGGTAAGGTTATTCTTGGAAATAATGCTCCAGCAAACGTTCTGGGAAAAGGTAGAGCCAAACTTGATAAGTATACAAAATAAGTTGATATATTGTTAGTTCAAGGGCTAAAGAAAAATATTCTAAGTGTAGGTCAAATGGATGATAAAGGACATATAATTGTATTTACATCAACTAAATGCAAAGTTATAGAAGAAGAAACTTGAAAGGTTATAGAAAGAGGATACAAAAATTCAGACAATTTATATGTGTTAATAAGAAGAACTCAAGCAAAAATAAGAGGTATAGTTCCTCTTCTTCAGATTTATAGTAAAAGAAGATTGTCCCCACTGTAGTATATTTTTCTTAAACAGTGACTACAGAAGTGAATGAGAGTTACAAAACCTCATGAAGATCAGGTCATGATTATCAAGTCCACATGATCAGTAGTGTATGCTCTCAGGGGAATTTATGCATGAGTATCTTGGTGATGGTTCTTAATTTTGTTTTGATATTCTTTTGATGATGTGTATATTTCAGACATTGCATCTGATGAATTAGCAATGAATATAAACAAATAGAATAGGTTCAGGGGGAGCTGATAAATTAGAATTTTACTTTATGTACGCAGATATTATAAAATACAGTCACGTGTATACGTTGATTTTTATCTAGACGGCCGTGTATGCCTCTCAATAATGAAAGAGGAATGGCATAGAATCAAGGGGAGATTTTCATATGCTTCCATCAATTATTACTGGCATTCTGGTTCTGATATTGCATATTTTTGGGGATGTGATTATGTTGCTTAGGATATTGGCTCATACTGAGTTTGTGATTTGTTGATGTAAATATTATATTGTTGCTAATGAAATGGCTCTTTGGTGCATTTTTTGATTGATGAGATGGATATAGTGTGATCATAATTGATGGTGTAGAGTTGGAACATGTACAAGGGTAGCATCTGCTATGCTTCTAATAGTTCATTGTTGGCATTATGATATTTTGAGCACTCCTTGTGACTTGATGATGTTTATGAAAAGTACATATCATTGTTGATGTATGGCGTGTTTGCGGTTACTAAGGATACATATGTTGTTGTCATTATGTTATGGGTTATCAATGATGCATGGATTGCATATAATGAAGTTATGGATGATGACTTGCACTTGGTGATGTTGGTTAATCTTGCTTGATATTGATATATGTATGCTATGGTCACTATTGATGTTGGTTGATGACTTATGATGTTGAATGTTCTCTTTGGTTTTGATTGATGCATGGAGATAATATTGTTTGAAACACTGAGAGGGGGGTTGAATCGGTATTCCTTTCAATTAGTATTATTATTAATCTTTTAGAGAAATATTTAATCTTCAATTATTATGAGTGTTTGTACAATGATAGTAGTAAACAAAAGGAACACAAATGTACACATTTTTTAAGGTGGAAACCCCTTCTGGGACAAAAACAACCTTAATTATTTTCTAATAATTCCTTAATATTCAACTCCAATTGAAAATAAAACTCCAACTTCCTAGAATCTAGAAAATCATTCTTTTCTAGCTCCCACTGAATGGATGCTCCAATGCCCAAGATTCTTCAGTAGTAAATTGAACAGTTGCCCCAACACCCAATGAGCTAAAACTCACCCTAGCACCACCCTACCACCCTGAATTTTTCACATACTTGAACCTGTTGGTGACTTCATGCACCAGCCCGGCACCACCCTACCACCCTATAGAAGAATAAAATAAGAATGGACTCTCGTACCAGGGAAAATGGTCCACTTTACAATGATATAGAATGATGTTGAAGAAGAATACACACTAGACCATAACCCCAACTATGACACAACCACATAATGATGATCCTAGACCTCCCGACACCGTCTCTTCAATTCTTAGTAGATAGACACTTGCACACATTTTACGATGATGATTTTACAATGATTGTATGCAATGCTGCCCACTTGAAGACTTCATGTCGTGAAATTCTTGCTATTTTTCTCCACCTTGATTATTTCTCACTCTTTAGAACATTAGATCATGCATTGAGTCTTATCTTGATGAATATATAATACTTGCAAAAATTCTTCAAGGAAATACCCATGACATGATAATAGAAAAACTTACCTCATCTTGCAGAGTATATGTCAGTGCTAAAAAAAAAGGACACAAAGAACCTAATGCAATTAAGAGATGAACATGCATATACATAATATAGTTACCTGGAGCTTACCTCTACTGCATCATTTTTTGGCACCTTGATTTTCTTTTCTTCCCTAGAAAGTCTAGTCCTTTGCAGCCCTTGATAGCACATGATCTAGATTTTTCTTACCTTTTGGGAGCTTGATATTGAATCTGATGTATCTATGTTATTTCAGATCCCCAATGTGTGATTTTTTGTCCTGAAGTAGCCCTCTAAGTCTTCTTTCCAATGCCATGGGTCTGACACAATTTGGATTCTTCAAGGCAAATTTATGCCCAATCTCTCACAATGACCTAATTATGGACTAGTTCAATAGAGAAAACTTGTATGGCATTTCACGTGTCATTGTTTCATCCTAAGGATATGAAATTGATACATAGAAAACTAAACTCAGTGCACTATCCTCAAAATTTTACCAAATTCCAATCCGATTCTCAGAGAGAGAGTTGTGACGATTTTCCCAAGGTCACCTCTTTGAGATGAAGTTCAGGAGCCTGCAAAAACCCTAACTTCCACAAATCATATCTTTGAAATTACTGTGAACCATGATCTGAAATTTTTACAAAAGTTTCCTCAAGATTTCTGCTTCGTGTGATAAAAATTTCAGCTTCTGATCCTTCGTAGAAAAAACGTTATAGTGAAAATTTCACGATGACCTGTTTCAAGTAGTGAAATACCTACATGAGGAGGATATGAAGATCACAATTTATATAAATGCTTAGGTTGAGAGGGTATTCAACAAGTGAACATGGGGGGGATTTCAGGAGCTTAAAAATCATTAATTATTGATCACCATAGCCAATGATTAGTGTCATGCCACAACCCCATGGGGTTTTAGCCCACTAACTGGGGGCACAAACTTCAAACATGAATATCTCTCAAACCGTGAAGAATTACGTGGCGTGCCATATATCAACGAAAACATCTCAACAAGTAGAAACCATCAAAAGCATTCTTAACCCAGAATATAGTAATTTGATAGGTCAAAATTCCCGTGCAATATTGGGGTAGCCTTTGGTGCTGCTTGGGTTGACATCAATGACAACCACTGATCAAAATATACTGTTGTATATGCTACATATGGTGTTATAAAATAGATTGATATCTTGTATATACTTGAGGAAGAGTGTCACACTCCTGATATATGGAGAGTGTATGATGACATATATGACATAATATTAAGATGAAAAACCTTTCTTGTATAATCTTATGCTTCTATACCTGATTATATTGTTACAAACCTGGCGATACACATTTATATTAATCAACTTTCTGATGATGATGTTAATGCTTCTATGTTATTGTTGTCAGATGATTATATTTTCATGCAAATTTGGTGCACGATGGTTGTCGATGACTATCATGATCTTTCTACCTCATTATTGAGGTCTCCAGTTTTGGTTATAAATTTCATATTTGTTTCTCGATGAAAAGGTCATGTAAAGACCCATGTTGTAAATCATTGTAAAATTCAATCAAGTATAAACTATTGGGGTCAAGTCATCTATGTATGTAATCCCATTATTTTTTTCATTTGATGTAATGACGAGTCAAATATTTAACCCCACTATGTTAGGTGATTGATGTAAGCATGAGTCATTGGTGAAAGGAAAGGTCATATTTGGTTGAGTCATATAGTCTTACCTTTTTTTGTAATCTCAGCAGGTACAACATATGCTCGTGGAGAGCATGGTCAATATGCAACTTTTATAATTCATATTCAACAAATCGGACTCACAATAATCAATAGTAGTGCGGGAAGTACTTCATTCAACCAGGTTTAGCCCTTTTCCCTTGATGTCAAAGGGGGAGAGAAGCTTGGTGTTTGGAGAGAAGACTTGGTATTAACCAGTGTGTTTGTAGGTGGTGACCAAACACCAAAGTGGTATCTATCAAGTCCAAAGTAGGAGATTATTAGCATTATGGATAATGTGTTGTCCTTGATGGAAGCCTACTTAATAAAGATGTACTTGATGTAAACATTGATGACTATTGAACTAATGCATATTGATACAGATGCTATAGATGCTATGGACAAAGAAATGACAACTCGGTGACAGATAGATGATAAAATTGAAGTTTGAGAAAGTATTTGTGGATCTTATGAAGAAGGGTCACATACATACACAGGTCTTGTAAGTGAAAGTTGCGTACAGAATCTGAACCATGGTAATCTGGATATTAGGGATCATTGCCATGGTACTAGCCCATAGTAATGGTTGCGACGACATTTAATTGATCCTGTAAAATAATACTAACGACATTACCAGGTGATTTACCTAGGGTATTGGCTAAGGATAAAACTATATAAGGAAATAGAGATCAAGGTGTTAAGGGTGCATGTAATGGGTTATACATGTGTAATATGATTTGAAACAAGTGTATACTAGGGAGCGTGGAGATGGCTCAGATCTAATAGATCTGAAATGAATACATATTTCTTGATTTGTTTATGTTTGTAGCTAATAATGATAGATCTATGATGATGGTATGAAATTGTATATAATGATGTGTGATTGTAACAATATGTGTGCCAATATTTTGGTTTGACAGATGGTGTGTTATGCAACGAAGGTATGATTTAGTGATTAAAGATCTGTATGGTGGTTCGATTATAAATGGTTGTGTACATATGTGGATTTTCTTCTGTAGGGTCACATACATATTCTGTGATATGGTTTTCAATATGTTGATATTTATACACAGGTGTTATGCATGGTAGTCACATACATACATTGGCATGTTTCATGAATGTCATGTATATGTTCTAGGGTTTGTATTATGGCTTAATAATGACATTTGATGAATTCTTCTTTGTTTTCTACTATCTATCAATGATGTCTCTCTATCTTGATGGCATGTATCTAATAGAGTTGATTGGGTTGAACATGGAATGGAATATTAATTGGTAATGATGCTACAATGTGGTGATGTGTTATTAGTTCAGTGATCTATGTTTGGTTCAATGATCTATGTATGGTTCAATAGTTGATTCAGTATTACTATAATTCATGATTCAATTTTCATCTAGCTGATATCTATACGCAGGTGTTATACAAAGGAATGGTGTATATATTCAGGTTTTATTCAGAACAATAGCGTATACATTCTAAAGTAACTATAATCAGGGTTTGCAAAGACAACAATTTTTTTTTTCCTGATGACTAATAGTGTATGGCTTGGTATATTGATGAGTGGTTGTTCATTGGTATTATTTGGTTATGGTGATTCAATGTTGATTCATTATTCTATGATTTAGTATGGTATCTCGATTTGGTTAGTGATTGGATGAATTGATTCAGTATTTGGTTTTAGAGTTGTTACTTCGCATTGAGCATAATGTTGGGTGTGGATCCAGTTTGAAAATATAATGAAAGGTGGCCTACATGTTGTTTGATGTTTAAAAGGAGGATCTAATATGAAATATTATGAAACATGGTCCACATGAGGTGTTGCAGGTTATATCCTTCAATAAGGGAGTCAAAGCTTCCTTCTAGTGGTAGTTGGTAAACTTGTTTAGGGGGTAGGTGCTTCCGTCCTGTAGGAGCTGGTAAATGAGGCTAGGGGGTTGGATCTCCCTTCCAGTGAGTGTTGGAGAATGAGTGGAGGTTGTAGCCTCCTGCAGGTAGGTTTCTTTGTAATGGTAAGAAAATGTGCTAGTACAATATTGTAATAATATTTTATTTACATTATAAGAAAGAAGACAAAGATGACATCAGTGGTGGTTTTGTCCCACATTTTCTTTCCACCTAAAATATCGGTGTTCTCATGTGTTTTTGTGTTTCTTATGTGTGATGGTTTATTATGCTCTTAATTCTCATGGTTACTATTTAATTAATGGATAGTGAAATAATGATGTACAGGTTAAAGATGAACATTTGATGAAACATATAAAAAATAGTGATCTAGATATACCTGAATTGCATTTACTAGAGTCACGTACACATGTGGGTTGCATGAATGATAGTAGCATACAGAAATATGAATATGGAATTGAAAGTAAAGCTGAATTTAAAATACTGACTTAGACCCCTCCCCTCTCAGTATTTTTCCAACATAAGTAGGATATTCCATTGCATTTGGAGTGTTTCTTTCAATTGGATTTTTTTTTAACTCCACCTAAAAATGTTTTTGTTTACCCAAGATACAACCATTTTTATTAGATCTAGAGATATATAATTTCATTACAATTCTTAATTTTTTTTATGTTGCATTAAAAATTTAGTTTTTCTTTTTATATACATAATTTTCTACTATTTCTTATATGTGTATTTTTTTTTCCTTGCACTCTATATGATCTCAACAAACCAAAGGAAAAAAAAAAGCTTTATTTTTTTTGTGTATTCTCTTTGCTATGTGCCTTTATGTGATCTCGACAAGTGAAAAAAATACAGAGAAAATTTTCACTTTCTATATAGATTAACATGTATTTAACGCTAATTTTCTAAAGTTCTAGATTTTATTCTTATTATTATTATTATTATATGTGACTATGTTGATGCTTTTCATATTTAAAAACAAGGTTTTTGGGGGTAAATACATATTTCAAAACAAATAATTAAAAATTAATAACAATAATTTTAAATAAATAAATAAATATGTATCCTCCTTGATAACATTTGCTATGTATTTTGCATTAGCTCACTTGGTTGAAAGTTAAATTTATTAAAAAAGTGTTGCATGTTAGCTTAATCCATTTATCATATTAATGAATAGTCAAATTTAATATGACCAAGTAGACAAACAACAAGTATTCCTTGTCAAAATATAGCTAAAATAATAATAACATTATTTACTCATAGAGTGTGTAAAGAAGATTTGAACTCACAAAAGGAAAATGAGATTTAAATCTTTTGAAGAGAAAGTTTATATGAATAGCCATCAATTGTAAAATAGGTATTGACACCATTGTAGCAGTTAAATATAACCTTACCATCCCATATATATTAGCTATTAATATTGTGCAACTAGTGAGAAGTAAAATAAATAAATATGTCATACGATCTCGAGTTTCAAGGAAAAAACAATTGAAAATGTTTTTCTATTAAACATGGGTTTTTTTTTTTTTAATTTCAACTGAATTGTCTTTTAATTTTGACCTTTCTATTTCTTTTGGGCCTTTTCCCATGTTTTTCCTATTTGTAATTCGGTAGCCACCACTCTGTAATAAGACTTCAATTATATTCATTAATAAAATGATAGAAAAATAAAATTTTAATACATCATAGATTAAATATTAAAAATTATTTGCCTCATGTTCTATATTGGCAAATAGTTAAAAAATTATAGTCAAAACATAACTAATGCAAACTAAATGACAAAATAATCACTATAATATTTTCCTTCAACAAGAATTGATAATATGTTTTGAATTAAAGCCTTTTTTTGTTTTCTATTCAATTACTTTTTAAAAATATCATGCAAATTTAAATTATCATATAGTTTTAATGGAAAACTGTAATCCATAAAAGTTATCAAATCAAATCACTATAAAGTAATTTTTTTTTTTTTTTTAAAGTTGTTTTTCATGGACTTTAATTTACAAAGTAACTTCATGTAAAAGTCATTCTTACTTATTTTATAAAATTGGGTCATTTCATGTGAAAGTAACTTATTTGTAAAATTGAACTTATAGGTAAAGTTAGTGAATTTATTAATTGGGCTTATCTCGAGTGGTTGTGTGAAATGGTTATTATCTTCCCCACCTAGGTTCAAATCCTTGCTAGTGACATGATGAGCTATAATGACTTGATACATATTGTTGTAATGGCTTGATGCTTATGACTATTGTTCTATTGAGTATACATGTGGGTTGGCCCAGTACAAGTAATGATCTGAATGGAGTATGTTAGTGTTGTTGTGCTAATTACTCTTTCAGATTATGAATTCAATGTCTTACGTGTGCTTAAGGGTTCAATCTTTCTTGCAAATTATCAAGTCTCGTGTGTGTTTTTTTGTCAATTTAGTGAGCAATTTAACATAAAAATAAGAGTTGAACATCAGAAAATAAAGTATAAAACATCACCATACATAACATTAACACGGGTATTTGATGAAGGAGTTCACCCCTCCTGGGCTACATCTCCTTGGTCCAGCTTCCATGGCTTGGGCCTCTATACTATGCTCAAATTGTAAATTTGACCTATTTACAATGCTCTTTTACTCATGTAACCTACCCTAATGAGTCTAGGATGGCTCAAAATGGTCAGGTAGCCTCTTTCTGAGCTTGAATTGGCCGAAAAATGCAAAATTTATGACCATTTTAATGTTTCCCACTATTTCAGCCCCTAAACTAGCTAAATGTAACTAGAACTAGCATTCCACTGAATTTGGAGGTTTGCCAATTAAATCCGCCAAATGTTAAGTGGAGTTTGTAAGTGTTAATTAAGCGCATGTAAGAACTAATTACGCTCTTAAGTTAATTTGCCTTTAACTTTCGGATTAGGCACATATAAACTAGATTAAGGTTAAATAATCGGTGGCTTAAGTCTTAAACTTTGCGCTAATAGTTTTCTTTGCCGATGGTCCTAGCAGGTGGTCCTATGGATCAGGGGCTGACCCTTCGGGTCTGGCCCCCACCTTACCCTCACCATTACAATGGTTTAAACTTAAATATAAGCCTACACCTATGCATGTTAAGAACTTCTTGTAGGTGGGCTCATAATGCGTAGCTTTGTGTGGCGGGAGTTCGCAGGGTCGAACCCCGACGCCTCCACTCGAATTTTGCACCAAAAGTTTTACCACAAATTTTAACCTTGGGGACGGCACGTGGCAACCCCAGGCTACACCACGTGTCCTCACCCGGTTGGCTCACAAATTAAACCAATGAAACTCCACCACATCACCATGAATACGGACCAGTACCATGTTTCCACTTGGAAGCCTACCATTTTCCTACAGAAAATGCCAATAAATGACCCCGCATAGTCAAAATTCCACATCAGCAGTACAAACTGCTGACGAGGCATCTAACTGTCTTTTTTTTTTAATTTACATGCTTAGAAAAGTAGAAAAAACTCGTTTCTGGGAGCATACAGAGACCATTTTTCGTGAAATGAAGTTCGCTGGATTCATAACGACGAGAACTACGCGGTCATTTAGGTTATCAACCAATCTGAGAACTTTGATTTTTGAGCATAAAACTAAGCCCTTGATCATTCCTCCCCACTGGAAGCTTTTTTACCCCAAAATATCATATTCAATTGCTGAAAAGGTTAGGGTACAATTCTCTCACCTTCCCAATTTCAATCCATTTGGCCTCTAAAGGATTTGTTCCCTGAAGCCCCACTTGAATATATTTGACACTTCCTCTTGTCGATGTCCTTATCCTCCTGCAAGTATGGTGTCTTACTGTGACTCAACAAATAAATATGGAGAAAAATATTCAATAGATGGCAGCTGAACATTCTCTCCTTGATCTTCAATTAAAGGAGGCTCATACAATCTCAAATTTTCAACATTAACAACTAAATAAATTTACATCTATGAAGGTAAATCAAGATTTAAGGCATTGTTACCAATCTTTTCCAGAATTTTGAAAGGAACATAATGGATTTTTTTCACTTTTTATCTTCTCCTTGAAGCCTTTCCTTGCTAATGTGAAGCCAAAATTCATCACCAACTTGAAACTTATGATCCACTCGAAGTTTGTCATGCCTTGCCTTGTACTTGCCTTGACTTTTCTCTAGTTTCTCTTGCACTATTTGATGAATCAACTGAATTTTCTCAAGGAATTTCTTTTCTTTATCTATTTCTCTATGTCCATCGATAGCTACATATTTCCCAAAGATGAAATCCAATGGTGACTTTGGAAAGTAACCAAGAAATGCCTCAAATGACGATGTTTGAGTAGAAGAATGTTTTGCATGGTTGTAAGCATGTTGAATGTAATGCAACTATTCATCCCACAACTTAGGATGTTTGCTACAATATCCTCTAAGAAGATGAATGATTGTTCTATTAACCTCCTCGGTCTAACCATTTGCTTGCAGATGAAAGGTTGTACTCTTATTCAACTTAGTGTCCATCAAGTCCCACAAACTTGACCAAAAATTCGCAACAAATCGAGAATCTCGATCACTTACAATAGATGTAGGCAACCCAAAATGAACCCATACATTTTGAAAGAAAATATGATTTGTTTGTTCATTTGTAACTTTCTTTTTACATGGCATCAAAATACACATTTTGTTTAACTCATCCAAAACTACATACAAATAATCATGACCTCTTTTCGACAAATTATACCTCCTACAAAATTGATAGAGATACTCCCCCATGGATGTGAAGGAACCGTAAGTGGTGTGTACAATCCTAGCTTCCTATTACTAGGCTTACTGACTACACATAACGAACAACCTTTAATAAAACATGACACACTTTCAAGAATATGAGGCCAATAACAATACCTTTGAATGTTTTCCATTTTTTTGCTTACACCAAAATGTCCCGCAATAAGAGAAGTGTGTGCTTCCCTTATGACATTCACTCTCTCACCCTGTGGAATACAAAGCTTTCCCAAATGATACAACAAGTTATTGTGAACATGATAATCTAATTCCTCAACTTGGCAACCTTAACTCAATTTTGCATAAACATCTTGAAAGTCATTTTCAAAATAATATTGTTCAGTGTAACTTTCATGTAAAACGAAAATATTCTTGAGTAAAGTAGATGAATTTATAATAGGCCTAGAAAGAATATCAACAACCTTGTCGTATATACCTTTCTTATACCTAATAACCAAGTGGAATTTATGCAAGATTCCCATCCATTGAAAGTACCTTGACTGCTACAATTTGGTTTATGATTTCAAGTATTGCAATGGTTGGTGATCGATGTGAATGATGGTTTCCTTTCCCATCAATTAATATTTCCATTTCTTCACACTGTGTACCAAGGGATATAGCTCCTTGTCATATGTAGGATAATTTATTACTACACCGTTAAACATTTCTGAATGGAATGAAATAGCCTTACCATGTTGTAAGAGGATTGCACCCATGGCATAGTCACTTGCATCTGTCTATATCTGAAAGGACTGCCTCAAGTTTGGTAATGCTAATATTGGGGTTGAACTAATCTTATTTTTCAAAGCATCAAATGTTTTTTTCTGATTGCCTCCCCACTGGAAGAATTTCTTAACACTGGTCAATGCATGTAATAGAGTTGCAATAGAGGAAAAAATAGCAATGAACTTTCTCCAATACTGTGCAGCCCCTAGAAAACTTCTTACCTCCGTGACTGACTTGGGTGTAGGCCATGACCTCAACTTTAGAGGGGTCTATCTTCAGCTCACCTCCTCCAACAATATGTCCCAAATACACTAAATAAGTCTTGCCAAATTCACATTTCGACATTTTAAAAAACAATCGTACTTTTCTCAAGACATAAAGAACCTTGTTCACATGCATGACATGTTATTCTCGTGATTTGTTGAATATCAAAATATCATCTAAGTAGACAATGACAAACTCATCTAGAAATGGTCTTAATACATCATTCATAACTCTCATGAAAGTAGCTAGAGCATTGCAAAGACAAAAAGGCATAACAAGCCACTCAAACAATCCTTGTTTAGTTTTAAATGTGGTCTTCCATATGTCCTCTTCACCTATTCTAACTTGATGATAACCACTTCTTAAATCTAACTTAGTGAAATACTTTGAATACCTCAATTGATCAAGAAAATCATCAATACTTGGGAGAAAATAACTATTCTTTATCGTGATATTGTTGAGTGCTCGTAAATCCACACACATGCGTCATGTACCACCATTCTTGGGTACCAATAAAATCGATGATCCACATGGCGAGGTAGATGGGTGAATGATACCTTTATTCAACAATTGTTGGACTTTCTTCTTGATTTTTTCACTTTCCACTATCGACATGCGATACATGCCAATGTTAGGGAGTGGAACATCCTACTGCAGCTATATCTCATGTTAGATCCCCCTCTTGGGAGGTAACCCATTTGGCTCTTGAAACTTCTGGCCATGCTGACTTACCACATCAAACAAATCAGATTTTAATCTATCATCGCAACCTTTAAAATAATCAAAATCCTTATCATTCTTTTTTTATCATAAGAAGCACAAAGAGTTTGCTTGAGTCTACTAGTCTCCTCATTTTCCCAACATTAACCAAAGAGAGGTTTAGCTTTTGTGATGAGATCTCATAATATATTCCACCCCATATTTGAACAGGTGTTACTTGTTCTCATGGCCATAGAAGACTTCTTTCCTGTCATAGAGATATGGGCTACCCAAAAAAATTCCAGATATGTCAAACGGTACAACATCTAACTCAACTTCATCAATAAAGTTTGCGGTAATTGCAAACTGGAAAATGCATTTTCTTGTAACCTATAAATTTGTATCTTTGGTTATACAATCCAATGGGTATGGCTTATGATGAGGTAAGGTTTCAAGATTCAACTTCTTTACTAATTCTTTAGATATTAAGTTCGCTTGAGACACACTATCAAATAGTGTGTCAATTTTTGTATGTTTTGAGATCACTCTTACATGAAACAACCCTATTCTTGCTTATTCATTTGGAGTGTTACTGTGACAATTTGAGGAACTAACAATTTCTATGGATTATTTTCCCTTTGTGACCATGGCTGCAATTTTAGTCTCATCTCCTGAATCAAATCCAAGATCATGTTGTGTGGTATCAGTTGTCTTTTGTTTCCCCTTATTGTTGAATTTCTTAGGCCTCAATTCTGGATGAAGTTTCCAACAGTGGGCTTCATCATGACCCTCTTTGGAACAATGAGTACATGTGGTTTTATCCCCTTCTTTCTTAATGGATGCATTCTTATTTTCTTACCCTTGAAACCCTTTCCTTTTTCACCACCCTTGAATGGTTTCTTTTTACCCTCATCTTGTACATTTTCCCCTCTTGCCTCAAGGTGTGTATCTTACACACAGACCTCATCTAAACCAGTGGGATTAAACATGAGGATGGTATGTTTCAAGTAACTATGTAATCCACCTATGTACTTCAGCAAAGTTTATTTTCTATGCAAATCAGCTCCTAACATAAGATATCTTCTCCTAAATTCATGAGAATAATCTTTCACACTTTTACCTTTCAAGTGTCTAAAATTTTGCCAACACATAGTAGCTTTTTTCGTGTAAGTTAGAGGATAGAATTTCCTTTTTAATGGAAGCAATAAAATTTTACCAAGACATTGAGATCTTATCGTGTTTCTTAATCTCCTCTTATGTCTTTCCTTCCCACCATACAAGTGTTGATCCCTCCATTCTCAAGGAAGCCAATTGAATCTTTATGTCATCTTCTTGAAGGTTATGAATTTTGCATTAAACCTCCAATTGATCAATCCAATTATCCTTATTATATGAATTTAATTCACCATTATACATTGGAAGCTCAAATTTAACATCAAGTTTAAGAAAGGGTGATTTACAAGCTCCTTTTGAAGTATGTGTATGAAAATATGGAAGAGTTGTTGTAGTGGGAGATGATGATAGGGAAGGTGAAGATCATGGTGAGGATGATGGTGGAGTGGATGGTGGCTTCTTGCCATCTCCATGTCCTCCTCCTCCTAGATAATGCTCTCCTCTTGGAGACCTTTAACTCTCTCTTTGCATCGTTACATTCCTTTCCTCATATAGGACTTTAATCATCTCATTCATATCAAATAATTCCTTCTTGAACACTCTCTCATCTTATGTCATGATAGGTTCTCCTTCATGAGACATTCTCACTGAAGAATCAACTTCAACTTGAGGATGTGGTGGTGTTTAAGAGTTTGGAAACCTTTCCCTTCTTCCTCTTGACCCAACTCCAGGGCTCCCAACCAACTTCCCTTCTTCTCTTTTGAGTTTTGACCTCGTAAGCATGACACAAACTTGCAAATAATTAGATGCCTTCTTGCACAAAAAAACCTAAAGAACTTGAGCTATGGTACCAAAAATGATATGAATGGAGTATGTTAGTGTTGTTGTGCTAATTACTCTTTTGGATTATGAATTCAATGTCTTATGTGTGCTTAAGGGTTCAAAGTTTCTTGCAAACTATCAAGTCTCATGTGTGTTTTTTTTTGTCAATTTACTGAGAAATTTAACATAAAAAAAAGAGCTAAACAAAAAAAAAATTACAAAACATCACCATACATAACATTAAAACAGTTATTTGATGAAGGAGTTCACCCCTCCTGGGCTACATCTCCTTGGTCCAACTTCCATGGCTTGGGCCTCTACATTATGCTCAAATTTTCAAATTGACTTGTTTACAATGCTCTTTTGCTCTTGTAACCTACTCCAATGAGTCCAAAATGGCTCAAAATGGTCAGCTAGCCTCTTTCTAAGCCTGAATTGGTTGAAAAATGCAAAAGTTATGACCATTTTAATTTTTCCCACTATTTCAGGCCCTAAACTAGCTGACTGTAACTAGAAATGGTAGTGCATCGAATTTGGAGGCCTGCCAATTAAATATGTAATTAATGTTAAGTGGATTTTAAGTGATAATTAAGAGCTAATTACACAATTAATTTAATCTGCATTTAAATTTCGAATTAGGTGCATATAAATTGGATTAAGGTTAAATAATATGTGGCTTAAGTCTTAAACTCTGCGCTAATATTTTTCTTTGTCGGTGGTTCTAGCACGTGTTCCTATGGACTGGGGGTTGGCCCCCACCTTACCCCTACCATTACAAAGGTTTTAAATTAAATATAAGCTGACACATATACATGTTAAGAAATTCCGATAGGCGGGTTGGTAATGCATGGCTTTGTGTGGCAAGAGGTCGTGGGGTCGAACTTGAGTGCCTCCGCTTGGATTTTGTACCAAAAATTTTACCACACATTTCGACCTTTTGGGTGGGGGGGGGGGGGGCAGGTGTCGACCCCAGGCTACACCACGTGCCCTCACCTGGCTGGCTCACAAATTAAACCAATGAAGCTCCGCCACATCACCCCAAATACAAAATAGTGCCATGCTACCACTTGGAAACCTACCATTCGCCTACAGAAAATTCCAAACAATAACCCTGCACAGTCAGCATGCCACATCAGTAGTACAAAATGTTGACTGGGCATCTGACTGCCATTTTTTTAAAATTTACCTGTTTATTAAAGCAGACAAAACTCATTTTCGGGAGCATACAGAAACCATTGTTCGTGAAACAAAGTGCATCGGATTCAGAATGGCGAGCACTACGCGGTCATTCAGGTTCTGAGCCAATCTGTGAAATTTAATTTTTTAGCATAAAACTAAGCCCGTGATCAAGCAACCTCAGTCTAGCCCTTAGGTTGAGAAGGAGGTTGATTTATTTCCTCGAGAAAATAAAAAAAGGTAATGTTAGTGAAATATATATATATATATATATATATATATCCTCATCCACCTTGTTGTGCATCCATCAACATGTGGGCCAACATCTATGTGCCACGTGAAACCTTGGTTACCTTTTTTTTTTTTTTAAAAAGGGTATAACTCTAACCTCTAAAGATTGATTAGTTTTTTTAAATGCCAAAATTTTTAAGAGACTTCCAACCATCTAGTTAGTTTCTACTTTTAAAACCATATTACTTGTATACTTTAGTGTGGCTAGTCCAAGTGATCTTTTACTTATTAGTTCAAACTACTTCTCATGGAAGATGTACTATGAAGTAAAGAATATTATTAAAATAGCTTGGGAAAATAAACTACCTCCCTTTATGCCTCAAATAAATTCAAATGGGATGATAAAAATAATGAAGTATATGGATTAATCAAAATGCCTTTTTATAATGATTTACAGTTTCACCTTTAAAGAGTTGAAAAACCAGAAGAATCTTGAAAAATTTGGAAACCATATTTAGTAAACATGAAGAGATTTAAGCTGACTAACTTGAAAACCAATTGATTTCTTTAAATCTCAGTACTTCCCCTTGCAATGAAGATTATCGATATAAGTTCAAAACACTTATACTTTTACTTGGAGTCTATAAATAGAAAAGAAGGATGACCAATTAAATATATTTCTCTTGCCAAACATCACATTGCATATTCTATTTTTGTATATATTTTTCACTCCATATGGGATGCTCTAGGGATTGCTTACACGCCACCCACTTTTGAAGCCTTTTGTGATTCTTTGATTAGAGAGCAACATAAAATCTTACATCATAGATTGATTAACACTGTAGGAACATATAACAAATCCTCATTGTCCCGATAAGCGGATAAAATTCAAGCATCCAAAGAAGAAACATCCTTGCAACAAGACACAAAACAAGTTTCCCAAAACCTCTCAGCTAAATCTTACTCCCAATGATTACAAAGGAATAAAATAAAAAAGTAAGAAGATTGAGATATGTTACAATTCTTATTAGAAAAATAGGCATTTAAAGTCTAAATTTTTTAAGAAGATGGAAGCCTTAGAATTAGCAATAAATAAGCATAATATCAATTTTGATTCTTTTTCTTCTAACTCTTCTTCTCATAAACACATAGTTTCTACTTCTTTCTTTTCCTTTAACGCAACATATTTCTTCTTCTAATGAGTGGCTTATTGGTAAAGCATATTTTTATATGATTAAGGAGAAAAGCCATTTTTTCATTCTTAATGAATGTAACACCAGTCAAATATTTGTTAGTGATGATATATCTCTTAGTGTTTTAGGGTATGGAATGATTCACCTAGATGATGGTAATTTTAATGATGTATTTTATGTTCCATGTTTGTCTTGTAATTTTCTGATAGTTATAATCACTCATTTAGGTGAAGGTAAAACATCAAAGTTTTTAACTCACCTAATTGTAATCAACAATTTAAAATATCGTAAGCATGCCTTAGCAACTACAATTTTTGAAATTATTACCAAGTTGTATATATTTGATAACTTTGGGTCATCATCCTTTCCATTAGCTTTTATCACTCATAGTGATGACTTGGAAATTTGGCATGAGGGACTTATTCATCTAAACTATCACTCATTGCATCAGCTATGGAATCAAAATATGGTGATTGATCTTCCTCTCATCTCTTGCACAAATGTTATTTTTTAGAGAAAATTTTAAGGATGGAAGTTTATCTTAAAGTTTAGAAACCTTGGTGAATCTTACTAGTCCCTGATATGCAAATTGTAAATTTTTTGGTGATATTTTTGTAGAAATATTTAGATTTCCAGTGATTTTTTATTAGTCAATTTAATATTTTGGCGATTTTAAAGGTAAAATAATGGTGTACTATAAAATTTGGGAGAATCCGTTTGGAAAAAAAATGGAAATTGGCAAATTTTTTGGAAAAAACATGGAAAATTAGCCCACTTGCAAATATTAGCCCCAAAAATTTTCCTTGTTGTTTGTGTTGCCTATGTTATTTAAAAACATCAGTGGGACAATTTTGAAAAACATGCCTCTTGGCACCTCAACCCCCTTAAACCTTATTCATAATGATTTTTGTAGTTTGTTTATTTTTCCTTCTTTCTTTGGATTCATGTACTTCTCAACTTTCATTGTTGACTTATCTATATGCACTTGGTTTTATTTCTTAAAACTTGGAGAGTGGAGCTTTTGGCATTTTTTTTAGCTACAAGTACGTGTATAAAAACAAACTAGACATAAATTGTAACAGTTATGAATAGATAATGGAGATGAATATGTTAACCAAAAATTTACAACTTATTTAAGGCATTCAAATGCAACATATTGTTCCATACAACAAATTGATGCTAATAATAGAAATAATAACAAATTAAAGGAAATGGAAAATTATATGATCTATTCTAATGGATTAAGTCCTTATTTTTGGGTGAAATCCATTAATTATGTTAATTACATAATCAAGTGTATTCCCACAAATTCTTTTAAAAATATAACACTAGAAGATGCATGGAATAAAATTAAACCATGTGTCAGCCACTCCCATTTGTTTAGTAACAAAGCATGAACTCATATTATTTATGAGAAAATAATAGCATTATAATGTACGGGTAAGAAGTGCATTTTCATTGGCTATTCCAAAGATGTAAAAGGTTATAAATTTCATCAACCTCTTTTTACTGAAATTATTATTAAAAGAGATGTTAAGCTTGATGAAATTCTCCCAATCTATGAGTCTAATCCAATGTTTGTCTCATCCTTAGCATGAACATTATAACCTATCAAACATGAACTATACCGAGTTCTCATTCTTTTAAGGTTGCAAAAAATCATTGGATTTTGAAAACTGTTGATTCAGAATACACCTTTTTTTTTAGCATAGTTTTGACACTTTAAATTCTCTCATATATTAAGTATGCACGATTTTTTTAAATGTTACTATTTTATGCCAATTTTGAAAAGTGTTGATGGAGCATCAACCCCTTTTTTTGGAATTATTTTTTACACTTTAAATTTTTTTATGTCCTAAGTATGTATAATTTTTTTAAAATGTTGGTTATTTCTCATGTTGATTTTAAAAGCGCTGGATGCAAATTTTTTTTCAGTAGGTCATTTTTACACTTTAAATTTTTTTATGTCCTAAGTATGTATAATTTTTTTAAAATGTTGGTTATTTAACCATTTTTATATATTGTTATTAATACTTCAATACACATAAAATAATTGTCACTAAATAAAGAATTAAACATTTGACAGAAAATGCACATTTTGCATATAGCTATGATTTTAAAAATGCGTATTTCGAAACATTTTCACGAAAAATAACATGTTAAATAAATGATTCTTATGGAAAAAATGAAAAAAGCAATTGAAAAAATAGCAAATTTTATGAATTTTTTTGTGAATTCTATGTTCAAAGATGATCACATTTGAAGTTTTTCTCCAAAAATAATGATTGGCATAAAATTTTGAAGTAATATATATATATATATATATATATATATATTTCCATTTTTGTTTTAAATGTTTTGTTATTGTTTTTGTTATATATATATATAACAATAACAATAACAAAACATTTAAAACAAAAATTGAATATATATATATAGAAAGAGAAGAAAGAGAATAAAAAAATAAAAAAAAATTATAACCATGTTAAAATAAAATTTTATTTAAAAAAAAAATAGAATAGAAAAAATATGCTAATTTAAAAAAAAAAAAAACAAAACAAAACAGTTTCAAACAATAAAACATCACTAAAAATTTAAAAATAAATATATAAAACTATAATTAAAAAAAAAAAAAACATTTTACACAACCAAAAAACAAATCAAAACTTAAAATAAATTAAATAAAATTAAAAATAAATTGGAAAATAAAAATAGAAAACAATTCAAACCTAAAAAAAATTAGCATTAAGAAAACAAAATTAAAATGAAAAGAATTAAAAAAACACATTTAAAAAAAGTGTACTCTAAAGAGCTCACATATTTGTCCCAAAAATAATGGAAATTCCGGTTAGATTATGATAAAATATGGTAGAAATGTTTGAAAATATAGGTTACAGTTGTCAAACTTTAGGATTGTGGGTGTCCCAAGGGTTTTTATGGCGCTGAATCTATTTCCACCATAAATTAATTAATTAATTAATTAATTAAAAAATAAAAAAAAATCAAGCATTCCAACACTCTGATTTTTTAAAAGAAAAAAATTACCGGATACCAGTAAAAAATATGTTGTCTAAGTAAATTTGTGACATCCGTAGACAACACCTTAAAAAAACATTTAAAATAAATTTATATTTAAAAACTATATATATTTAAAAACTAAAGAATTGATTTTTTTTTCGTAATCTCATGGCTAGGATGTCTACCCCTGAACGGCGCTAGGGGAGCCTCGAGTAACCCCCCAACCCTATCCGCAACCCAGCCCCCCAACCCCATCCGCGACCCTTGACGCGCTACAAGGTCATTTTTATTTTAATTATGTTTTAATTTTTAAATACATTTTTTATAAAAAAATTAAATATATTTTTATTTTAGTATTTAATATTGTTAATACGGTTTTTAATTCTTTTCATTAAAAAAATAATGCTAATTAATTTTTTATTTTATGCTGGAATGTTTTTTTTATTTTTTTCAATCTATTTTTTAATTTTTTAATATATATTTTAAAATTAATTTGTTCTTTTAAGTTTTGGTTTTTTTATTTGTTAATTTTTTTTAACCAAAAAAATTGTACTATTTATTTTAAAATTTCTTTGTTTTTTAAGTTTTGGTTTTTCTATTTGTTAAATCTTTTATTATTTTTTAAAATTAGATATGTTTGGAAATTTTTTGTTTTGTTTTTCTTTTCAATTTTTAATATTCTTCTCCCCTTTTTATTTGTGTTTTTTTCCTATATAACTTTTCATTTTTAATATTTTATGGTTTTTTTTTTTTTATTATTATTATTATTTCGTCATTTAAAAAAAAATAACTCTTTTTAAGTTTTAAATTTATTTTTTATTTTTATTTTTTTAACTTATTTTTTTAGCTTTGTTCTTTTTTTAGTTATTTATCTATTTTTTGAATTTAAAAAAAAAAGTTCCATTTTGTTTTTTTAGTTTTCATTATTTATCTAATTTTACTTTTTTGTTATACTAACAAACTAACTCCAATATGTGTTAATTTGTTAGTTTTTTTTTTTTTTAAGTTTTTGTTACAATGGATAAGTCCATCCTCGTTGTGTGTCAATTTATAATTGATTTTTAAATTTTCATTACAATGGGTCAAGTTCACCTCCCTATGTGTCAATTTGATGGTTGATTTTTAAATTTTGTTTGCAATGTGTCACATTGTCTTAGGTTAATATTTTCAAAGAGCTATACTTTTAGCGTTATAAAAAAATGTGCTCTTGGTAAAATGACTCTTTGAATTACATATTCATTTTTTAGGATTTTTTTAGTCATGATATTTTGTTTTAATTCAATGGCTGAAATTTTTTGAAATTTTATGATGTTTTGGAATCATGTTATCTTACCTTTAACACTATGGTTGAAAAATGTCATAATTTTAAGGTTTTTCAGAGCCATGATATTTATCTTCAACGCCATAGTTCAAAAATTGTTAGAATTTTAAGGTTTTTCAAAGACGTGATGTTTTATCTCTAATGTCGCGCCTAAAAATTGTTGAAATTTTAAGGTTTTTCGGAGTCATGAAATTTTATCTTTAACATCATTGATAAAAAGTACTGAAAATTTACCCAAAAAAAATGTTGTTCCAGCATCAACACTTTTCACTTTATCTTTAACGTCATTGCTAAAAAGTATTGAAAATTTACCCAAAAAAAATGTTGTTCCAGCATCAACACTTTTCACTTTTAGGTTGTTTTTTCATGTTCTTTCTGTGTAAAAACAAAAAAAATAAAAAATAAAAATTACTATCATTTTTAAAAAATGTTGAAAATTTATCCTAGAAGAGAAAAAGAAAAGTCATTGTAGTATACACACTTTTCGTTTTCAGATTGTTTTTTCATGTTTTTTGGGGGGTTTTTTGCTAGATTTCTCATTTTGAGGTTACAAATATCATTTGGTAGGTTACAATGTTCATGTGAGGCATCTTTAGTGCATGTGTCATCTTATATTCCCAAATTTTTTTGTAATGATCATATTTTGATTTCTTTTTGACATGATGCTAATGAGGATGAAAACCCACATCCACTCGCTCACATTCCTCTAATCAGGTTCATTCAACATGAACTTGCACCAACACCACAACTTCCCAAGATGGATCCACGTGACATAAGAAGCGATCATTGATATTGACAATGATCATATAAGATAAACCTATACACATTCATGATTCTAGCAAGTCTCCTCTCTTTTGGCTAAAATTTTAGAGACTTGTTATCCAAAAACATTTGTAGAAACTTCTAGCCATCTATATTGGGACACAAATGAAGAATATCATTCCTTAATGGCAAACAATACTTGGGATATTATGCATTTTTTGAAAGGAATAAAACTCATTAGACATGATGTGTATATGGAACCAAGTATGCATTAGATGGAAGGGTTGAAAGACAAAATAGGCTAGTTAGCTATTAAATGAGATCCCCAAGTTGAAGGGATTGACTATAATGAAACCTTTGTCTTGTAGCCAAAATGAAGTCCATTTGCCTTGTCCTAACCCTTGCAACCTCACATAAATTTACATGTAACAATCTCCTCGCTATGTTTAGAGTGACTCTAGCCTCGTTTTTCACCTTAATAAATCTATCCATGGTCTTAAGAAAGATCCTTGGACTGTGCTCAGACTTAACATGCTAAAATGGATAGCTTTATTCTCCACATTACATTTTCCAGATGTCCTTCTAACCCCAATGTATATACCAAGAAGGTAGGTAACCATATCGTGCTCATGCTTTCTTTCAATGAACTTATTCTCACTAGTAGTTACCCTAAACTTTTAAAACCATGTTAAATCCAGTTTCAAGAAGAAATTTGAAAAGATATACATAGGTTGTTTGCATTATTTCCTTGGCCTCTAAGCATTGCAAATGAAGTAATTTCTCTTTCCCAATCTAAGTATGCATGTGACCTTCTTCATCGCTTTTACATGGAAGATTTTAAAACAACCCCTTCTTCCTTCTAGTCTAAAGTCAATTTTGTTGCCACCTGTACTACACCCAAATTATATGCCACTTTATTCATATCCTTTTATTTATAACTCATACAAGTCATGATATTTAGCCTTTTTTGTTGGTTTTGTGCCTAATATATGCAAACACCCCATGGGATATATTAGAAATAAATAAAAAGGATATTTAGGTATATTTTGGGTACAATTTAGTTTGGGATACATTTGAATTTAGGGGGAACCCTTTTTAGGTTGGTTTCATTGGATTTGATTGTGTCAATGATCTTGATGTTCATAATTCTATTGTAGGTTTTGTTTTCAATCTTAATTTTGGACCTATCACTTGGAATTTGTAAGATGCAACACATCTTTCTCTTTATTTAGTGGAAGCAAAGTATCAAGAAATAGCTAATGCAAATCAAGCAGTATTGTGGCTTCAAGAGTTTCTTTTCAAAGTTTATATTCTAGCAACATCGCACTCTAGTGTGATAATCAAAGTATCATCAAGCTCACAAAATATATAACTCAACATCCGTGTAAAAAACACAACAAGATACACATTCACTTCATCATAAAATTTATTCAAGAACACATTCTTGAAACTCACTTTTACCTTGCAGATGATAATATTACGAACATTTTCATGAAGTCTCTTATAGAAACAAAATTTCACAAACTACAATCTATGTTAGGAATTTAAGAAATTATCATTAAGGGGGGATAGGATTTAATGCCTCCTTCCTTCTCCTAGTGTGTCACCATTGCAAATCCTTCAATCTTATTCCAATTTTTTCTTAATGGGGGATGTTAGGATACATAGACACTTAGGAGTTAGTTAAGATCAATTTGGTCTAATGTGTCTTAAGGTATAGAGTGTTTTCTTAGTATGCACTAGTATGCCTTTGTAGTTATGTAATTGAATGATCATGATATGTAATATATATACAATGATTCGAAAATTAAAAATCTCCTTGATATTAATGACTACAATTATCCATTTCTTAACACCTGATTTTTCTATGATCTCTATTTAAAGTGAAGGAAGGGTCATTTGATGATTATAGATTGTGAAAAAAGTCATATGTGATTTTTGTTTCTTTTTCATTAATATATTGGCTAAAGTGGTTATGTTGGTTGGGGCCATGGATTGTTTCCCTATTTGAGGGCTTTAACCATGTAATACACTGGTGTATTAATCCTTCATATGTTTGTGTGAGAAATTGCTTAAAGTGTCCAAACTATGTGGAAAATATCTACTTGTCAAACACCATCCTCTCCCAAGTACAACCCACCCAAGGCATCCCCAAAGCTAAAGTGTAATAATAATATATAATTTTCATGTGAAGGCTACGTGCTTGGTGATTTCATAAGGACATGTGAGTCCAAATATACATTAGCATAATGAAACCCTTTTAATGTGCTCAAACATATATCTAGTTCTTTTTTCTATAATTTTTGTGTTATTTTATGTTTACACCTATTTTTCCCAAAAATGCACTTTTATGCCACTTGATATAGTATTTGTCACCCAAAATCACCAATCAATGCGATAGCAATGATGTAAGATGTACATTTGTATATATCATGTGTACATTTCAGAATAGCCTAATAAGTAGACAACAAACATCCTTGCCATATGACATGCGTTTTTCATTTAATGCATACAATTTAATGTGTGAAAAAAGTAAAATAAAAGAGAAACCATGAAATAAGTATACACAATTTACCTACCATCCTTCATCATCTCTCCACCATTTCTTTCCACCATATAATCACTCTCAGTTCTTGAATGGATCCACTCACCATGGCATGTGTTCCTCTATTAAGACAAGTGATATGTCAATTGGCATATGATGGGCATAACATATAACCCCACTTAAAAATGTGTCAAGCATTGAAAATAATCATCATAAACCCATGGAATTGAGTAAAAATACATCCATGTCCCTCAAGAAATCAAGATGTCACATTCCTCTCCTCACCTTGAAAAGCACAAAGTTCCTAGCAATTGATAGTCCTTTGTGGGTATCAACTCCTGTGAATTATAGTACCAAAATTAGCCATCTAGCCTAGAGGTTGTTGTCTTGTTAGGCTCTTGTTCATATCATACCATTGTGACAACCAACTCTCACATGTATTCAAAAATCAGTATCTTATTATCATAAAATAATTAGTAAAACCATATGTTTTAATTGTTTAGAAACCAATAGGGAAGTAGGTTGGGGTTTATCTATATTTACTTGATAATTTCTTGTGACTATGTGTTGACTTATTATTATTTTTATTAACTTCTCTTCCTCAAAAAAATTGCCAAAACATAAATTATAAAGATCACAAAAATACAATGAACACAAGATATAGGCTCCAAGCAAGGGAAAAACCCCACAAGGGGGAAAACCCAACCAATCTTCTCTTCTTATATAATTAAACCAAAGAGAGAATTCCAAGACCCAAGACTTAGTAAAAGAATCTAAAATATATTACGTTGATAAATTTTTGCGGCCCCAACATGACTGCCCTCCTATGTTGAAGCTGGGGTGCGGGAGCCATACGGCGGCGAAAAGCCTGTTCTTTGCGCCCTGGCGTACAGCCCCGCCCTCCAGTCGATCGTGGAGACTCCGGGAACTCTTAAAAGAATCTAAAATATAATATGACAAGTCAAGCCCTCCAAATTCTTAGCCATAGTGAACTTGCCTTTAGCTCAAAACATCTATTACAAATAACTTTCATTTATTTCAGACATCTACCACAGAGAACTTCACATTCTTATCTTAGACATATCCCACATAGAACTTCACATTCTTATCACACACATCTCCCACAAAGAACTTCACATTTATCCTAGACATATAAAAATGATAATTTATCTCAGACATCTAACCCAGAAACTCGCATATATGACCTCTAAGAACTTCATAATTCTTCATGATGGTTTTTCCTCAAAATTTTGCATGTCTTCACTTCATAACTCATTACAGAAAGCACCTAATTTCTTTCTATTTCATGGAGGACATATGACAATATATAGTTGTTCTCATATGTGAAAAGACACATATTTTGAGTGAGGCGCATTGTAATCTAGGAGGGTTGACTTGGCTTCTTGAGGTGAATTGACCCAAATTACATTTTGAAAATTCTTTTTCCTTTTTATTTATAATAATTCTAAATAGGAGTTTGAATTGTTGACTCAATAAATCCTAGAAGCATGATTAACTAATAAAATTAAAATTTAAAAAAAAAAATCAATCTTATTTTTCTTCTTTTTTCTTTTTACATCCAATACATAATGATACAAGTTTAATAATAATTATGAAGACCAAGCCTAGTTACACTTTTCAACAATAATCAATAATTCCATTGTCCATAACATAAACATGAATATTTATCCATGGTGTCATAATTTAGATTGTACATATGTTAAGCATTAATAGTAGTTCATAATGAGAAATGTGACCTTGTGCATTAAAAATGAAACATGAAACATAATTTGAGATACAATTATTAATAGCATGTTTAATATGGTATGTCATCATCACATCACATATACATATGTATAAAATGATAATTGACATAAGTCTCTCTCTCTCTCTCTCCCTCTCTTTCAAACTATGTTACTATATCCATCCCAGGGGGTGAGGTTGAAGGGAAAAGAATTATTTGTAAGAAAATATAGTTTTTATGAAGGTATGGTTCCAAGGAGGAAGGAATGCTACATTCAAATAAGCGTTGATGAGAGGAATATCTTTCGTCCTTGTGAGTAGATTCTATAATGCATGAGGATGCTAAGGGATAAAGCTTTGTTTGGTTAATTTTCCATAAGAAATAATTTCCAAACCAAGTTGATCTCATGGACTAGGGAGACATTGGGAATCATAATTCCTAATAAGGTAAAATATCCCCTCTTAAATGAGGGTTTTCTTTGAAAACTTGAATGAAAAGGAATTGATTCTGAATGGAGGGCAGTGGCTCTATGGAAATGTGTGTTTAATTTTTTTTCCATAGTATGAGCACTTTGATATGTCTTGGGAAAATAAAGAGAGGCATTTTTTGGTTTACATGGAAGTTTGGAATTCAAAAAAATTGAAAGGATAGGTTCCTTTTAGTGTGAAACACATGAAAACCCAAGTTTGGAAGGTGTTCCCCACATTCTTCTTTTAATAGATAGGAATGGAAATTTTCTAGATAAAAAATTTATGTAATATGGGGACAAGCAATGGATGCAAGAGTTAGATTATAAACCAGCCTAGATCCATCTTAATTCCAGATTTATCAAGCACTGAGAGGGATCAAATATCTCTAGGTGAAAAACTATTTTTTGAGTGCAAAACTTGAGGAATGTTTTTCACCTCGATATATTTGATCCCTCTTGGTGCTCGATATATCCAGAGTTAAGATGGATCTAGGTTGGTTTCAGTCGTGTGTGGCCAAGGAAAATCTATCGAACATATGATTAATATTATAAATAATATGTAAATATATCTAATATTAATATAATCATTTTAAATATGCTAAATATTTCTAAGATTAACCTGGTCATTTTAATTTTAAATTTGCTTAGTTACGTTAGTTTGTTGAGATGATAAATATTGTTAATAAATTTAACGATGAAAAATGATGAAATACAAATTTTGAATGCAAAGTGACAATACTAGTGTTGAATGATAGAAAATGTGAATAATGAGAATGTAGTCAATTACAAATAGTCTTCATTGTGATAAATCTCAAACTATTTTCTTCTACTATTCTTATTGTCACCCTTGTTAGTTTTGTCATATTTTTATATTTTCATATAAGATTAGAAAATGACTTATACACTAAAATCAATGCTTCTAATGCAAGCAATCAAATAGGATTAGAAATCAACATCTACACTAAAATCAATGCATCTAGGGCAAGTAAGAAAATAGGATTAGAAAGAAACATATACACTAAAATAAATGCATTTTGTGCAAGCAATCAAATAGCATTAGAAATCACCATCTACACTGAAATAAATGCATTTAGCATAAGCAATCAAATAGGATTAGAAATTATCTACATTGAAATAGACACATCTAGTGAAAACAATCAAGTGTAATTAGAAATCAACATCTACATTGAAATAAATGCATCCAGTGTAAGCAATTAAATTGGATTATAAACCATCATATACACTCAAATCAATGAATTTAGTGGAAGAAATCAAATACGATTAGAAATAATCTACATTGTGTAGAAATTTGAATAATAGCTGAATTATTCACCGAGATTATCTTGATTACACACTATTTAAGCTTCATGCATAATACATAACCTCTTCTACAATTGATCATCAATATGCGGAAATAGAAACAGTCGCATGCGCCCATAAACAAATAATCAAGCACAAATATCAACACAGTATGTAATGGGGAAAGCAATAGCTGAAAACCCCAAACTATCTGTATATTATAATGATAGAGAACATGTAACAATACATAGCACAAAGCTCTCACAGCTCTCAGCACTATCTCCAAAAAGTTACACACAAAACTAGTATAGAAAGTGAACAAGTCACAGGTTCAAATCTCCTCCACAAGTCTGCATGCCTCTACTGCGCAATCCAAGATGAGTAATGAGTGAGATCCAAGTTCGAATCCCCTAGCTTGTACTGCGCAATCCTCATTGGCAATCTCCATCAATGTGTGTGCAAATCTCATGCACAATCATGGTCACAACTGATAGTCAATCACACCCTTTCACCCACCTCTAACACTGGTCTCCACTGAACTGTCCATGCATTGCAGTTAACTGATGTGTTCTTTAGTTGATTTATGAGTTAATAATTAGTGAATTAATTAATAATTAATTCACACCACTCATCACTAGTGTATTTATCAGTTAGACTAAATACAAATAGTTCAACTAAGTTAAACCGAACACAACTCCATCAACTGTCTCATCAACTCCACCAAACTCTTCCACATGAGTTCTAACTGAAGTCAACCATGCAATAGCTCAACTAACCCCTAGGAATAGCGTAATTCCTTCTGTCAGCTGCATGTGCCACATCCAAGCATCAAACTGAAGTGCTCCAAGAGGATAAGATAATGTTTATAGTCTAAATATTATTAAGGGTTAATAATATTTAACTGTTCTATTTTGAGCCCGGCAGTCTAAAAATAGAAACTGCCCAATGTCTAAAAAATAGAGGTCCATCTATTTTTACCAACTCTACCAATCATCCATAAATAGCATCCTACAACTCATAGACCATGATCCATATGTCTAAAAATAGACATAGTCTAAAAATAGACTTTGCGCCAAAAATAGCCTGCGGGCCCACTTAGTGAAGGCGACTTCATTTTACTAAGCTCCATCATCTTGTTGCATTTTCAACACTCCCTCTCAACAAGATATGGATTATCTGCAACCCCTATCCTGCCTCTGTGGAATTCGAATTTTCTCCTGGTGAGCGCCTTCGTCAAGATGTCAGCATCCTGATCCTCCGTGGGAATATATGAAAGTAACATGATTCTCCGCTGCACACAATCTATGATATGATGGTACCTGATGTCGATGTGTTTGGATCTATCATGAAATACTGGATTAGCCAAGAGTTTAATGCAACTCTGGTTATCACAATAAATCACAGTAGGCTCCAAGTGCGACCCGAACAACCCGACCAGGATCTTCCTCATCCATATGGCCTCGCATGCAGCCAAGCTTGCTGCCATGCCGTTTAAACTCGAAAGCACGATCTCCTCGGCTCCTAATGTACAAAGAAAATGTCATTTAATTGGACATTGAAGATCCTCCGTATGTACTCTTTTCTCGTCCGTTGGCTCCCTCGCCCAATCAACATCCGTGAAGCCAGCTTCACCCCCATCCTCCTATCTCGTACCACAAGCCATATCCCAATGTGCTCTCAGATAACGCAATACATGATTTCCTACCTTCCCGAAGAGCTTGTTTGCAGGCTTAACCATAGCTTGCGAAAGCCGGTTAACAAGATAGCATACATATCTAAGTCGTATCGACCAGATGACATGTTTACCCCACCAACCGTCGATAACAGGTGGCATCCACTACCTCCTACTAAGTAGCATCTCCCTTCCTCCAACCTCCTGTGAAGAGGAGTACTCAACAGGTTTTTATGTGCCCATGCATGTTGAACTTCTCCAAAGATTTCCTAGCATACTTACCCTGAGAAACAAATAGTCCATCACTGCGCTGCCAAATTTCCAATCCCAGGAAATAATGAAGGAGGCCCAAGTCCTTCATCTCAAACTCTCTAGCAAGATCCTCCTTGCATGAAAGTATCAACACCTCATCACCCGTCAAAATCAGATCATCTACATACAGTACAATGATCAGCAACTTCCCCTCCACCACAATCTGGTACAGGTTAGGATCTGCCTCACTCTTGGAGAATCCAAGTCCGATGAAATCACTGTCTATCCGTGTGTACCAAGCACGAGGTGCTAGCTTCAACCCATACAGTGCTCTCTTGAGTCCGCACACATGCGACTCACTGCTGAAGATCTCAAAACCTTCGGGCTGCTCTATGTACACCTCCTCCTCAATGACTCCGTTGAGGAACGCAGTCTTCACATCCATTTGATGGATGTGCCACCCCACCTGCGCTGAGAGAGCTAGGATCGTCCGTATGGAAGAGTACCTTGCGACAGGTGCAAAGGTCTCCTCATAATCGATCCCCTCGATCTGTGAGAAGCCATGGGCAACAAATCTTGCCTTGTACTTCCCGACGCTCCCGTCAGCAGCTTGCTTCACTTTGTAGATCCATCTCGAACCTACCATTGATTTCCCTTTCGGCCTTGGGACAATCTCCCATGCATTGTTTCTGACAATCGAATCATACTCTTCCACCATGGCATCTACCTATGCGTAAGTCCCCCATGCTTCTCGAAAGAGGATGTCTCACACGACACATTTGCTCACAAGAGCCATGTATCCAGTGTACCGATCCGGTGACAGTCTCTGTCTGCACTGTGCTGTAGGTGGTCCTACAATCTTCTCTGCATCTTGAGCCAGTCGCTCAGCTTCTATAGTGCGCTTGCGCCCTCTGATGGTTGGCGCTGCATGAGTGGTCTCTTCCACTCCATGAACCTCATCTTGTGGCTGATCCACATCCTGAGACTCATCCTTAGGAACTAATAGCTCCTCATCTCCATGCAAGTGTGGCTCCCTCTCAAGCGAACACTTCATGGCTTTCTCCTCCTGAAATTTGATATCCCGTCGCACAATAGTCTTGCGACTGTCTAGAAAATACACACGATAGTTGTGGGGTGGCTGTTGTACTCCACAAATATCCTAACCTCTCGCGGTCGGATCCACTTTCCCCGGCATCCTTTTTTCACATGCATGTAGCACTGTGAACCAAAATCCTCAAATGGGAAATATCAAAGTCTCTTACCGTAAAACGCCTTCAGGTGTACTGCGTTTATCTTGTGAGGACAATGGTTCTCAAGGACATATACCGTAGTATTGCATGCCTCCGCCCACAAGTGAAGGTAGGCCTCGATCATGCAACATCGCCGCAAGACCCACGATCGTTCTGTTCTTCCGCTCAGCAACCCCGTTCTGCTGTGGGTTATGAGGTGCAATGAGCTCTCTCCGAATTCCTTTTGCGCTGCAAAAGTCCTTGAATTCAACAGAGATGAATTCACCACCATTGTCGCTCCTAAGAGCCTTCACATGCTTCCCCGATTCCTTCTCAACCAGCGCCTTGAACTCACAGAACTTTGAGTATGTCTCGCTCTTCTTCTGCATGAAGAAGATCCAGCACTTCCGAGAAAAATCATCAACAAAGATCACATAGTACTTGTGCTTTACTGTCGAAGCTACTGAGAAAGGTCCACACACGTCTGTGTGAATTCTCTCAAGGATCGTCGTGGCGCGACTATCCTTCTCGTGAAAGGTGGCTTTCACAAATTTTCCCAAGGTACACCCCTTGCACTGATCTGACTGCGCAAGAGTGCCCTTAGGAAGCCCAATAGAAATCTGCTGCAGTATCTTCAAAGCTCCATGGTGAAGGTGGCCCAATCTCCGGTGCCACAGCTCGCCATCATCCCGACTCACCACTCCTTCTGCCTTGCATGCCATTGATGCACAGCCATCTACTTGGAATTGATAAAGGTTCTTGACTCGAACCCCTATCTTCCGGGTTTCTCCAGTTGTCTTACTGCGCAGGAAATCCTTTCCCTCGCTGAAGACAACATCATATCCCTTGTCTTCTAACATCACCACAAAGATAAGATTCTTCTTCAATCCTGGAACATGCATCACTTCCTTCAATACGAAGGGTTTACCAGACTTCCTCTCAAAGGAAATGGTACCGATACCGGTCGCACTGTATCTACCATCATCGCCCATCTCGATGTGCACTCCAAGATCTTTCTCATCTAGATCTGAAAATAGATCTCGATCTCCAGTCATGTGAAAAGACGCACCACTGTCCAAGAACCATACTGATCCCATCACACTTGAGACCAAGCATGTGATCAGTGAAAAATCCAGCTCAAACTGCGAGGCTAAGGCCTCTCCCGTTGCAGATCCAGTAACTTGCTTATTTTTCTTCTTTTGCAGACAATTTGTGGCATAATGTCCATGTTGGTGACAGTGAAAACACTTCACCTTGGACATGTCCTGCTTCTTGCCTTTCGCACCGGAATGAGAAGATTTCTTGCTCTTCCCCTTCTTTGCTTTGGCATCCAAAGCGCAATTTTCTTCATGAGATGCCTTTGATGAAGATCCGTCTCTGGTATTCCGCCTTATCTCCTCTTGCACAAGATCCAACCAAAGTCGCTCCCATCCTGGCAATTTCTCCCGACCATTGACAGAATCCTGATAGGCATGCCAACTCTTCGGAAGACCAAGGAGAGCCAAGCTCACCAATTCCTCATCATCAAAAGTCACCCCCACACTTCCCAGCTCATCCCTGCATTGGATGAACTTCGTGAGGTACTTGGGCATACTGTCGCCTTTCTCCATCTTTATGTGTCTGAGTTTATCCTTGAGCACCAACTTCCTCTGGTCGCTCTTGCTTTGGAATAAATCTGTCAACGCTTTCCACATCAAGTATGGAGAAGCTTTTCCATGCATGTTGGATACAATGTGATCCTTCACGCCCTCCAACAGAATCCTTCGACATTTTGCCATCTTCTTTTGCCAAGCCTCAACTTGAGCAGCATCAGTAGGCTTTGGGACCTCAGCATCTATGAACTCCTTCAGCCCGTTATCATCTAATACCGCCTCCATCATGTCCTTCCATGCAACATAATTCGAGCTGCCCTCAAGGGCATACTCTAGTCGCAATCCGTTGAAAGACATTTTGACTTCGACACCAAGAAAACTGCTGCAAATTCGAATTCCAAATTCTGCTGCAAATTCGAATTCCACCAGCTCAAAACTCAACCGCTTCCGATCTGTGAGAACAAAGTATTTCTAGCACAGAGATCAACTGTAGGGGCATTTACTGGATATATCACCTTTCAAAGAAAGGATGGATCCAGAGGCTACCTGGCCCGCTTACAAACTCTGTCTACCGAAATAAATTGTAATCACTGTAATAGATCCGATGATCAATTCGCTCCGATACCATGTAGAAATTTGAATAATAGCTGAATTATTCACCGAGATTATCCTGATTACACACTATTTAAGCTTCATGCATAATACATAACCTCTTCTACAATTGATCATCAATATGCGGAAATAGAAATAGTCGCATGCGCCCATAAACAAATAATCAAGCACACATAGAACACAGTATGTAATGGGGAAAGCAATAGCTGAAAACCCCCAACTATCTGTATAGTATAACGATAGAGAACATGTAACAATACATAGCACAATACTCCTCACAAGTACTCAGTACTATCTCCAAAAAGTTACACACAAAACTAACTGAGATTTGAACAAGTCATGGGTTCAAATCTTCTCCAAAAGTCTGCCTGCCTCTACTGCGCAATCCAAGATGAGTAATGAGTGAGATCCAAGTTTGAATCCCCTAGCTTCAACTGCACAATCCTCATTGGCAATCTCCATCAATGTGTGTGCAAATCTCATGCACAATCATGGTCACAACTGATAGTCACACTCACCCTTTCACCCACCTCTAACACTGGTCTCCACTGAACTATCCATGCATTGCAGTTAACTGATGTGTTCTTTAGTTGATTTATGAGTTAATAATTAGTGAATTAATTAATAATTAATTCACACCTCTCATCACTAGTGTATTTATCAGTTAGACTAAATACAACTAGTTCAACTAAGTTAAACCGAACACAACTCCACCAACTGTCTCATCAACTCCACCAAACTTTGCCACATGAGTTCTAACTGAAGTCAACCATGCAATAACTCAACTAACCCTTAGGAAAAGTGTATTTCCTTCTATCAGCTGCATGTGCCACATCCAAGCATCAAACTGAAGTGCTCCAAGAGGATAAGATAATGTTTATAGTCTAAATATTATTAAGGGTTAATAATATTTGACTGTTCTATTTTTAGTCCGACAGTCTAAAAATAGAAACCGCCCAATGTCTAAAAATAGAGGTCCATCTATTTTTACCAACTCAACCAATCATCCATAAATAGCATCCTGCAACTCATAGACCATGATCCCTATGTCTAAAAATAGACTTTGCGCCAAAAATAGCCTGCGGGCCCACTTAGTGAAGGCGACTTCATTTCACTAAGCTCCATCATCTTGTTGCATTTTCAACACATTGAAATTAATTCATCTAGTGCAAGAAATCAAATATCATTAGAAATCAATATATACACTAAAATCA
Organism: Pinus albicaulis; assembly: GCA_034641835.2. NCBI lineage: Eukaryota > Viridiplantae > Streptophyta > Pinopsida > Pinales > Pinaceae > Pinus > Pinus albicaulis. Next base: position 755,410,668 of record CM076580.1, read on the forward strand.
TTGCATCTATTGCACACAATAAAATAGGATTATAAATCACCATCTATAGTGAAATCAATGCATCTAGTGCAAGAAATATTCTTCCCTCTCCCCCCCCTCCATCTATATTTGTATCTCCCTCCATCCCTCCTTCTTTGTCTATCTATCTCACCCCCCCCCCAACACACATGCTCTCTTACTCCATATATATCAATCTCTTTTTCCATCCCTCCCTCACCCCATCTCTCTCTTCTTCCCTCTCTTCACCTTCCATCTATATCTCTATATTCCTCTTCTCTCCCTCTTCCCTACTTATATCTTTATTTCCTCCTAGTGTCCTCTCTCCTTCTCTATCAATATTCTTTATCAATCCCTCTCTCTCTCTCCACCTTTCTCTCTCTATATCATTATTCTTACCTTCATTTCTTCCCCCCTCCAACTCCATCTCTCTTTCCCTCACTCTCTCCACTCTCTCACATCCTCTCTCTTCCTTTGTCTCCCATCTCTCTCTCTCTCTCTCTTCACCATCCAAATATTTTACTATATCCCTCTTTCCTTCTCTCCCCACTTCTATCCATATCTCCTTCTTTGTCTCTTTTTCTCACCCCAAAACATAGGAACTCTCTCTCCATATCCCCCTTGTCACTTCTTCTCTCTCTCCACTTCTCACCCTCAATGTATTTCTTCTTCCCTCCCTCTATCCCCCTCCAAATCCATCTCTCTATCCATCCCTCTCTCCTCCTCTCTCTCCTCCTTCCTCTCTCTCCCTTTCTCTCCTACCTCTCTCTCTCTATCTATCTCTCTCTCCCTTTTCCCTCCAATCCTCACACTTCCCCCATAAATCGCCTCCTCTCTCTCATCCTTCCTCTCTCTCTTCCCCCATCACTCTCTCTCTCTATATCAAACTATGTTACTATATCCCTCCCTTTCTCTCATACCTCCCTATCTCTTCCCCCATCTCTCTCTCTCTCTCTCTCTCTCTCTCTCTCTCTCTCTCTCTCTCTCTCTCTCTTTTTCCTCCAATCTTCTCTCTTCCCCTGTCACTCTCTTCCTCTCTCTTATCCTTCCTCTCTCAACCATTTTATCATACCTCCCTCTCTCTTCCCCCATCTCTCTCTCTCTCTCTCTCTCTCTCTCTCTCTCTCCAACTATGTTACTATATCCCTCCTCTCTCCTTATCTCTTCTTCTAGCCCCCCCCCCCTTCTCTCCATATCTCCTTCTTTGTCTCTTTATCTCACCCTAAACATACACACTCTCTCTCCATCTCTATATTGTAACTCCCTCTCTCTCTTCACTTATCACTCTCTATGTATTTCTTCTTCCCTCCCTCTCTCCCACTCCAACTCCATCTCTCTATCCCTCCTGTTAGCCCAGGTTTGTCAGTGATAAAAAATAACTCTTTTAGTTGTTTTCCCAGAAGTCATAGGTCAAAATTTGGTCTTTTCAGACAAGTTTTCAAAATAAATTTTGGTCACTAAAGGAGTCTAGGTCATATTTGTTGCTCCCTCATCTCTTCTATGGCTATCATCACTTTCAAGGTCATATCATTTCATTGTCATTTAAAAGTGATAAAGGAGCATTTCAAAGTTTATAAAACGTAAAAGGGTCATATTCAACTTATGAAAGGAAAAGCCAACTTAAATTTATTTGTTATTTACCCTTTCATGTATATGAAGAGCCTTTATGCCCTTCATTTTTCCTAAAATCCAAAGTCCAACACTCAAATCCCATTCAAAAAATATTTTCTCTATCCTTCAAAAAACTCATGTTTCATTTCTTAAAGTCAAACCTTTATACCGTTGCAGTGTTTTATTCTTGAGAAACCCTTTAAAAAAATTCAAAGTCTCACCTTTTTTCCTTTAGTTTTAAAAATTCTGAAAAAATGATAAACAAAGGAAAAAGGCCCCCAGCATCCATATCATATATAATAGCGCAATCACATTACATTATAACAATAGAAAAATCTGCTCACAAATGCTATATTATTATATAATATTTGGTAGGACCCACAGCTCTGCCATGTCACCTATTGCATATCACATAATCGTAGTTCCACTTGCCTTACCACATTCACTTGCTCACTCCCAATTTATGATTGCAATAACGTATTCACTTGTTTTGCCCTGTTAACCTTTTCGCCTTACTGCTTATTGCTATAATAATCTTAAAATTACTTTATTACTTGTGTTCCCCGATCCGAACCTCTATGCGATATATTAGTAGGACCCGCCTTACTGCAACGTCATATCGCAATCACAAATCACAATTATTTGTTACCATGTCTTGTTACCTGCTCCGATACCCAATTTTGATATCCTCTTGTGATTGAAATTTTGATTGTGATTCCCCTATTGAGATTGTGATAGCCATTGTGATACCCAATGCGATAGCAGTCTGCGATTGTGATATATCAGATCACAAATTCTGCCCCCGATAATGCATTCACTCCACTCCACTAGTCTGCAATTGCGATTGTGATATATGAAAAAGTGGTTTTCTCCCTCTAGCCCCATGTTAATGTGTCAGTCTATTATCATTTTTCACCACCCCCCTTTCAATACCACAAAACATCTCAACCCCCCTCCGAAATCTGTCAAAACAACCCTCCTTTCCCACCATTTTTTTCTGCTCTTCATTTCATTCCCCTACTACGACACCTCCTAATTACCATTCTATTCCTGCACAATCCCCTCCACTTTCATCTCAACGTGTAGCCAAAAAATAATTAGCCCATTCAATGACTATCCGAGGTAACCATTTAAGCTTATAACAGACCAGCGCCCACCACCATCACCATTGGTATCAGTAAAGCATGGGGAAGGTTGGAGGTTCCAGAACTTCCATATATCAGCAATTGTGGGAGGTTGTATTTAATAAAAATACATGGTTATTTAAGAACCAGAAATGTGTTGAAACAAATCAATAGAAAAAGGAGCAGCATGTTAGTGCACTCAACAGTTCAGCTCATATTTCTTCTCTTCTTTCTTCTACACCTATTATTTCAGTTGGATTTTGATGGGGTGAGGTTTTAATGCATTATGACACATATGTAATGTGAGGAGTAATGTTTCATTCTTCTTAGAAGAGGTCGAGTTAGTGCCTCTCTTCATATATATACCATTTGTAAATACCATTTCAGGGTTGGATATTTTAGTTGGATAGTCTGATATTTTAGCAGCGAAGGTATTGTAAAAACTCTTTTAGTGAAATCAAAGAATGTTGTAGGTACAGTCTTGAGATTCCAACGATATACTTTTGAGAATTTTTTCTTCTCTATTAATCCATAAAATCAAATTTTATGTTACCATTTCATCACATATATGCTTCTGTATGTTAATCGTATGAGTTTGTAAACATAAATCATTAATTTCTATGCTCTGTTTATAAGATTTTCATAGATGTGTTTATTCTTCTAATGAATGAATTCATTTAAATGCTCATTCTGACTCCTTATTTTTCAAAACCCTATACACAATGACAAATTAAGTATGCTCCTGAGTTTACCTACCTAGCCTCATCATTATTTTTGCAATTTAACCTTTGAAATCAACCCTTAGTTCCCTGACTCTTATTCTTATCCAACAAAACTCCAAACAAACAAAAACCATAATCTATTGATAATAATAACTAGCCTAAGATCATAATATATCCAGTCATCTCATTGGTTGTAAAGTGACATAGAGAGAGCCCTCTATGGTCCGGGTAGGACTAGCTACCTTAAATAAATTTGGTTTGTGGTTACCTTTCTCCACTCCTTTTATTAGCCTTGGGAAGTTGAGGAGAGTGATAATATTCTTGGTGATGTTGTCGAGGAGCGAAAGAAATATCTTCCCTGGGAAATAATGACAAAGATTAGCTCTTATTGCTGATGGTGAATAGTGGTCAAGCACAAGAAGGCTGAATCATTCACTTGGCGACTCTAGTGGTAAATAATCCAAAATTTCAGAGTGTTCATGGTGACTCCATTTCTCAAAAATCAGTAACTTGAAGAACTTCTTAGTGACTTCATTGTTGTCAAAATGGATTCAACTGCTCGAAGGTATGCTCTAATGAATCGAGCTCATATTCCTAGTTTTTCAAATTGTATTCCTTGTATATATTGGCAAACAGGGCTGCCATTATTTAAAGGTCAAGATGGAGAATGTGCTAGTTTGCATTTGGTCAAATTTCATTTTCATATTCACGGACTTAAGACTGAGTTTCCTGAAGATTGTTTGATGAAAATGTTTATGGATACCCTGGAAGGGAAAGCAAGGAAACACTGCTTAAGGCATGAGTCTAAATATATGCGTTCATGAAGATTTATGGATACCCTGGAAGGGAAAGCAAGGACTTTCATTCAGTTTTCTTTCAACATTATCAAATATTTAATTCTTCCTTGTTAATGATTTATAATTTTTGTGAGATTTCTGAAAATTTCAATGAGTTTCTTGAAAATTTGTATGGGGATGAAGAGTGTCTTGATGATGATATCATAGAAGCCCTCTATGATTTTTATTCCCAACAAGAATCAGAAGCTTCCTCCTTGGATGAAAAATACTAGGACCAAGAAAGAGAAATGCCAACTCCTGATCCTGAAAATGAGAATAATCAAGCCAATTTTAATTGCTATAAAACTTAGTTTTCTCCTTTGTCTGAAGATGAGATAGATCAGCTCCTGAAAATTCATGTTACAACCCAAGCTAATGAAGGTTTGCAGCTTTTACAGTTTTCAAAAAATCAATAGTGTGACTGAAATTTATTCCATTACTGAAAATGAAAGTTGGGTTTAAACGATGACAATCATGAGATTATTACCGGGAAAATTTTAAGGATAGAAAAGTATCTTGAAGTTTAAAAATTTGGCGAATCTCATTAGTCCCTAATATGTAAACTATAAAATTTTATTGGTGTATTTATAAAATTATTCAAATTTATAATGATTTTATATATACTCTCTATATAATGTTGGCATTTTTTTTTCATAGAATAATTTTATATTGTAATATTTAGGCGAATAATTTTTATAAAAAATGGAAATTGGCGAATAATTGTTTTGGAAAAAACATGTAAAATTAGCCCACTTGCAAATATTAGCCCCTAAAATTTTCCATGGATATTAATGAAATTATACAGGAAGTTGTTGTGAGAAAATCAAATTGTGATGATGATTCCCTGCAAGAAGATCAATATTTATTTCATGAAAACACTATTTTCTTTCATGAAGAGGTAAGGGCTGACATGTTTAATAATCTTGAAGAATGTTTTATGTTCAAGGAAGATTTAGACTATGAATTGGAGGAGTATGAATCTGAGAGAGACAGTATGCCAGAGATAGAATCATATTTGCTCATTCTTGAGGAATTTACACCCAAAACTCACATAGCAAAAATTCATACTTCCCTATTCCTTCATATGGATCAAAAACCAAGTATTATTTTAGATAAAAATGAAGGGAGTACTTGTATTTTTGCTGTTGGATTTCAACACAAGGTAACGTTTCAAATTATTGTGGATCCTTACACTGATTTTCTAGAGTTAATAGGGAAGATGAATTTTCTTGTATTTATGCATCATGAGGACATCTTCAGTGGATACTTGGAGTGGCCTATCATTTTTTGTCCTTGCCTACTCAAGGAAAGTGTGAGCAAGACTCAAGTAAGTAGCCATCTACTGGATTGGTTACACTGGAAAGATCATATCACATGAATATATATATGTCTTCAGTAGGCGGGTGGTTTTCATCAGAATTTGAAGCCCTCAAGTCTCGATGATATGCTGCCATCAATAAGTTTTGTAAGTTTTGTTTTAGTCAGAGGCAGTTGTCTAGTTAGATTCAATTCAATTTTTTCTAGTCAAAATCATTTCCAGAATTAGTTCATCATTTCCAATTTTTCAATTTTTTTCAAAGTCCAGTTTGACTCCATCACCCAATGGTAAGGATACCTAATCTACAGTGTGCTTGACACCTCTTGAAGGAGTCGTCATCCCCAACTGGAGCCAATGTTAGGCCAGGTATGTTAGTGATCAAAAATAACTATTTTAGGTATTTTCCTAGAAGTCATAGGTAAAAATTTGGTCTTTTAAAACAAGTTTTCAAAGTAAATTTTGGTCACTGAAGGATTCTACGTTAGATTTTCTACTCCCTCATCTCCTCTATGGCTATCATCACTTTCAAGGGCATATCCTTTCATTTTCATTTAAAAGTGATGAAGGAGCATTTCAAAGTTTATAAAAGGTAAAAAGGTCATATATTTCAGCTTATGAAAGGAAAATCCAGCTTCAATTTATCTGTTATTTACCCTTTCATCTATATGAAGAGCCTTTATACCCTTAATTTTTCCTAAAATCCAAAGTCCAACACTCAAATCCCATAAAAAAATAATTTTTCTATCCTTTGAAAAACTCATGTTTCACTTCTTAAATTCCGACCTTTATAACATTGCAGTGTTTTATTCTTGAAAAACCCATTAAAAAACTTCAAAGTCTGACCCTCTTTCCTTTGGTTTTAAAAATTCCAAAAATGATAAACAAAGGAAAAATCCCCCCCAATAGCCATATTATATATAATAGCGCAATCACATTACATTACTGCAATATCAAACTTTGCTTGCGAATGTGATATTATTATATATTATTTGGTAGGACCCCCAACTCTACCACGTCACCTATCGAATATCGCGTCATCGCAGTTACACTCGCCTTACCACTTTCACTTTCCTGCTCCCAATTTGTTATTGCAATAATGTATTCACTTGTTCTTCCCTGTTAACATTTATGCCTTACTGCTTATTTCTATCATAATCTTAAAAGTACTTTATTACTTGTGTTTCCTGTTCTGAACCCCAATGTGATATATTAGTAGGACCTTCCTTATTGCCACGTCATATCACAATCGCAGATTGCAGATTATTTGTTACCATGTCTTGTTGCCTGCTTCGATAACCTATTTCGACATCCTCTTGTGATTGCAATTTCGATTGTGATTGAGATACCCATTGTGATACCCAATGTGATAATAGTCTGCGATTGTGATATATCGCATAGCGAATTCAACCCTCGATAATGCATTCACTCCGCTCCATTAGTCTGTGATTGCGATTGTGATATATGAAAAAGTGGTTTTCTCCCACTAGCCCCACGTCAACGTGTCAGTGTATTATCATTTTGCACACCCTCCCCTTTTAATACTACAAAACATCTCAACCCCCTTCTGAAATCTGTCAAAACCACCCTACTTTCCCACCATTTTTTCCGCTCTTCACTTCATTCTCCTACTACCAAGCCTCCTAATTATCGTTCTATTCCCGTGCACTCCCCTCCACTTTTATCTCGACGCGTAGCCAAAAAATAATTATCCCATTCAATGACTATCTAGGGTAACCGTTCAAGCTTATAACAAACCCACGCCCACCACCATCACCATCGGTATCATCAAAGCATGGGGAAGGTTGGAGGTTCCAGATCTTCCATATATCAGCAATTGTTGGAGGTTTTATTTAATAAAAATACATGGTTATTGAAGAACCAAAAAAGTAAAGAAAAAAATCAGTAGAAAAATGAGCAGCATGTCAGGGCACTCAGCAGTTTAGCTCAGATTTCTTCTTTTCTTTCTTCTACACATGTTATTTCACTTGGATTTTGATGGGATGAGGTTTTAATGCATTATGACACATATGTAATGTGAGAAGTAATTTTTCATTCTTTTTAGAAGAGGTGGAGATAGTGCCTCTCTTCCTATATATACCATTTGTAGATACCATTTCAGGGTTGGATATTTTAGTTGGATAGTCTGATATTTTAGCAGTGGAGCTATTGTAAAAACTCTTTCAGCGAAATCAAAGAATGTTGCAGCTACAGTCTTGAGATTCCAACGGTATACTTTTGAGCATTGTTTCTTCTTTGTTAATCCATAAAATCAAAGGTTATGTTACCTTTTCATCATATATATTCTTTTGTATGTTAACATTATGAGTTTGTAAGTAGAAATCATTACTTTCTATGCTCTATTTATAATATTTTCATAGATGTGTTTATTCTTCTGATGAACAAATTCATTTAAATGCTCATTCTGACTCCTTATTTTTCAAAACCCTATACACAATGACAAATTAAGTATGCTCTTGAGTTTACCTACCTGGCCTCATCATTATTTTTGCAATCTAACCTTTGAAATCAACTCTTAGTTCCCTGATTTTTATTCCTATCTAGAAAAACTCCAAACAAACAAAAACCATAATATATTGATCATCATAACTAGCTTAAGATCATAATATATCCAGTCATCTCATTGGCTATAAAGTGACATAGAGAGATCCCTCTCTGGTACGGGTAGGGCTAGCTACCTGAACTAAAGTTGGTTTTTGGTTACCTTTCTACACTCCTTTTTTAGCCTTGGAAAGTTGGTGAGAGTGATAACACTTCCCTCTCTCCACCTCTCTCTCAAGTCCTCTCTCTCTCCCTTCCTCTCTCCCTTTCTCTCCTCCCTCCCTCTCTCTTCCCTCCAATCCTCTCACTATCACCCTCCCTCTCTCATTGTCTCTCTCCCCTCATCTCTCTCTCACTCTCTCTCTCTCTTCCAATCCTCTCACTATCACCCTCCCTCTCTCCCCCTTCCATATTTTTGTCTCCCTCTCCATCTCTTACCCTTCTCTACCTCTCTCACTCATCTCCCTCTCTCTCTTTGTATTCCTCCTCTCCCCTCTCCTTCAATTTATCTCCATCTCTCCCTTGTCACTCCCCCTATCTCTCCACCTATATCACTCTATGAATTTGTTCTTCCCTCCCATATATATCTAGAGTTAATATATATCATGATATCGTAATATATATTATAATATAACAAATTTAATATTTTATTTATCCAAAGTTATTAAATTTAATAATATTAATATTATAATATATTAATATGAATATTATATTTAATAATATTAATAATAATATTAGGGTTAATACTATTTTTTTGCATGGTATTAATAATAATTTGGCCCATGGTATTTGGCCCATAGGCATCACCTAAATAAAACATCTTTTTTGAGTGTTCTTAAATATAAAGAGGATTATGGAGTAAATATAAAAAGAGGGCTTATTTATTTATCATACCTATGGTTTATTTATATTTTTATTTATTTATCATACCTATTTATACCTCATTAATATTTATGTATTTCAATATGGTATTTGACCCATGTTATTTAGCCCATGGTATTAATAATAATTTGTTCCATGGTATTTGGCCCATAGGCTTCACCTAAATAAAACTTCTTTTGAGTTTTCTTAAATATATAAGGAGGTTTATGGAGTAAATATAAAAATAGGTTTTATTTATTTACCATACCTCTAGTTTATTTATTATTATATTTATTTGCAATACTTCTGGAGTAAGTATAAAAATAGGTTTATTTATTTACCATACCTAGAGTTCCCAGATTCTTGTTTTAATAGATATGAATGCAAAGATTCTAGATAAAAAATTTATGTAATATGGGGACAAGCAATGGATGCAAGAATTAGGTTATTGATGAGATTCAACAAGATGATGAGCTTAGTGAAAATGAGTCGCCTTCACTAAGTGGGCCCGCCGGCTATTTTTGATTCAAGTCTATTTTTAGACTATGTCTATTTTTAGACATGGTGATCATATTTCAGAAGTTGCAGGATGATATTTGTTGATGGTTGGTCAAGTTGGAAAAATACATGAAATTATATTTTTATAATATTGGGTGAATTATATTTATAGATCGTCGATCTAAAACTAGAAGTGTTGATTATTATTAGCTCTTAATATTAATTCGACAATAAACAACAACTTATTCTCTTGGAGCACTTAATTTTAGTGCATAGATTTGGAAAATTAGTGGGCTGAAGGAATTATGCAATTCCTAGGGTTTACTGGTGGTTCATGCATGGAGGACTCAGTTAGAACTGAAGTGGCAAAGTTATGACAGAGTTGGAAGAGTAGTTCATGAAGTTGTTATTCAATTTAACTCAGTTAATGGAGTTAAACTTAGTTGAGCTAGTTGTATCTAGTCTAACTGAATGATACACTAGTGAGAGTGGAGTGAATTAATTATTTAATTAATTCACAAATAATAACTCATTAATCAACTGAACAATACAACAGTTAACTACAGTGCATGTCAGTTCTAGTGGAGACCCAGTGGAGAGGTAGGTGAAAGGGCAAGATGGACTATCTGTTGTGACTATAGTGATGCATTGATTACACCACACACAAATTGGAGTTTCCAATGAGGATTTCGAAGTCAAGGCAAGGTAAATTCGAATTCATTCAGAGCTATTCTTCAACAGGGATTGCGCAGTAGAGGCAGGCTAGCAGGTGGCAAGAAATCGGTGCATGGATTTGCAAATTTCTTTTGATTAGTGTGTGACGATTGATTGTACTGAGAGCTTGATGTACTAAGCTTTGTATCATATTGTTACATGATCTCCATGATAAATAATATATGATAGTTGGGGTTTTTAGCTTTAGGCTTTCCCGTTAAACAACTGTGTTATGTGCGATTGTTTTTATTGCTTCATGTGTTTGCAATTGATTTTAATTTCCACAAAAGATTAACAATGGAAGGATTCTGTATTTAGAAATAAAATAAATATTGTTAGATCAGGAGAATCTGGATATATACATGCATCTTGTATATAATTTATACATGGTATCAGAGCAGTGTTAATTCTTGAAGATTGCAATTGTGAAGAATTGCTGAGTTTGTGCTGGTGAACAATTCGAATTTGCTACAGAAAATTCTTGGTGCGGAAGTTGAGTATACATTGAAATGTCTTTCAATGGGTTGCGATTGGAGTATACCCTTGATGGGATCTCTAATTACATAGCCTGAAAGGATAGGATGGAGGCAGTGCTGGAGGATAATGGACTGAAGAATTTCATCAATAGCGATGTTCCTAAGCCGAGATCTAGCGATGCTGCATTACTTGACGCATGGCAAAAGAAGATAGCAAAGACAAGAAGAATTCTATTGGAAGGTGTGAAGGACCATATTGTGTCCATCCTTCATGGGAAAGCCACTCCATTATTAATGTGGAAGGCTTTGACATATTTGTTCCAAAGCAGCAGCGACCAGAGGAAGTTGGCGCTAAAAGACAAGCTCAGAAAAATAAAAATGGAGAAGGGCGACATTATTCCAAAATATCTCACGAAGTTTGTCCACTGTAGGGATGAAATAGGAAGTGTTGGGATTACTGTTGATGATGAAGAATTGGTGATCTTGGCTCTCCTTGGGCTTTCTAAGAGTTGGCATAGCTACAAAGACTCTGTCAATGGACAAGAGAAATTGCTGGGATGGGAGCGACTTTGGTCGGATCTTGTGCAGGAGGAGATAAGGCGAGTTACCAGGATGGCTCTTCATCGAAGAATGAAGATGAAGAGAATTTCACTTTGGCTGCCAAAGCAAGGAAAGGGAAGGGGAATAAATTTCCTTCAAAATCTGATGGTAAAGGCAAGAAGCAGGATTTGTCCAAGGTGAAGTGTTTTCACTGTCACGGACATGGGCATTTCGCCACTAACTGCCCACAGAAGAAGAAGAACAAGAAGGCTATTGGAGCTGCTGCTGGAGAGGCCTTAGCCTTGAAATTTGAAATTGATTTCTCTTTGATCGCATGCTTGGTTTCAAGATATATGGGATCGGTGTGGTATCTTGATAGTGGTGTGTCTTTCCATATGATGGGAGACAAGGAGTTGTTTAGTGACTTGGAGAAGAAGGACTTCAAATGCATATAAAGATGGGCGACGATGGTCGATACAGTGCGACCGGAATTGGGACCATTACCTTTGAGAGGGAGTCTGGTAATCCATTCTTGTTGAAAGATGTTATGCATGTTCCAGGTTTGAATAAGAACTTGTTCTTAGTCGGAATGTTGGAAGACAAAGGTTATGATGTTGTTTTCATTGAGTGACAAGCCTTTCTTCTACATAAAACAACGGGTCAGACCAAGAAGATAAGGATTCGAGTTAAGAATCTCTACAAGCTGGAGGTATGTGTTTTTGCTGCAATGATGGGCAAAGCAGAAGAAGTGGTGAGCTGGGATGAGGGCGAATTATGGCATAGGAAATTGGGCCATCTTCACCATGGCACTTTGAATATTTTGCAATAGATTTCTACTGGAATTCCCAAGGGTACTCTTACGCAATCAGATTAGTGGAAGGGATGTACTATGGGTAAGTTTGTGAAGACCACCTTTCATGAGAAGGAGAATCGTGCTTCGGTGATCCTGGAGAGAATTCACATAGACGTGTGTGGACCTTTCTCGGTTGCTTCAACAACAAAACATAGGTATTCTGTTATATTTGTTGATGAATATTCTCGTAGATGCTAGATCTTCTTCATGCAGAAGAAGAGCAAAACATTCTCAAAGTTCTGTGAGCTTAAAGCATTGGTGGAGAAGGAGTCGGGGAAGCAAGTGAAAGCTCTACGAAGCGATAATGGTGGTGAATACATCTCGGGTGAATTCAAAGAATTCTATAGAAAATAAAGAATTAGAAGAGAACTCATAGCGCCTCATAACCCACAGCTGAATGAGGTCGCAGAGAGGAAGATCAAAACTATCGTGGGTGTTGCACGAGCGATGTTGCATGAACAGGGCCTACTGATGCACTTGTGGGCGGAAGCATGCAACACTGTGGTTTATGTGCAAAACCGTTGTCCTCATAGAGTACTTGGCATGAGTACATTTGAAGAAGATTTTACTGGTAAGAACCCTGATATTTCTCCATTGAAGATTTTTGGCTCATTTTTTTATATTCATGTGACAAAGGATGCCAGGAAGAAGCTGGAGCCGACTGCAAAAGTTGGGATATTTGTGGGGTACACAGAAACACCCCATAATTATCGTGTGTATTTTACAAACAGTCGGATGACTATGGTGCGACGGGATACGAAATTAAATGAGGTGAAAGCCATGAAGTTATCGCTTGAGAGGGAGCTACACTTGCATGCAAAGGAGGAAATTCTTGTTCCCAAAGATGAGCCTCTAGATGTGGATCAGCCACAAGAGGAGATTTATGGAGTGGAGGATTCCACTCATGTAGAACCAAACATCAGACAAGGAAAAAAGCGTGCCACGGAAGCTGAGAGACTGAAGCTTGATGCGACACAGAGTGTAGGAGTCCCTACATCACAGCGCAGACAGAGACAGTCACCTGACCGTTTTACTGGATACATGGCTCTTATGAGCAAGCGTATCACGACAAAGCCATCTTATTTTGAAGAAGAAGTGCAAGAACCCACATGGGTAGATGTGAAATAGTGCTTGGGAGATTGTTCCAAGGCCGGTGGGTAAATCAGTTGTAGGATCAAGATGGATCTACAAGGTAAAGCAAGCTGCTGATGGGAGCATCAAGAAGTATAAGGAAAGAATTGTTGCCCGGGGCTTCTCACAGATCGAGGGGATTGATTATGAAGAAACCTTTGCACATGTCGCACGGTATTTTTCCATAAGGACCATCCTTGCTCTCTTAGTGCATATGGGTTGGCACATTCATCAGATGGATGTGAATACTACGTTCCTTAATGGGATCATTGAGGAAGAGGTGTACATTGAGCAGCCTGAAGGATTTGAGATCTTCAGCAGTGAGTCGCATGTGTGCAGGATCAAAAGAGTGTTGTATGGGCTAAAACAAGCACCTTGTGCTTGGTACACACGGATCGTCAACTATTTCATTGGACTTGGCTTCACCAAGAGTGAGGTGGATGCAAACCTATACCAAATTGTGGTGGAGGGTAAGCTTTTTATCATTGTTCTTTATGTTGATGATTTAATACTAATGGGTGATGAGCAGTTGATACACTCATGCAAGGCAAATGTTGCAAAGGAGTTTGAGATGAAGGATTTGGGCCTCCTTCATTATTTCCTTGGGTTAGAAATATGGCAGTGGGAAGGTGAACTGTTTGTGTCTCAAGGAAAGTATGCTCGGGAGATACTTGAGAAGTTTCACATGCAAGGCTATAAGCCTATTGACATTCCTCTTCCAAGAAATTGGAGGAAAGAGGATGTTACATCGGCAGAGGTAGTGGAAGCCACTGTTTATCGACAGTTGGTGGGTTCACTCATGTATTTAGTTAATACAAGACCAGACATACGTTATGCGGCGAACCAGCTTTCACAAGCGATGGCTAAGCCTACCAAGATCTTTTGGAAGGCATTCAAGCATGTCTTGAGATATCTTAGGGGCACATCTGTGTATGGCTTATGGTACAGACAGATGGATGAGGTGAAGTTGCATGGCTTCACAGATGCAGATTGGGCAGGTAGCCCAACAGACAGAAAGATCACATCAGGAGGGATTTTCAATATCAAATCTACAACAGTTTCTTGGTACAACAGGAAAAAAATATCCATGGTACTTATTTCAACGGAAGCAGAATACATGGTAGCAAGTCAAGCTGCATGTGAAGCTATCTGGATGAGGAAGATCTTGGTTGGTTTGTTTGGTTCACATTTAGATCTTATAGTGATACATTGTGATAATTAGAGTTTCATTAAACTCTCGATTAATCCTGTGTTTCATGATAGATCTAAACATATTGATACATGGTATCATCATATCAAAGATTTTGTCCAGCGGAAGATCATGTTGCTTCAGTACATTCCTACGGAAGAACAGGATGCAGATATTCTGACGAAGGCGCTCACCAGGAGCAAATTCGAATACCATGGAGGTAGGATCGGGGTGAAGGATAATACCTATCTTGTTGAGAGGGAGTGTTGAGATTCAACAAGATGATGAGCTTAGTGAAAATGAGTCGCCTTCACTAAGTGGGCCCGCAGGCTATTTTTGGCGCAAGTCTATTTTTAGACATGGTGATCATATTTCAGAAGTTGCAAGATGCTATTTGTGGATGGTTGGTCAAGTTGGAAAAATAAATGAAATTCTATTTTTATAATATTGGGCGAAGTCTATTTATAGATTGTCGATCTAAAAATAGAAGTGTCAATTATTATTAGCTCTTAATAATAATCTGACAATAAACAACAACTTATTCTCTTGGAGCACTTAATTTTAGTGCACAGATTTGGAAAATCAGTGGGCTGAAGGAATTATGCAATTCCTAGGGTTTACTGGTGGTTCATGCATGGAGGACTCAGTTAGAACTGAAGTGGCAAAGTTATGAAACAGTTGGAAGAGTAGTTCATGGAGTTGTTATTCAGTTTAACTCAGTTAATGGAGTTAAACTCAGTTGAGCTAGTTGTATCTAGTCTAACTGAATGATACACTAGTGAGATTGGAGTGAATTAATTAGTTAATTAATTCACAAATAATAACTCATTAATCAACTAAACCATACAACAGTTAACTACAGTGCATGTCAGTTCCAGTGGAGACCAAGTGGAGAGATAGGTGAAAGGGCAAGATGGACTATCTGTTGTGACTATAGTGATGCATTGATTGCACCACACTCACATTGGAGTTTCCAATGAGGATTGCGCAGTAAAGGCAAGGTAAATTCGAATTCATTCAGAGCTATTCTTCAGCAGGGATTGCGCAGTGGAGGCAGGCTAGGAGGTGGCAAGAAATCGGTGCATGGATTTGCAGATTTCTTCTGATTAGTGTGTGACGATTAATTGTACTGAGAGCTTGATGTACTAAGCTTTGTATGAGATTGTTACATGATCTCCATGATACATAATATATGATAGTTGGGGTTTTCAGCTTCAGGCTTTCCCATTAAACAATGGTATTATGTGCGATTTTTTTTATTGCTTCATGTGTTTGCAACTGATTTTAATTTCTACAAAAGATTAACAGTGGAAGGATTTTGTATTTAGCAAGAAGATAAACATTGTTAGATTAGGAGAATCTGGATATATACATGCATCTTGAATATAATTTCTACAGTTATAAAAGGTGTCTTTCCATTTTTTATTTTGTCACAACATTGGTAACATTACAAGAGAGCGCCCAAGGAGGGAATTTGTGTATAAGAAATGTAGATCTTATGGGGATCATAGTTCATATAGACTTTAAGGGGAGGAAGATGACATAGTTGTCCCTATGGTCATAAGGGAAATGGAGGCTCACATTTACATCACTTTCCTTGGAATCCATCTCAATATCACTAGGAGGATTACATGGATCTGACTAAGTGCATAGCATAAAAGTTTCCTTTCTAAATCATTAGGATGCCCATATTATCCTAAGTTTTCATGTGCTCATGGTATATGTGTTGGAGGATTAATTCGTCTTGCGGACAAGACCGATCTCCCTAGTACTAAAAGTATCTAGCAACAAACAGCCAAATAGACTAATCTTTCTCTAAGCATATACGATCTATGAAAAGCTCTATAGAGGTGTTAAGGACTTACCATTTTTCCAGTGCTTGTTTGAAGTCGTTGTTGTCCCTCGTGCACTTGAAGGAGTTTTCCTCATAAACCTGCAGTCACAAACAAGAAAAATATTACATAGCACCTGTATAGGAATCATCATAAACCATGCTTATCATAGTGATCAAGGAATCTATGAAATAAACCATTGATTTAAAGCTTTATTGAGAAAAATGAGTATATTTGTATTAATTTCAAAAGAAGAAAATCCTTACAACATGAGCCTTGATGTTGCACAGGACTTTCCAGGGTCCGAAGCAGGAATCTCCTTTACTTTGATAAGCTCTGCACTCCTCCAACCAAGAATAACAGAGGTATGTAATCTCTCCTCACAAAAGTCTTAATCAACTGAGTTTGAATCTCAACAGCACTTAACTTCAAATATTCTAAAGCTTCAACTCCCTTTGAGGCTACCCAATGCCTCTTTTTATAGTATAAAAGAAGAGGTTTTCTGTTCCAAGTATGAAGGGATAGAATCCTCCTTCAAAGGGATAAGCTCCTCACATCAAGGGGTTAGCTCCATAAGGTAAGGGATACATGCACCTCATAAGAGCGGTTCTGCCACTGCAAAATCCATTCTAGAAGCTTCCAGATTTTACTTTAATTGAGTGTTTTGGAATTTACTTGCGCCTTTTTAATCTTACAAGGATCCGCACCTATAACAAAGATAAAGTGTGTTCATGTACGGAGGATAGATGAACATTGGGTGCGGGACCGCAGGCAAGATAGCCAGAAAGTGCGATACCAAAGTTTAGGAGACTTTTAGGAACTTTTTCTGATTTTCAAGGCTTGACATGAGGAACTAATATGTTTAGACTTGCAAAGGGAGAAGTATGAGTTATAATGAGCTTATACACATAGCAGAATGTCAGGATGACAATTTTTAGTGTAACAGATTGCCCCCTAAAGTGCAAAGTCTGGAATAGATGATGCTGAAGTCTGTCATATGTGAAGAGTGCAGTACTTTATCACTTCAAAGATCATCCTGTGGTCACCCCAGTCGGAATCTGTAAAAAAATTCAATGCAATATATATATATATATATATATATATATATATATCATCGCTGAGGTAGGCATTCCCATACTCAGATCAAAAATAACTAATTCAAACTATTCTGATACAGGAATGATTTTGAGTACATCACATTATAGACATGTGTAGACACAGTATGGACGCAGCCATCTGTTTGTAAATAGTCTACTGTAAGATAACAAAATTCCTCGCAACCTGGATGGTAGAAACTAGATCCAGGGTCTTGATTTCCGCATCTAGAACTAGTACGATTCTATCCATGTGAATAAATGTGTCGAAGTCGAACATGGTAGAAACCACTTGATTACCAGTCAGTGATGTAAATTGTTAACAAGTGTGAGAGTAACCACCAGTAATGTCAATGGCTCTCAAAGTACCCAGTACAATCCATGAAATGTGAATGAATGAGTTGAAGTCGAACACGTCACGGAATCATTCGATCGAAGGTCAATGATGCAACTTGTCGTCGAAGGTGAGAAACCTACCATTAAGGCATGCGGATTTCAAGGTACTCATGATTTCTAGATCAGCTCCCTAGATAATGAGTTGTCGTCGATAGAAAGTGATCTGTTGTAGGCAAGCCCACAACATGAAATCATAGATCAAGTTTTGAAAACATATTGGCAAGGACTGACTCAGGGATGGTAAAAAATGGATGACTGATATTTTGTAGATGAATGGTTTGTTTGAACTGTCCTCTTGAACACATAACGACACTGCAGATGGCTTGGTGACAGTTGACCCAAAGCTAATACCCAGGAACCAGATGAAGACTTTCAAATGAGGTTTGATTAACTGTTAGGCAAAGGATTTCCCAACCCAGGTGATTGAAAGTGTCGTGTTCATGAAGAGTGGTTAACTAGATTTTCGAAAAATCAAAATACAATAAACAAGTCCATTTTTCTCTCTTTTCCCCCACCATTTCTGGCAAGTACCTCTTTATTTTTGACAGGCTTGAGGAGGATAACATTTTCTTGTTTATAAGCTCACCCTTCGGATGAGTCCAAATTAGTTTAAGATTTGAACCCTAAGAAGGAGTGGTTCGTTCCTGTTTTGAAATTGAACAGGTCCTTTACAGTTAAATTTTAACGAGTCCAGTATAGGAGAAACTCGGTGTTTTTCAATTTTAGGGAGTCAGAAGAAAAAACTTAAGAAAACTCCATGGGTGTAATTTTTCGTAAATTTAGTCTCTCGAGCTCGAAAAAGGATAAAATAATGTGGGAGAGAACTCTATTGACCGTATTTAGTCAACGCATACCTTTTTCGTAAGTAGTCCATTTCAGTCTGTAAAAGGGGTAAACTTATACTGAAGGGACGATTATTCATTTACTTTAACGAGTTCGAGCAATCAAGTACTCGGCAATATTTTCATGTTTAGAGAGTCTGAAAAGGGCTTAAAAGAGAACTCCAATGTTTCGCTTTTTCTTGAATTTTTGAAAGAGTCCGAAAAAGTGATAAAAGTATGCTCTTTGTTGAAAATGATCAATTCTCTTGAAAAATCCAATTTCTGCACAAAAACTTGAAACATTACACATACATGTTTAAGATGAGTAAAAATTCTTCAAAAATACCCTTTTAAAGTGAAAAATAAACAAATTAAAAATTCATCTATTCGAAAAAACTTATAAAAAGGACTTTTTCAATTTCATTTTTACCGTTCAAGTTCAGAGTGAAAAGTAGAAGCTTTTGGGTAAAAAATTTCCTGTGAAGATCCTGGAAAATCTGTCCGTCGAAATCGAGAACTGTCAGTCCCAGATAATCCATGACCTCCTAATCTTGCATTTCATCCATTTACAATTCGTTTTTAGGCTTTAGATTTTATTTTTAAGGGAGAAAGATAGTTTGAAAATCGCCCGTGGGGGTCCACAGGTGACGCACATGGTACCTGCGGACCCCGAATTTTTCTACAAAGAAAAAATTTGTGGGTCCGCACTTTCCTCACAGAGCGCGTAAATTCCTACGCACTGTGTATAAAGGTAAAGTGCGGTCCCCACGCGTTTGAATTTAAAAATCAAATTTCTCTTTTGCTGCCCAAAAATTTTAAAATTAGATTGTTCTAATCTATCTTTTTATGCATTGTAGGATTAACAAGATGTTGATTTGGAGAGAATGTGAGCATGAGGACGTGGACGAAGCCTGAATGCTCCATTTTCCCACAATGCAAGCATTAAGGGCATGCAGTCTGTATAAATTTTGGGCCATCCAAGGCATGAGGGCACAGGTAGACCTCCTGTCATGGCTGGTAAACAGGTGGAATGTGCAAGACCAGTGTTTCATTATTGGCGGACACCGGCTCGAAATTGAGCTGGAGGATATTTATTTTTTGACTGGTTTGTCCAAGAGGGGCGAACAAATTTCCTTATTTGGGACTAGGCCAGGTGGCCAAACTGTCGCTAGCCTTCAACAAGAGTTCTGTAATGATGAAGAAGACCTCAGGGAAAAACAGATTGATATAAAAAATATCATCCGTCCCAAGCTGAAAGTGATTTCATTTACTGTTAGCAGACTATGTGGGAGTGCCGCACTGCATGTGGCTACCGGTTCCCAGATGCGCATTGATGTGGACTATTTTCGCGGCACCATCTTCAACTGGTGCGAAGCTATGTTGGCTAATATAAAAGGCCAACTAACTAGAGCGAAGAATGGAAAACTAAATAACTTTCGATATGGATCCATAGTTGTCACCTTTTCTCTAGAGAGGATCCCTATGCTAGCTCCACAGAGTATTCTTGTTGATGTCGGTCGTCTTCGAGAACCTAGGATGGTTCGTTGGGTCGCACTGATGGCCCGTCATGGTATTGAGGGCGCTGAGATTGTTCGATTTCCTTCTTCATATTTTCGTTGGCTGGATCGCCAAATTTTTTTCATAGAGGAATTTCCATACACCGGGATAGATTTCTGCGGCAACCGAGAGATGAGTCTCCCAGCAGGGGAATAGTGGGATGAATCAGGTAAAATCATTTTCAATGAATTTTAAATTCTAATTTTTTATTTTTATTTTTGATCGTCTTGTCAATTAATAACCAAAAGTTTTTCGAATACAGATGTGGGCCCACGGGGACCAGCCCATCTCCAGCCTTATGACAGAAGACAACCATTTGCAGCCGTACCAGCCCCAACAGGCCAATCAACAGAAATCTTGACTGATTTAGAGCATCATTTAGAGCGTTTGACTCTAGATATTCCAGAGACAGACATAGATGACATCCCACTCAGATTGCAGAGATACGTGATTGGTGTTCCAGGACCTTTTAGGAGGTTCCTATGCAGGGTGGCTCGGGCAGTGGTTTCTTATCGTGATCACCATTAGTGATGGGATGATCATGTTGTAGACTCATATTTTTGACCTTTTGTGTTACTATTTTTCCAATCATAAGGTGTTTCCAACCTATGATCGAAGACGATGTATATTTTTTTAAAACACTTCTATACTATGATATATCACTATTTACCGGCTATCTGTGTTCATGTTATGAATGTTGTTTTGTTTTACTGTTTTTTGATTATTGCAAATGTCGATTTATCACACTAAAAGAAACTGCGTCTGCTAATGTATTTAAATGTCTTGGAATATGTTGATATTGAATGTAGTCAAATTCACGTTCCAAGAGACGAACTCTTAAAAATAACCGTAATAACACTGGATTTCTAATGGCATAAACCTTGTTAAGCTGTAATACAACAAGTTCAGAATCCAACCTAACAATCAAACTCCGAATTCCAAATGATATGGATTCAGATAATAACTCAATCACTGCACTATACTCGACAATGTTATTCATTTTTTGACCAAGGCTTACCCCATGCATGGATATTAACTCATCAGAGGGTGAATAGATAACCCAAGTTGCGGAAGATATGTTCCGTGTACTATGACAAGCACCATCAACAAAACCAATGTAGGTTTGAAGAGATGTCGACATATACGATATCAAGAGTAAAACTCAGATAAGCAGGAATAGTGATAAACACACTTCTAAACTAAGCACGCTTTTCTAATCTAAAACACACTAGCAGTAAAGAAATCTAATCTAATAAAAAATCTCCATACCAAGTTAAGCATAGTATCGCTTCAGATAAAGCCCATTTCTGGGTTTATCTAAAGGGACACCGTCAAAATCTATCAGCTCATAGGCCCCTTTTGCCAGCTTTCGCTTAACAATGAAAGGACCATGCCACATGGGCATGAATTTCCCAGCTCCTAGCTTATCATTGGCTTGATCATAAACTAAGACTAGGTCTCCTTCTGAAAAATTTCGAGGGGTAACACTTCTATCATACTGAGCTTTTATTATTTTAACATGAGCCTTGTTTGCTACTACGGAATTTCATCGATTCTCATCCAGCTAAGCTAAGTACAGGAAACGTTTCTCCTCTTCAGACGTAGATGGGAGTAATTCTATGGCTAATTTTAGTGACGAAATTTCGCATTCCATCGGCAACACAGCTTCCAGACCGTAAACGAGTTGAAAGGGAGTGAAACCAGTTGATGTTTTTACTGAGGTTCGATATGCCCAAAGTGCTAAAAACAGCATGGAATGCCAATTAGTTTTGTGAATACCAATAATTCGTCTAATCATGGTGACTAAAACTTTAATTATAGCTTCGACCAGACCATTGGCTTGTGGATAATATGGAGTGAAAATATCATGGTGCAGGCCAAGTTGATCTGTCAGTTCAGTCATCATGACATTTCTAAAATGACTTCTATAATCTGTAATAATGGCTTGAGGAACACCGAACCTAGCAATTATGTGATTAAATACGAAAGTTGCAGCAGTCTTGCCGTCAGCCGAAAATGTAGGCATCGCCTCGGCCCATTTAGTAAAATAATCCACTGCTAAGATAATATATGCATGCCCCCTGGCCAAGTGAGGGTTACATGTAATAAAATCGATACCCCATTTCGCGAAAGGACCAACAGCAATTATGGGATGAAGAGGAGCTGGTGGCGCGCACATTTTACGATAAAAAGTTGACAATTGTGGCATTTTCGGACTGCATAAATACAATCTTTGAATAACGATGGCCAAAAATAGCCAGCGCACAATATATTTTGGGTTGTGGCATACCCAGACATATGACCGCCACATGCTCCAGAATGGCAATCATTTAATACCTTTTCAGCTTCTTCATGAACAAGACAGTGTCTGAAAATGGAATCCGCTCCACAACGATAGAGTGTATCACCAATAATATTATACTGTTGGGATTGGAAGCGTATTTTCTGTCGCTGAGATTGTGAAATTTTGGGATGAAAAGATTGGGTTTGGAGATAAACAATAATATCTCCATACCATGGATCGAGAGTACTGATAAGAAACAGAGATTCTTCCGCAATGGGCTCTTCTGCCACAGTTTCAGTATCAGAAGAGGGAAAATCACACATCAGTTCCGCAAATACCAAAGATTTCTTTGCCTTGGATTTCTCAAACTCCAAGTCAAATTCCTGCAGGATAACTATCCATTTGGAATACTTGCCCCCTAGTAATTGTTTGGTTAAAATATACATCATAGGGTTGCAATCAGAAATGACTATGTTTTTACGTAACAAGATGTAGTGCCTAAATATTTGGACAGCTTGGACAACTGCCAATGCCAATTTCTCCACATGTGTATATTTGATCTCAGTCGGATGCAAATTCCAACTAAGATAGTAAATCACATGTTCAGTATGAGGTTCGTCTTCCTGAACTAACACCATCCCAATGGTGGAATGAGAAGCAGCGAGATACAAAATGTAATCCTGGTTGTAGTTGGGAGGATGTAATAACGGTGCATGGGTCAACGCGTGTTTAAGTGCATCGAAAGATCGATCAGCGATCTCGTCCCAAAAGAATTGAATATTCTATTTCAACAACTGGGTGAAACCCTTTTTAAGCTCGGCATAGTTAGGAATGAACCAACGTAAAAATTTTGCTTTCCCTTGCAAACTTTGGAGTTGGCGTAAAGTCGAAGGAGGAGGTAATTTAACAATAGCTTCGACCTTCGACGGATCGACGCAAATGCCTGATTTTGAGACAACAAAGCCCAGTAAACGACCCGACTCAACACAAAAAACACATTTGTGTGGATTCAACCTAATCTTATAATGCCGACACCTCATAACGATAGCTCGTAAGTGTGTGAGATGGTCGGCCCTGCATGATGAATGAGAAGGTAAATCATCGAGGTACGGCTGCACAATGTGCTTAATGTCATGAAACGCATAAGACATTGCCCTTTGAAAATTTTCTCTAGCGTTCTTCAATCCAAAGGGTGGTTTGCGATAAGAAAATGTCCCCCATGGACAAATAAAAGTTGTTTTTGGTTGATCAGCAGAGAGTATGTTTATTTTATTATAGCTGGAAAAGCCATCCATAAAGGAAAACATTTCGCTACCGGCACAATCATCGATTATCTGATCGATATAGGGAGTTGGATAATTGTCTTTGGGACAGGCTCGATTAATATCCCTATAATCGATACATGCTCATATCGTTCCTTGTTTTTTAGTCACAGGAACAATATTTGATACCCAATCCGTTAAGGGAATTGGATAAATGAAACCTGCACGCAGCAGTTTTTCAACTTCTGCTTTGATAGTAGCAGCTTTTCTAGGATGTATTTGACGTAAACGTTGACGAACAGGTTTGGCATCCGGGTAAGTCTTGAATTCATGTATGATGATTGACGGATCAATTCCTGGCATTTCTTCATAAGACTAGGCAAACACATCATGGAATTCTTGAAATAGGGCTTTATAAGCTTTAATTTCATCTTAAGTACAACAAGCACCTATATGAATGTTTTCAATTATTCCTGGTTTTACTGAAATGTCAATTAGAACCGTTCGAGAAATATTTTCCAAATTTAATTCAGAATCAGGATTTTGCAATGGATTCTGGGGTTCTTTGACATATTCAGCATTAAAAATTGAAGCGAAATCATCTTCAAAATGATCTGGTTCAAGTAAAAACGAATATCGGTGATGCAGATCTTCCCATGGTAAATCATCAACAGACAAAAATTCACGAATTTTCTCATCAGTATGAACAATATCCGGAAATGTCGTTGTGGCTGAACTGGATATAGAAAGTGATTCCTCATAGATCCCATTCATTGGATCTATTCCAGTTGAAGAGGTATCGGAAAGTGACTGTACGGCCTGGTATGCAAGTTCAAATGGACTCAAAGGCATCATGCCCTCAATTGAATCTAACTCGAAATCAGAAGGTATCATCCAAGGATCATCAAACATAATAGTATTTGACGAAATCATGTGAATAGTTGCAATGGCAGGCGATACATTAGGAGGAGGAAAGGTAAAAGTTCCTAGTAAACCAGAATCTTTAACTAATCCTACTCCAACATCATTATAAGGGATAGTTGCTTTACCAACATGCTGGATTGTTACTATAGAGGCTGGGACGGAAGAGAAATAAGTTAACTGATCTATTGTGACGATATTTCCTTGATATGGAAATTTTATGAGTCGAAAGACCAAAGAAATAATAGCAGTCATCGCATAAAACCAACTGTGACCTAGAAGAAGGTTGTAATCTAGAGGGGCATCAACCACTTCCACATCTATATTTATGGTTTTACCTTCGACCCCTATGGGTAAATCCTGCAAAATACCAAAAGGGTGAAAACCTCGACCATCAAAAGCCTTAAGAATCGTCAGATATTGGTTAAGTGTAGGAGAACCAAGTGATTTCCAACACTGAATCGACATAATACACGTTGAAGCCCCCTCATCAATCACAGTCCGATAGATCGGTCTATTTTTTACTAACACTGGTATCTGGAAAGCCATTTGATGAGGTAGACGAGGTGTACTATTTTCTAAATCGAAGATTATAAGATTAGAATCCCGAACATCTACAACTCCTATAGCATACAAAAGAAATTTACGCTGTGTTGGGCATGATTGCAGCACTTCCAAAGCCGACATTGCTGAAGGGGAAATAGCTAAGTCTTCAACAATGTTGTAATTTTGAGCAGCTCTCGCATGTGGATTGAAAGCTGATTTACGAAGAACACCTTTAGCAGGCGGTTTGATTATTAAGTCTGGATTTTGTTTCTCGATCTGTAGTGGACCATAAACAGGAGGAGGTGTAGTTGATGTATTTGCATTAGAATATTCTGCTTCCTTCCCATCAACAGGATTCTTAGTACCATAATCTTGCGATCGCGTCGCAATCCTTACATGAGACATCATCAAAATAGGTTCTTCTGAAGCAGTCGAAGTAGAACCAACCATCTTGCTATCTTGAGTTGGAAAAGGATCCTTCAACATAGCAGGTTGTTGTGAACCTTTGACGAATTTTGCAACTTCTGCACGATGTGGGCATTCTTTAGTGAAGTGATCCTCGTCACAAATGTAACAAGGGTAACTAGGCTTGCACTTTTCGTCATTGGATTCATTTTTATCAGTTTTCTCTTTTAATTTTTTCTTGTTTTTACCCTTCCCTTTCTTTTTACCACCTGATTTAGATTTAGTCGTAGATGTCTCTACGACATGAATGTCGGCAGGAATTTCAGGGGAAGATTCTCCTTTTGGGGAATCTGGTAAGGTTATAATAGGAGAAGAATTATTTGAAGATTTCTTCTTACTTTTCGTGTTGACTGTACCAATCATGCCATCCACAGCATGAGACCTTGAAGGAGCAGCAGCTATCTGACCTTGTTTTGGAAGGTCGGGGATTTTTTCATGTAAAGTACCTGACTGCGTGTAAACGAGATCAAGGTACTGAGCTTGAGAAATCACTTGCTCTTCAGTAAGAACACCGGCCTTAGCTACATCTTTAGTGATCTTGGGTAACAATGATTTAACAAACCATTCTGCCAAAATTTGATTTGGAATATAAACTTTCACCAAACACCTTCTACGTCGCCATTCATGAATATGATCAGAATTATATGTAGACGTAGATTGCTTAAGTGAAGTTAATAATTCCGTGCCATTGTCGTATCTAACAGGAAACTGAAAGTGAGTCAAAAAGGCAGTTGCTAACTGACTGAAATTATGAAACGAGCCTCGTGGTAACTCAATGTACCATTTGGCTGCAAGACCAATAAGAGTTCTTTGGAAAAGACGTAAGCGAATCGAATCATCAATAATTGAATTAGACGCACACCAGAGGTGATAAGTAATGACATGATTTGATGGATCTTCTCCTGACTTACCTTCAAACTTCGGTATATCACTGGGCAACTTATTCGGCATTGGCGGCCAATACGGATAATAGAAAATCGTATCATTCATAAGGCGCGTCAAATCAGGTAAATCCAAAGTTGCAATAAATGGTAACTGACGGTTAGGGTCACGAAAAGCTTGAGTAGCCAAAGCAGTTCCAGGAGGTGGATACACAGGATAACTGGGAATTGGATTTGCGTTAGGAATCATGTAACCTCTTGGAAAACCAGGATTAATCAGACCAAACTGGGGTTGTTGAGGCTGCTGATAAGTGTAGCCAGGGTACGGTTGATACTGATAATTTGGATTTTGTGAACCAAGACCGAATTGAGGATATCCCTGGTACGGTTGATACGTGAAGTGTGGTTGACTTGTGACAACTGTACTCGTACCGGCTTGTCCTCCAGGTATCTGAACCGAAGTCTGGACGGAAGGCCCTGACTGGGGTATAGAGACTTGAGGGATTTTCCCGGATATAGGGATAGTCGAACTCGAAGTTACAGATACTCCAGAAATAGGTGTTACAGGTTGGACAGACGCAGCAGCAGTAGCAGCAGTTTGAGGCGGAGTCTGAGGTGTACTAGGCGCAGACTGCTCAATAGAACTAGGTGCATGAGTTTGAATTGTAGGCTGGACAGGTTGCTGGGTTGGACCAAAAACCAAAGGCTGTCCAGGTAGGTTGAAAAGGTAACTGCACATTAGGCTGCATAGGCTGTTGATATTGGGACGGATCCCACACCATATTCATTCTGGGATATTTTCCCATAGAAGGTTGAACATAAGGACCATAACCTGGTTGAACATAGGGTTGATACGTGAATGGTAAATTTCCGGCTCCTTGAACAGATGACTGACCAGAAGGCTGTTGGTAGCCTTGAATTGGGTACTGACCTTGAGGTTGATAACCCTGAGGCGCGTACTGAAGCTGGGGTTGATAAGGACCCTAAGGAGCATATTGAGCCTAGGGTTGACCCTTGGGTGTGTACTGTCCTGAAGGTTGATAACCCTGAGGTATGTACTGCCCTTGGGGTTGTCCCCAAAAATAGTATGACTCCACAGTTTTTCCTGGGAAAAAGCTAGCTTGAGGTTGACCCCCAGGTGGTAACTGACTTCCTGAAGGTTTCCCCCCAGGCGGTAACTGAATACCTTGACGTTGCCCCCCATATGGTAATTTACGTCCCTGAGATTGTCCGCCAGGCGGTACCTGACTGCCTTGAGGTTGCGGATTCGGAATATTACCAGACATCATAAAAATTTTCCCTTCATTCGACGTTTCAGTTTTAATTCCACTTAAACCAGATGATAACACGCTTTCAATCGGTTGAGGAGATGCCCCCAAGAAAGTACCAGACAGAGCCTGATATCCCGAAGGAACATAAGGACCACCATGTAAAAATGATTTTGGTGTCTAGGAAAACATGGATGATTCTCCTGCCATAATGGATGACAGATAATAACCTCTGGGTGTTGGATGAAATGGAACTCGAGGTGGAGAAAAAGCAAGACCCAGATTCTCTAAAAAATTAGTTAAAGATAAGTACCAAGCAGTAGTTCGAATAGGGCTGTAGAAAATTGATTCACGTTCCCTAAGATGTAACGATTGAGGGGAATTGGGAAGAGATAACTCTTCGTCTGGATTAGTGAGTTCTTCAATAGAAATTATTCCAGATGGAAGATTGTCAGTGAAAATATTTCTTACCCTAGGTGAACCAAGATCGCTGGAAGTTGGTGAAATAAATCCTGAAAAAGTTTCCAAAACAGAAGGTTCAGTTTCAGGTTCAGAGATTTCAGGTTCGTCAGCCCATTCACTGGCAGGATAAATACTACCAGTAACTTCAGAAACTGAAATCAGCTCTTGAATGTGTTATGTTATGGGTGTTTGATAATCAGGATGAACCACTATGGATGAAGTTCCAACTTCTGTTGATTTAATCCTACCGCTACTAGACGATACCAGAGCACGAAGCCCTTCAAGCTGACTTGGTGAATATTCAGGGGGTTTCCCTTGTAGTCTCCGAGATTGTCTCTGAAATTCCGCCATGATTAATTATTTAAATAATCACACGCAAACAAAGAAAATTTCAAAGAAAACACCTAAAGTCTTTAAAGGAACAAACAGCTGAATCACACGCTTAAAAATATAGGAGTTCAAACCACACACAAACAGTAACTCCCTGTACTAAAAACACTAGTTGGTGATGAAATCAAACTTAGTATAAATTTAATACAGAAAGGGCGGTTGGAACAGTTACCCCGACAATCTTCTTAATGAAACAGACTGGCACAAGTTTCCTCACAAAACCATCTCGTGTGAAGAGAACCCCCCAGAGAGTCCAAGTGAGTCTAGTCGACGTCTACTCTAGGTACAGTGAGATCTTTCCTTCACCGTCACCTTAGGAAATAATCTTAAGATAATGGACACTAAGGTTACCAATAGTAACAAATATAACTCGGGGAACAGTCTACGATCCGATTTCATGTGCAAGGGCAGAGTAGCAAGCTCAATCCCCTTGAAGGTTCCTCAACATGGTTAATCCGAGGTTTACCGACAAGTGACCCCAGGCTCCTCGACAATGGTTAATCTGAGGTTTACCGTTTGTAATACGCGCAAAACCTTCTATCTTCCCCAATGAGATAGAATTGATTGTCTCAAAGGTTTGGATATGATCTCTTGATTGACTTCTTTAAGAGAAGCTTCCCAGATTATACAAATTACGGTTGGGTTTATTTCCTAACGCAAGATTTGTCTACTTGTTTGTTTTACTACCTTGGAGAGTTAATTACTCCCTACTCCAAGATAATATCCTAAGCTATGTTGGTGATAAGAGCCCTAGAAAATAAAAAGATTGCTAGATAGATTTTAATTAAGCATTACTTTTAAGAGTTGTTTCTTAAGTCAATGGGTGCGGAAGTGAAACTTTGATGGTGTGAAAACTCGACTTCCAAAAACACTAAAATGCACCTAAAAATGATAATCAGATCGTTTCCTTTCAATGAAATTATAATTAAGGAAAAGTTGGAGAATGCAATCCTTTTAATGAACAATTCCTTCTTTAAACATTAAGAGCAATTGAAAGAAAATATTTTTGTCTTTTCAGCAATAACTCAAAAACAAAACAAACTATCAAAGATCATAAGAAAATCCTTTTACTTTCAAACTTGAAGCTACAGAACAAGTTTTCTTCAAAAGAGATCTATAAAATTCTATGAAAAACACTCAAAACTATCAAACTAATTATGAGACCTACAAATTTTAATAACCTATTTGAATAAAAGCTTTACAATTTTTTTTGAAGAATGTTTTACTTAGTTATTCAGAAAACTAAGGATCTATTTGTTCAGAATAACAAACAGATCAAAAACACTCAATTATGTTTTATGTTTTTATAAAAAATGAAATTCAAAAACTAATAAAAAAGTTTCTTTTCGAAGATTTGCAAAGAAACAGGCAATTCTATTTCTCAATAAGGGATGATTTCACAATCAGGCCAGATTCAACAAAAGACAAAATACCAATGTAATCTCAGGTATTTTAAACAGTCAATGCTTCGAATCGCTACAAAGACCAAGCAAAAGACAATCCAAAACGCAAAACTTCTAGAAAATCATCAAAACACCAATACTAGTAAGAATATTCATTCACAGAAAGCTTTTGACAGAAACAATCATTAATCTGGGCAGAAATAAAAAATTCTAAATTAAAATAAAGATAAACTAAAGAAATAAATCTAAAGGTTTTTCAAAATTTTAACAGGGTCCACAGTCTTGCAGAAGGAACAGGTGCGGTACCGCACTGTTTACTAAAGAAAAAATGCGAAACTGCCCACATTGTGAAAAGAAGACAAAGTGTGGTCCCAGGAAAAATTAAAGAAAAACATAAAATATCTCAAAATTTTCAAAAAAAAACAGAGAAAACCTAAGCTAGCCAGGCAAATGTTTATCAATCAAAAACTAGGAAAAACGTTTCCTCAAATCAAAATAAAGAGAACCAAAAACAACAAGTTCTTTCCCCAACAGAGTCGCCAATTTGTTGGAGGATTAATCCGTCTTGCGGACAAGACTGATCTCCCTAGTACTAAAAGTATCTAGCAACAAACAGCCAAATAGACTAATCTTTCTCTAAGCATATACGATCTATGAAAAGCTCTATAGAGGTGTTAAGGACTTACCGTTTGTCCAGTGCTTGTTTGAAGTCGTTGTTTTCCCTCGCGCGCTTGAAGGAGTTTTCCTCGTAAACCTGCAGTCACAAACAAGAAAAATATTACATAGCACCTGTATAGGAATCATCATAAACCATGCTTATCATAGTGATCAAGGAATCTATGAAATAAACCATTGATTGAAAGCTTTATTGAGAAAAATGAGTATATTTGTATTAATTTCAAAAGAAGAAAATCCTTACAACCTGAGCCTTGATGTTGCACATGACTTTCCAAGGTCTGAAGCAGGAATCTCCTTTACTTTGATAAGCTCTGCACTCCTCCAACCAAGACTAATAGAGGTATGTAATCTCTCCTCACAAAAGTCTTAATCAACTGAGTCTGAATCTCAACAGCACTTAACTTCAAATATTCTAAAGCTTCAACTCCCTTTGAGGCTACCCAATGCCTCTTTTTATAGTAGAAAAGAAGAGGTTTTCTATTCCAAGTATGAAGGGATTGAATCCTCCTTCAAAGGGATAAGCTCCTCACATCAAGGGGTTAGCTCCATAAGGTAAGGGATACATGCACCTCATAAGAGCGGTTCTGCCACCGCAAAATCCATTCTAGAAGCTTCCAGATTTTACTTTAATTGAGATTTTTGGAATTTACTTGCGCCTTTTTAATATTACAGGGATCTGCACCTATAACAAAGATAAAGTGCATTCAGGTATGCAGGATAGCTGAACATTGGGTGTGGGACCGCAGGCAAGATAGCCAGAAAGTGCGATACCAAAGTTTAGGAGACTTTTAGGAACTTTTTCTGATTTTCAGGGCTTGACATGAGGAACTAATATGTTTAGACTTGCAAATGGAGAAGTATGAGTTATAATGAGCTTATACACATAGCAGAATGTCAGGATGAAAATTTTTAGTGTAACAATATGCCTTGGGTGATATCCCATAATGTGTATAGGATATCCAAATTTTTCATTCATCTGTAAATTGGATATGTGTGGGTGAGTGATAATTCTAGATGTTTTAATGGAGGAAGCAATTTATCATACAATAATATTGCTAAGATAGTGAACGGGTCAACAAATTTTTCTATTTTTCCAACTATGAAGTCTACAATTTTTTTTGCTTCGACGAAGTGCAATGGTCTCAATAGTTTAAAGGTGATCCTTCAATCCTATATATTTTTCTATAGGAGTTCAAGGATTTTGGATTTCTTCTTCTATAATCAGTTCATGGGGAGATAAAGCTAGATTAATATCCTCACAATGTTGATTTGATGGTTCTTGGTGTTGAAAATGGCAACAACAAATATTGAAAATGGCATCAAAAGATGCTTCTAATTTAAGTTTCCCTTAATTAAATTAGAAGTAAATTGTAATTCCACATCACATGACAACTTGTACGAGTTAACTAAGTCAGGAAGACTTATTTACTTCATTCCATTCGAGTTTGGGGTCAAATTGGAGGCATGTAGAGTTCACTCTATGTTTTAGGGGGTCCAATTGCAATTTGTTTTGAGTTGTGATTGTTAACTTAATTGTTTGAGTTAAAATCAATTTAACTAGTTCTAACTGATAGATGATATACTGAGGGGTCCAATGAATTAAATCGGATTTAATTCACATGCAGTGATCAATAAGATAATTGATAATTATCTATAAATAACTCATGCATGTTAGTTCTGAGAAAGACCCAGTTGATATTGGAGTTAAAGGGAAGTGTACTATTAGTTGTATAATCATCCAAATTGTACAGGTGGTGCATGCAGTGAGAATAAGGCCTAGAATTTCCTTTAAAAGGAGGAATTAAGGCACAATTTTATTCATTTTTTTGGTGAGCATGAGTTGGTGAGACCAAACAATAGGAAGAAAAAGTTTGTGTGTGGAGCTTGTGAGAGAAAGGTGTGTCAAGAGAAGTTTTTGAATAGATTGGTAGTGAGACAGTCAGAGATAGTGTAGAGAGCTCTCAAGCTTGAGAGAAGAATTGTACTGTTTCATATTCTTTACATAATGAAATATACAGATAGCGAGGTTTTGAGCAGTTTCTTTCCCCATATACATTTTTTGTTGTGCGATTGATAATTTCTTTCTCTTACTTTTTATGTGATTGCGCAATCGAAATTGGTTTCCGAAATTTGTGAAAGGATTCAGTATTTTTTTTTAGTACATTACAAGATAATTTGAATCCTTTTGAATAATTTCTACATGGTATCAGAGTAGGAATCACAATAGAAGAGAAGAACCAATTTTTTTTTTGAACAGGTACATCAAATGTGCAGATTTATTCTTCATGACTAGCAGCAAGTCAATATGTATTTTAATGGCTTGAGACTTGAATATGCCAATATTGATGGAAATTACATTTACATAGAATGGAAGGAAATGATAGAGGAAATTCTATAGGACAACATAATGAAGGAATTATTATACAATGATATTCCCCAGCCCGCCACAGTAGATGCTCAACTTCTTGATGCATGGAAGAAGAAGGTAGCAAAGGCGAGAAGGATCTTGTTAGAAGGAGTTCGAGATCATATTGTCTCGAAAATCCATGGAAAGGAAACTCAATATGATATGTGGAAGGCCTTAACATGGAAGGCCTTAAAATATCTGTTTCAAAATAGAAGTTGCCACAGGAAGCTAGTGTTGAAAGACAAGCTTAGAAAGATCAAGATGGAGGAGGACGAGACGATACCAAAATACTTGATGAAGTTCACTCAATGTCGATATGAGCTTGGAAGTGTTAGTGTGACAATATCACATGATTATTTGGTGAGCCTAACACTTCTAGGCCTTCACAAGAGCTGGCATAGCTATCAAGACTCACTGAATGGGAGGGTGAAGCTACCAGAGTGGGAGAGATTGTGGTCTGAGTTGGTACAATAATAATATTTTTCATTAGTCGTAAAAGGAAAGAAAGCCTAGGGAAATAAGTCCCCAGGCATAGAGGGCAATAGATACTTGTCCAAGAATAAGTGTTTTCACTATCACAAGTATGGGCACTATGACACGAAATTTCCACAGAAGGCAAGAAACAAGGAGCCTGCAATTGCAACAGTAGGTGCATCTTTAGCTTCACAGTTTGAGCTTGATTTTACTCTCATTGTATGCATGGCCAGCACTATAATGGGATGCATTTCATATCTCAACAATGATGCCTCATTCAATATGATGGGGAATATAGATCTCTTAAGTTAATTTGAGGAGAAGGACCTCCAATAGAACATAGAGTTTGGAGATGACGAGAGGTATAGCGTGACCGACATAGGTACAATTACCTTTTAGTGGGAGACTTTTTTCCCTCTCAAACTAAAATATGTTTTGTATTTTCCAAGAATAAAGAAGAATCTTGTTTCTGTAGTGATATTGGAAGACCGTGGCTATGATGTGATATTTAGCAAAAGGAAAGGTTTTCCTTAGACACATCGCCACAAGATGGGTGAAATAAATCGATGTTCGAGTCAAGAACCTGTATGCTATCAAGGTCAAAGATGCATGAAAATATTTAAGGAGCAAAGAAAAGGTTAGAGACTTCATGGTTGATATGGAGAATGAATTACCTCTCAACATGTAGCCTCAAAAGAAGCCTTAGAAGGTTATGGAGCAACCACAATTGCAAAAGAAGAGATAGATCAAGTGGAGGCATCCACTCAAGTAGAGACCTCCAGTAGGGGGAATTTTGAGCCAGGTGGGTAGAGAGAGCACATGCAACCATACCTCCAAGTGAGAGGTGGGGTGATGTGAAAACATAATCCCAAGAGAAAAAAATTGAGTAGGTTCCATTGAGATGTCTAGTCTCATGGATCATTACTTGGCTACAAGGGCTCATAGGACATAGTAGCATGATGAATCAATGGTGATTGATGCAGTCATATTTCAGAGTGACAAATGTAGAGACTAGAAATGGTCTAGTACTAGAGCACAAAGCAGAGTTGGAACCAATGCAGATGTCACATATGCAAATCCATCAGTAGCTGAGAGTTTTCAATAGACAGTGCAGTAGCTAGTAGCAGTCAGAGACTCTGGTGACAAATGCATCATACTGATTTAGGTTGGATTTTTTTTCAGTTTCAGAAGTTGCAGTAGCAACAACACTAGAGAGCAGTGTTTCATTCAGAACATTCCAAAGGTACCGGATCAGGATAGATTTTAATTATTTTCTTGTTGAGAGGGAGTGTTGAAAATGACAAGAAGAAATATTGAAAATGGCATCAAAAGAGTCTTCTAATATAATTTTCCCTTAATTAAATTAGAATTAAACTATAATTCCACATCACATGACAGCTTGTATGAGTTAACTAAGTCATGAAGACTTAGTTGTTTTAGTCAATTCGGGTTGGAGGTAAAAATGGAGGCATGTAGAGTTCACTCTAAGTTTTAGGGGGTCCAATTTCAGTTTATTTTGAGTTGTAATTGTTTAACTTAATTATTTGAGTTAAAATCAGTTTAACTAGTTTTGCATGATATATGAGCTAGTGAGAGTTCGAGTGAATTAAATCTGATTTAATTCACTTGCAGTGATCAATCATATAATTGATAATTCGCTATAAATAACTCATGCATGTTAGTTCTGAGAAAAACCAAGTTGATATTGGAGTTAAAGGTAAGTGTACTATTAGTTTTATAATCATCCAAAATGTACAAGTGGTTCATATAGTCAGAAGAAGGCCTAAAATTTCCTTTAAAAGGAGGAATGAAGGCACAAGTTTAATCATTGTTTTAGTGAGCACGATTTGGTGAGACCAAGTAATAGGAAGCACAAGTTTGTGTGTGGATCTTGTGAGAGAAAAGTGTGCCAAAAGAAGCTTGTGCATAGGTTGTTAGTGAGATAGTCAGAGATAGTCTGGAGAGCTCTCAAGCCTGAGAGAATCATTGTATTGTTTCATATTCTTGACTTAATGCAATATACATATAGTGAGGTTTTGAGTAGTTTCTTTCCCCAGATACATCTTGTTTCTTGTGACTGATAATTTCTTTCTCTTACTTGTTATGTGATTGTGCAATAAAAATTGGTTTCCATAATTCGTAGAAGGATTCAATGTTTTTTTTTAGTACATTAAAAGATCAGTTGAATCCCTTTGGATAATTTCTACACTTGGTAAAGAATATTTTGGCATTTCATTGAAGGATTTCATCTTCTCATACAATTCATATTTCATTTAGAGATTGGTATGTGGATCGAAAGGATAATTATTCTCTTACTTGAGATATTTTTGTGAGTGATTATTATGATTCCTCATTCTTGATTTGGGAGGCTTCTCTCTCTTTGGTTTGTGTGGATTCTAAGGTTCTAGGAGATAAAAGGTCCATACTTAACGAAAATGACAACTTTACTTCTAAATAATAAGAGGCATGGGTATATGAATTAATTGGATCATTTTTTGCTTAGTTCTTCGACGAGGGAGGTGAGATTGAAGTCTTTAATGTAATATAACTAAAGTGATGTCCTTTTGGAGTAGTTTTTGAAATAGTATTTTTAATTTTATTTATAGGTAGTTATTTTGTAAATATTTTTTCCATGGCTCTTTTTGGGCATATGTACATTAAAGTCTTTGGATTCACTTATTTTTTTCCATTGTAACTACTTTGAAGGACTTCCGAGGGTCGTGTTCTCATTGAGAGAGCGTAATCAACTATATAACTATGCCTCTCAAATATATATGTAGTTTGTTAAGAAAATTTTATATTTATGTTGTTTAAGGGCTTTGTGGAGAGATACATAAATTAAAAAAAAAAAAAAAAAACACGACTTTTCTCCCTAAAAATAATTAAATAATTTTGTTGTGAAGTAAATCCACTCTATGGACAGAGGTGATCCCTACTAGCCCAGATCGGATCTAGCAACAATCGTATCACGCTAAGGCATAGGTTCCTAATTACAATAAACCAACTTGCGAAGAAGGCCTACCTCAAGTCCAACGCTGTTGTTCGTAGAGAAGATGGTGCTCCCATTTCCTTGCTTCAGCAGATCACAATCCTCTCGCTCGCCGTGATCGAACACCTGCACACACAAGAAAAATGACAAACACAAGTGTAAAACCCAATATATGCAATTATGTATCAGTCAGAGAAGACAAAACTCATGATCATAATGAACAATACGAATGGAACCATAACCAATAGTTGCTTTTCATTAATTCATACAAAGGAAAATACAACCTGGCTCTGACGCTGAACCTTCCTTTGGCGAGTCGTCGGCAGAATACATCTCGGTAAAGCTTGTCGGGAATGGGGACAAGCCTCTCTCTTCGATCTTCAATCTCCTTGCTATGGATTTGGCACTATGAGGACTATTGCAACATTATTTAGGCTATGAAGGCTCTTGTAGATTCAACCATTCAGCCATTCAACTATTCAGCCATTCAGCTATTCAGCCCCTTCATGAATGGAAGATGGCTATATTTATAGAGGAGAGGAGGAGGTTGGGATCCCTAAAATAGTGGAAGGGAGGCCTTATCCCTTTGGAGGTTCCCCATAAGGTGGAAACAAGAGGCCAAAGGAGGAAGGCAGTGGTTATTCAGTCGAAACCACTCCTGATGACTCATCCACGAAGTTGTTGTAATCAAAACTTTTCCTCTTTTTTTAAAAAACTTTCCATAAGCAGATTGGCGCGGGTGCTTAACTAGGACAGAGCGCCAACTAGCGCGGGCTCAGTGTTAATTTTCCCCATTGGCGCGAGGACATAACGGGCTACCAGCGCCAAGGAAAAAATAGGTGTTTTTAGGGGTCTGCTCAGGAAATGATCAACAGAAGGAATGTTGTCCTCATGGAAAGGGATGCAATTATGGTATTTGCAAGGCATGACACTGCTTATTGATCACATAAAAAACCCTCCAATGGGTGAGATGGGGATTTCAGGGACGGTGAAAAATTACTGTGTAACAGATGCCCCCTAAAGCATGAGTCCTGAAAGAGAGAGAGAGGGCTGAAATGCTTTACGAGAATGTGTCCAACTGAAAACATTGCCGTCGAAAAACCTGCGTAGAGAAGTACAACTAATATCTCAAGTACATGATATATATGTGGTATGGGCGCAGCCATCCATAGCAGAGTATACAATAGTCCAGATTCAAGGCATGGACACAGCCATCCAGTGAGGATCGATAAATAGACTCAGGTATGGTCACAGCCATCCAGTGAATGAGTCATGTAACTAATCATAACAATCCACAAAATCACAGCCGGGATTCCAATAGACAAAATCCAGGCTCTTGCGCTCCATCTCAACCCGAACAGAGTACAAGTTCAAGCATGCGAATAAGTGAGCTGAAGTCGAACATGCAAGAACATCGCCTGATTACCAGCCAATAATGAAAGCTGTTAACAGACGCGAGAGGTACCACCAATAATGAAAATGGCCCTCAAGGTACTATAGGTAAAATCTACGGCATGTGAATCAGTGAGGTGGCATCGAACACCCGTAGAATCATTCGATCGGAGGCCAATGATGAAAACCTCACGTCGAACGCGAAGAACTTTCCATTGAGGCATGCAGGCTCCAAGGTACCAGAAGGGAGTCTCTAGATCAGCTTTCTGGATAATGAGCTGAAGTCAACGGGAAGTGACCTTGATCAAAGGTGGGCCATAGTGTTTCCCACATCATCGACACGAGACAAAGGAACATAATGTCTTTGTGAATCATGATTAGATGAGAATCAGAGGAAGGTTGAAATTTTGCAGAGGTCAACTTCTCTTGAACATATCGGCGGCACGACAGTGGATTTGGCAGTATTTGACATGAAAATATCAGAGGTCATGGTGACGAGGCATAGAGTATATGAGAGGTTAAAAGGGATCACCCAAACCCACGGAGGCAAGTAGAAAACGAGATGAGATGTTCCCAACCTGACACGAATGCAGACAAGTGCCATGTTCAAGAGCGACATACTGCCGACACGGCAATGATGCTGGTTCCATTTTTCCCCACCATTTCTGGCGAGTACCCCTTTATTTTTACACAAGCTTGAAGAGGATAGCATATGCTTGTCATATAAATCCGTCCTTTGGACGAATCCATCCTAGTACATTTAATGAGCCCTAGGAAGGAGAAACTCAAATATCATCATTAAGACTGAATCGAAAGTCATCAGGGTTTAACGAGTCTGACAAAGGGGGAACTCGACATCTTTTCATATTTAGAGAGTTTGAAAAGACAGCGGAAAAGTAAACTCCAACGGTCCCTTTTCGTAAATAGTTCCTTAGACCCGGAAAGGTAGAAAACTATGTCTGAGAAACCTCATAGTCGTGATAGGCTAGGGTATTCCTTTTTCGTAAGTAATCTATCCCAGCCCGAAAAAGGGGTAAACGTATACTGGGTAGATGTCATTTCGCAACCAATTTAACGAGATCAAAATGACAAGTGACTCGACAATCTTTTCATGTTTAGAGAGTTAGAAAAGATCTGAAAGTTGACTCCTCCTGAAGGAACGAGTGGTATAAAGGGTAGCAACTGGTTCCGATAATGGTGGAACTACTCAGAACAAGTAAAGGTTAAGAGGCTGGCTAACAAGACCACTCATCGCAACGGTTCCTCAGGAACGGTTAAAGCAAACCATGTGAATTGAAGGCATATGATCGACGAAGAGATAGTGGCGATGGAGTGAGAAAACCAAGGCTCATACGACAAAAATAGAGGTCGATGAAATGGCAATAAAAAATGGGAATGGTTTCATTTTTACACAAACGAGAATCAGAAAGCCTACGCAGAGAACTTGTTTTCATTTTTACACAAGCTTGAAACAAAGATAAACTATGCTTGAAACTAGTTTCATTTTTACACAAGATTGAAATGGAATCAAACTACACTTGAAAAAATTAAGCATGCCCCCAGCATGGTGACTCAATTAGAGGTACATGCCCCCCAAGCTTTAGTCCATATGAAAAGTAGGATGGAGTGAAGGTTCGTTACGAGATCGAAAGACTTGGCTGGGATTTTACGAGATCTTCGCAAAGACTCGAATTGGGGAATGTGTTTCATTGTTTAACAAGGTTGACACATTAAAAGAACTATCCTGCGGGACACCTTGTTTCGCATGGTTTAAGGAGCTTGGCAAAAAAGGAATTCTGCTCCCCGGCTTGTTTCATTTTTTAAGGAGCTTGACACAGAGCCAAGGAAATCTACTCCAACAACCTCATCATAATGAACAAGAAGTCATCGCTTCCAAGAGTTCCACTCTGATGGAAGGAAAAACATCCTGGAAGTCAGGACTTAATGCCCCCTTTTGATGCACAATGGTACTATCCTTGCTGGGTACAGGCACGGGGTAGGTAGCCACATAGTTGACCTGCGGTGGGGCAGATACAACAGGCGGATAAAAACTAGGAAGGGATGATGGCAGGCCAGTTGCCATATCAGGACCAAAGAACGAAATCTAATCAATGGTCACAATCCGTCCTTCATGCGGAAAACAGACCACACGAAAAAGGGAGGAGACAAGCGCTCCCATGGCATAGGTGTAATCGCGCCCCAAGAGCAGATTGAAATCCAAGGGGCCTGGAACAACCATCATGTCCATATGGACAGTTTTTCCTCCCAAGGTAACAGGTAACCTTGGAAGGATCCCTAACGGTTGACTAG
Organism: Pinus albicaulis; assembly: GCA_034641835.2. Taxonomy (NCBI): domain Eukaryota; kingdom Viridiplantae; phylum Streptophyta; class Pinopsida; order Pinales; family Pinaceae; genus Pinus; species Pinus albicaulis. The sequence continues at coordinate 755,450,929 of CM076580.1, forward strand.
TTCTTCTGTTAAATGCCAACAGATTCTGCATAACAGGCACAAGCGGCGGCGAACCGAAATCTTGCCAAGTAGTTGAGGATAGAAAACTAACAGACACGCCTTCATCTATAATGGTGCTGGGTACAACCAGACCAAAGGCCTGTACCGTTATATCAAAAGGCAAATAAGATGGAAGGCGGTATCCTGCAAATCGACTTCAATCAAAGGAAGCGACCAAACTACTCGGAGGGGCTACCATCAAACCGAGATGGTATTCCCCTGGTGTTACGGAAGAAGAAGGAGCATCCTCCACAACCTCCATCTCGAAGGTGGGAGGAGTATCCTCTGGGACCTCCATCATGGGAGGTGGAGGAGCAGCTTCTTAAGGTACAGGGACAGGAGATCACAGGGGACGGAGAATATTTCTCTAAGTCTAAGGAATACGAAGAAACCAAAGAAGAACCTGAGGGATGTGAGATCCAATCTCACGGAAAAAGACCGTTGCAAAGGCAGGGCGATTCAATCGATCCCATGACCAATGGTTGGTCGGGGATGGATTCCTAAATTTGAATTTGTGAGGGAGTGGGATTGACCAAGGATGACTCTTGACAATCATAGGATGTTTGGTGGGACTCGAAAGCCGATTATAACCGGCTCGAAAGGCATGGTGTAGAGAGGCAAGTTCAAGAATTGTCCAAAACTACGCTTGGCTTTCATCCATATATGGACAAAGGTGAATGGCATGAGTGCCCCACACACAACTTATAGGGATTGGAAAGCTTACCTTGCTTCTTAGGAGACTTACTGACACTAGTTGAAGATGTACCTAACGACTCCCAAAAGCCAAAGGAAATGGTGGATGACCATTGGACCATACTTTGAGCACCTTGGGAATGCCAGGGAAATCTCGAAGAAGATGGTCTCCCGTGCACAACATGCAAGGGAACTTGACTTTCCGCGGAGGGTTGGAAGGTTTATCAAGAGGAGACTTCTTAGGCGCAATAGCCGCAGAGCTAGCCTCTCCTTTATCGGACTTCTTCTTCTTTGTCTTCTTCTTCTTCTTCTTAGCCACCTGGTTACTCGAATCCAGACTTTCACCAGGCGAAGTAGAAGATGAGGATGCAGAAACAGGCGAAGAAGGGGAGAGGTCCATCTTGGAATCAACATGATGTTGTTCGGGCGAAGGAACTGATTGAACAGTAGCCGAGACATTCGGGACCACAGAGGTTGAAAACAACCAAACAGGCAACCCAACAGTTAACCCAGGAAGGGACAACATTGCCATATAAGGAGCACCAACATTTCCAAAAGGAGGAAAAGGACCAGGATTCCCATCGGAGGGGATTCCTTGGTTGGTGAACTCTGGAAAAGTTGCCATTAGAAACAATCTTCAGAACAACACCCTAAGGAAACTAACTTTAACCAGGAATATTTCGTGGGCAGTTAATTTTTAAAACATTGAAACAAAACTCTACTGTTTCATCTTTTAAGAGTCGAGAAACAGGCAAAAGGTGACTCTATCACTTTCAGATTGGAAACAAGCGTGAAAGGACAAGCGCTTGATGATATTTTCAAATTTAATGAGTCAGAAAAGATCGAAATGACTACTCTGGAACTATAGGCAAAAGGGTGTACCAGATATCCGTGAACTGCAATATACACCTTGGTTTCAAAATGAAAGAGAAATCAACCAAGGACTTGACGTACGTGCAGGCAATCTCCCCGAATGATGTGTCCGGTGTATTACGGGTATAAGGCAGCAAACTTGACTTCCTTCGAATAAAGGATAACAACCTAGTGGGGTCTCCCTTTATATACGCGATGGTACGGGGAGCACAAGTCCGTACTAGTGCTGTCTAAAGCCAAGAGGCAAACGACATCTACTAGGTTTAAAGACGCCAGAACACGTCTCTAGCCTAGACCTCTAAATATTTCGTTAATGTTTCAATGATTCCTTAGTGTAAATTGAATAAATTTTAATGTTTATCTTCAATTATGCTTCAATTTCCAGGCCCTAGCGAGTGTTATGTCTCAAAATATCTTAAATGCACACTACATGCCACAATATATCATTTCATTCGATGAAAGCTAATTACGAGAGAGTTAAGAGCTTTTCACACAATAACAAAATGATTAGACAACAACCAATGATATCTATAATGCAGCTAATGGAAACTAAAAGCTTTTCTTTCAAAGTTACTAATCACTAATAACACCGAAAATATTTAATTCACACTAACTGATCAAAAGAAAAAGAGTTTTTTTTTGTATTTTCAATGTTTAAGAGCAAAGTGCACTAAACAAAATGAAAACTAATGAAACAAGCAATTTGAGAAGCGAAAGCAAAAGAGTAAAAGCAATAAAATTTCACTCAATGCAAGCACACAATCAGATCTCAAATTGACAAAAAGTCCCTCAAATCAAAAGACACCCAAAGACTCAAATGAACCATGTAATCTAGGCCCAAAATGAGACAAGGCAGAATTTGAATGAAGAAGGAACCAATCACTCAAATAACGCAATAAAACAATAGACAACCACCAAATGAATGTAGAGAAGCAATCACAAAGTTGACTGAACAGAAAGGAACCACAAATCCCCAAGGGAGGCTCGACACACAATAGCACCTAGATGCCCTAGGGCTAAAATGTAAAACTGATAGAAACGGGCAAAAAACCAAAGGAAGAAGGTCACGGTCAGTCAAACAAGGCTCCAGAACACTCAAGCAGTCGAAAAAAAGAAACCAAAACAATAGATCAAGCTTAGAAAGCTCAAAATGAAGCAAAACCTAGCACCTTTCAGCATTGGCGCGACTGTCAGGTTGAAAGTAGCGCCATAATAGGATTGGCGCGGGTAGTAAACTGGCAACTAGCGCCAATTGGCGCGACTGTCATGCTATTAAGCACACCAGTCAAGTTTTCTATGAAAAAATAAAAATAAGCAATCCAAGAAGCAGACCAATGATGTTGGAGCTCAAACCAAAAGCCAAACTCACAAAAAGAGCTAGCCAAAAGAGCTGATTAAGCAAGCAAAGTCAAGAATCGACCGAAAGACAAGACAATACTCCAAGTGTTCAGTTCATAAACTAAACCAGAGATTGACTGAAGTAGAATTCATCTACTTTCGCTAATGCAAAGCAAGAGCGTTTCGAAGGCTATCTGGCTAACTTCAGGCTCCATCTGTAGTTTATAAAGCAAACAACAAGCTAACTCCCCAGTGGAAACACCAATTTTTTTTTAGGTAAATCCCCTCTGCGGACAGAGGCGATCCCTACTAGCCCAGATCGGGTCTAGAAACAATCGTATCATGCTAAGGCGTAGGTTCCTAATTACAATAAACCAACTTGCAAAGAAGGCCTACCTCAAGTCCAACATTTTTGTTCATAGAGAAGATGGCGCTCCCGTTTCCTTTCTTCAACAGATCACAATCCTCTCGCTCGTCGCGATCGAACACCTGCACACACAAGAAACACGACAAACACAAGTGTAAAACCCGATATATGCAATTATGTATCAGTCAGAGAAGACACAAATCATGATCATAATGAAAAATACGAGTGGAACCATAACTAATAGTCGCTTATCATTAATTCATATAAAGGAAAATACAACCTGGCTCTGATGCTGAACCTTCCTTCCGTGGGTCGTCGGCGGAATATGTCTCGGTAAAGCTTGTCAGGAATGGGGACAAGCCTCTCTCATCGATCTTCAATCTCCTTGCTATGGATTTGGCACTATGAGGACTATTGTAGTATTCTTTAAGCTATGAAGGCTCTTGGAGATTCAACCATTTATCCATTCAGCTATTCAGCCATTCAGCCATTCAGTCATTCAGCCCCTTCATCAATGGAATATGGCTATATTTATAGAGGAGAGGAGGAGGTTTGGATCCCTACAATAGTGGAAGGGAGGCCTTATCCCTTTGGAGGTTCCCCATAAGGTGGAAACAAGAGGCCAAAGGAGAAAGGCCGTGGTTATTCAGTCGAAACCACTCTTGATGACTCATCCACGAAGTTGTTGTAATCGAAACTTCACCTCTTTTTTTTTAAAAATTTCCATAAGCAGATTGGCGCGGGTGCTTAACTGGGACAGAGCGCCGACTTGCGTGGGCTCAGTGTTAATTTTCCCCATTGGCGCAAGGACATAACGGGCTACCAGCGCCAAGGCAAAAACAGGTGTTTTTAGGGGTCTGCTCAGGAAATGATCAACAGAAGGAATGTTGTCCTCATGGAAAGGGATGCAATGATGGTATTTGCAAGGCATGACACTGCTTATTGATCACATAAATGACCCTCCAATGGGTGAGATGGGGATTTCAGGGACGGTGACAAATTACTGTGTAACAAATTTAATTAAATTTCTACAATTAATTCACTTAAATGGAAGAGCATATTTCTACATGTGTGTATGTCTCCTAATAAAGGTGTTTTGCATCATGTGCGTGTATGTCCATGATTAATCATATAGTTCTTATGCACTTATAATTAATTTCACTATGAGGAAAACTGCCAAAAATAGATGATATGGATTGGATAACTATATTATTTTTCATCTATTTTGACACTTTCAAAGTGGAAAAAGTGGAGGAATCAGCTCACAGGACTAATTTTACTAATGGGACCCAGTTTGGAAAATCAGGGTTTGAAACATTTTAGGAGCAGTTTGAGGCATAAAATGGTGTTTTTTGGGCGATAAAACTTTTCTTCCCTAAGTGTGAAACCTTTTTTAGCTATTCTATACACAAATAATTTTCCAACAGTGTAAGAATTGTCTCAATTGGAGGTCGTATGCAAAATTTATGCCACTTGGAAGTTGAGCTTTAGGTTTTAACCACCATAATTCATGAGGATGCCATGCCAGCCCCCATTATTCATGGAAAAGCGGATACCCACGTGATCATGAAGAATAAGACTCTATAATAATCAATATCATATCTTTAATTCAGAGTTGAAGGAGTCAAACCTAACCACTAGTAGGCTATCGAGTTGTGTTATAACCTTGCCACCAGGAGGAAAAGGGGTTCTATTCTATTCGATTGCATTTTTTTCCAAATATGAGGAGAGTAGCGAAGAGTGGATAGGGAGAGAGAAAAAAAAAGAGAATTTGTGCATTGTAGCATCTCATGGGCCATAGGCCTCACTCCTTTGTACTTGCATCCATTTTACATTTATAGAAAGATAGTAGAGTGGCCACACCTTGTAGTAAGGTTCTCTCTCGAAAGGGTTTCTTCAAGTTATTTCTTGTGTTAATTTGTGAATTTTGAGTTTTATTTCATTTTTCTCTATTTTGTGCATAATTATAGTTTTCATGCATACACAATAAACAATAATTTATAGATCCAAAAATCTGAGGAGAAATAAACCCTCATAGTATAGATTTAGGATTTTAAACATTATTTTATCGTATCTATTGTGATGAACTATCCAATGGAACATCCATGACAATTTATGGATCATATTGGTATTAAAGCAATTTTCTTTGGGTATATTGTGTAGATTTTCAAGGGATCCAAATCGATTATAATCTGAAAGCCACAAAATCTTAGTCATAGCCAACGAATGTGTGGATAACCCTAATGATCCCACAAAGGAGAGGTTTGTATGGTTGGAAGCACAAGTTTCATATACAAAATATAATTTGAGCCGCCTCATCGTAGCCTTGAAAAATAAGCTTGGGCTATTTAGAGAAGATGGGGGGTTTAACACAGAGGTCTTATCAAAGGTAATATTAGGAGATTGGGTAGAAACATAGAATGAATCTAAGAAAGAATAAAAAAATATCAACCCAATTTGAGTGTCATGAACCATTCATAATCCATTTTCAAAAATGAAGTGAAGGAAAACATCAAGTTTTATAAAGGTGGTATTGAAGCTCTAAAGTTAAATCATTGATTGCAACAATTAGAATTTTATTTTATTTTTCATCATATAGAGGAAGAACAAAACATTTCATTTGCTTGGTTGAAATTAGAGGGCCATGAACTAACCTAGTGGTAAATCCACACTATGAATTTGAGGTTGGAGGTAGACCATCCAATTATTAAGTGGGAGGATTTAAAAACCCCCATAAATTCATAATTTTACCCTATCGGGTATGTAGAGGACTAGTGGATCCAATGGCATTACTTCAGGAAAAAGTAGGCTTAGAGCTGTGTATAGCAGTACACCACAGATTTTAGAAACATGGCCATAATGTTTGGTATCTCCCCAAAGAGCCCAAATTTAATCCTCAAGTATATGGGGGGGTCTACATAGCCATATACAGAAGGAAGTGATGTTATTCAAACCTAGATAGATGGGTGAGGCTTGTGTACAAGCACAGTACTTAGAGAACAAAGGATAGAATAATTTACAATCAATTGGGTCAAAGCAGAAGGAGCACTAAGATGCTTATAAGGAGGGGAAGAAGAATTCTACAGGGGGGAATATAAAAATATGGTAGCCACAACATGCTAGTGAAAACAACCCAACAACCACTGAAATAATTGTAGCATTGAAAATCATATAGAGAAGAAGTGTTGGAAGTGGTATTTAGAGCTTAACTCGAAGAAAAGAAATAAATATGAAAATAAGAAGAGCCTCATGGCCACTAATTATATCAAACAACTTGAAAGAATATCAAACGTGGATGAGAATATCATTTGTACCTCAGTGTGGAAAGAGATGCATTTGAGTATCCTTCAACAAAAATAAGAGAAAGAAAAGACCAAAATCTTCCATATAAAGATACAAGTCAACAAGAGAAATATTGATGCTCTATTCAACTCAGGATCAAATACAAATCCTATTGTAGTAGAGATGGTCAACAAATTGGGATTGGAATTTCATGATCATCCAAGTCCATATCCATTGGGATGTGTAAATAAGGATGTAGAAATAAAGGTAACCTAATAGTGCAAAATTAGATTGTCTACCAGTGTTGATTTTATTGATGAAGTAGAACTAGATGTAGTTCCCCTTGATGTATGTGGAGTGGGTTTTGGAAGTATCTATATGTAGATGGAATATGTAATCTGCGTGTGGAGAGCCAACCAATACTACCTCATCAAGGATGGAAAATCCTTCACTATCAAAGCACACAAGGGTGAGTTGAAAATTTTGTTGGAGTAACATCCTCGGGTTAAAGTTTCATGTAATAAAGGATAATAAAGTAAAAATATGACCAAGGTCATTGGACATGTATTCCAAGTTGAATGTTGGGAAACAATTTAGTGGGCATCACTTGTGGCTTATTAATGGCTATGGAAATTGGCAAAGGAAAAGATGCAATAATTGGCACTTAATTATGAAAATAAAGGAAAATAGGATAAAAGGAAGAAGAAGAGACAAAAATATGCGTGCAAGGGAAATTAGAAGGAAAATCAAGGAAAATGAACAAAAAGGGAAATCAATGAAAAAAATGCATAAGATAAATAGTTCACAACTTTTGTTTGTTTTGATCAGAAAGAGAGAGAGAGAAAGCAAGAAAAGGAAAGTAAAAGGAAGAGAAAGGACAAGTGAAGGAAAGCAAGGGAGCGCAAGCAAAAATTTGGATTAGGAGCTTCAATAGGAATATTTTGCAGGTAATAGGTTGAATGTGTGATTTCCTTGTTGGAATGTGAATGCATAGTACATGAATTTGATTATTTGGTTCATTTTTTATCATTGGCATAGGTTTTTCCTAGATTGATAGTGGTTTCAATATTTCCTTGCCATTTATTGGATAGCCATCGTGTGATGGGATTTCATTTTTGGTTGAGCTTTGGATTGTCAAAATATTTCGGATGTTCTGTGTGATATGGTCTCAAGAAAATTCACAAGGGTTTGGGGTGGATATGGTTTTCTCTAGGAATCCCTCAACAGGTGCATGGAGGCGGAAAAATTCCTTTAGGTATGGTGAAGAAAATTCTGAGGCATCCAAGCTTGTTTTGATTTTTTTAATCTCAAGATGGATTTAGGTGAGATCACAATGGCTTGAGGGTGGAGGTGGTTTAACCTCTGGAGTCCCTGTTTAGTTATGACTTGGTTTAACCCATTAGATCCAACTTTCATGCTTGGACTATGGCATGGGGGTGATTGGCTAAAAGAGAGATTTGGTCCATCTCAATCTATGGTTGGGTGTGTTATACGAGATTTTTGATTGTGAACAAAGGTATCTCCCTTAGGTTTGGTGGTCAACCTAGAACAACAGAGAGACAAGGAACTCAATTCTTTTCATTGAAGTAAATATATGATGGAGTGAGGCCTACCTAGAAATTGTCACTCACTTCGCTCCTTCTTTAGTTTGGAAGCTCCAATTCCAACTCTAATTTCCAAAATTATAACCTACATAATCAGATAACACAAGAAACTACAAGATGTATGTAGCCTCATTTAAATACGTTATTCAATATATCAACATGGTATTGAAATAAGTGAAATAACGACATCACATATAGGAAAATAGAGAATTATTTGCATTAATATAAATGGAAGGAGATTACAACCATAAGTGGCAGTTGATCTTGTAGAATAGCTCCTCCAATTTGTTAACTCATCCTTTCCTTGTCACAATATGCACCTCTAGTCACCCTATGCATGAGATGATAACTAATTACTGCAGCAACATAAGGACATAATCACTCTCCAAATCCCACCATTACCTCTTGCATATGAGAGGGTAAATATATATAAGAGTGGGGTAAGTTGGGATTTCTTATCCAATTACCATTATAAGGTTTTAGATACACATTTGATGGAGGGCTGGGATCAAAGGATAAGTGGTGAAAACTAAAAATTAGGGTAGGATAGGATCTGAATAGCAATCCAAGGTAAGTAGTTGAAATAAATTATGGAAACTCCTAGAAGGTGAAGCTTCTGGAATCCCGATCATTCTCCCAAAATTCTAGAAACAACGCAGGTGAGAAGGAGAGCAACCTGTTGGTGACCAAAGTTGGCCATAGTGGAGAAACCTATAGGTTATCTCACCCTAGTAGGCTTGCTGGGAGCGTTGGTACTAAAACCGACTTAGATAGGGTAGTTTAGGGAAATTATGATGATAAGGGGAATAGGGTGTTGATTGATCCCATTAGGAGGCTCACTTGATTAGATGTGACAAAATGGCCTATAATAGAATGCTCCCTAAAATTCAAAGTTAGATATGGTGACTGATGACTGTTCTTATGACAAGTAGGGATTAAGGACAACTAGCGAGCTTAATATGTTACAACACATTTATCATGACATCTTGATTCCGAGAGAGGCATACCCATACTCATCGCATAAGCTAACATAACATGTACAATGATCAAACAACGCATCCAGATATACAACTGTTGGACCCATGACTGAATGATAATTTCCATCATACATTGTGATCTTTGTATAACCCCTAAAATCGCAGCCCAGACAAACGAAACTAGATTCAAGGTCTTATTTCTCGTTCATATTCCAAACTAATGTATGATTATATCCATGTGAATCAATGATCTGGAGTCAAACATGGTACAAACCATCTAAATATCGTCTAATGATTTAAGTTGTTAACAAATGCAAGAGAAACCATCGATGATGTTAATGGCTCTTAAGGTACTACGGTACAATCAAAAAAATGCAAGTAAATGAGTTGATGTTGAACACCACAGAGAATATTCTGGTCGAAGGCCATTTATGTAAAATTTTCGCCGAGAGAAAGGAAACTTTTCATTGATGTATGCAAGCACCAAGGTACCAAAGGGGTGTTTCTAAGTTAACTCCTTGGATGATAGGTTGAATTCGATAGGAAGCGATCTGTCACAGGAGGGCCTTGATGTATCCCCCATCAAGACAAGAAACAGGTATAATGATTGAGACATAATGATCAGTATGATTCTAATATGGAATTGGATCAGGAAAGGAATACATGAAATGATTGCTTAACATTATTGTACCAGAGATCAACCAAAGGATTTCTCTTGAACACATAATGACACCAAATGGATTTGGCAGTGTTGACCCAAAACTAAAATGGAGGCTCTAAAAATGGTACGATAACCAAGAGACAAGAAGATTACCCAACCCAATGGACATGAAGATGAAGTGGAAATTTTCATGTTCAAGAGTGACTCGTTGCCATTTAGCAAAGTGGAATACCCTATTTTACCAATTTCCCAAAACCATGTTGGTCAGTACCTCTTTATTTTTTAACAAGATTAAGGAGGATAACATATGTTTGATCTGTAAGTTCATCCTTCAAGTGAATCCCTCCAATTATTTTTAACAAACCCTAAGAAGGAATGGTTCAGCCTTGTCATGCACGAAAATCCCATCATTGTTTGATGTTTTAATGAGTCTAGTGAAGGTAAAACTCAACATCTTTTTCAGTTTTAGAGAGTTTGAAAAAGAGGTGGAAAATAAAACTCCAAATGTCCCTTTTCGTAGATAGTCTCTTAAGTTCGAAAAGGTAGAAAAAAATACTCAAGGGAACCTCTTAGTCATGTTTGACTAAGGTACTCCTTTTTCGTAGTTAGTCTATCTCAGTCCATAAAAGGGTTAAACTTATATTGAGTAGATGTCTTTTCATTTACTTTTACGAGCTCGAAAGGAAAAGTTCTTGGCAATCTTTTCATATTTTGGGAATCTAAAAAGAGCTGAAAGAAGACTCTAGTGGGTTTATTTTTCATTGGTTTATAGAGTCTGAAAAAGAGATAAAAGTGTACTCCTTGTTCAAAGTAACATGTTAAAACATAATAAAAATCATCTAACACTTGTCAATCTGCTTAAAACACCACAAGAAGGACTAAACATACATGTTCCATATTAAAAATGATGCATATTTGGGTCAAAATGTTAAAAATGAATAAAATAATGAGAAAATGACCATAAATATTCGAAATGGCTTTTCATTTTTACCATTTCACACTTTACCTTGAACAGTGAGTATTTGGATCCCTTTTTTCCTCGATCTTCTATAGATGATTGCAACCAATCCAGGGAACCATTTCAAGTGGCATCAGATTCAGGTAGGAGCTAAAACCTTTCTCTATCTTTCCACGGTTCCTTTTTTTTCTTTCATGCAAATTTTCCAAGTTTTTGAGGCCCCCGAGGTTATTAAAAAATTCCCTAGGACCAACGCACGCCCTTTGTGTCGAAAATAGTGTTGCACCTAGGCAGAGGAACACTGTAGAAATAGGTGTAATTCTATGTCTAGGCCTTCTAGGGTTCGTTGGGTTCATTTGTCCAATTTTTTTCTTAGTTTTGCCTAATATTTTGTCATTTTTTTGCATGGGAACGAGCCTACTGAGTCTTATTTGTATGTTTTAGGTACCCATTCTCACAAAATTCCATTTGTCTAGAGAGAAAGAGAGAATGAATTATAATATTTAAATGCAGCAAATGGCCCTCATACCATCCAAGCGCTTAAAAACTATGGTTCGTTAAAATTCTTCTGGTTTCCCGATATGAGGAAACAAATGGAGTTGTTAAAGTACCTTGTGTGTTCATGGGATTTTCAGGCATAGGTGTTCATGTTTGGGGAAAATATACTCGAGATAAAAGTAGATGATATTTACTTTCTGACAGGATTTTCAAAGCAAAGTTCCCCCATCCCTCTTCTAAGTGGGAGAAGTGGCAGTGAGACGGTGAAAGATTACATTGATACCTATTGCAGACCTTGATCTGTTCCTACTAGGGACAGAAATATTAACATAAAGTATGTGAACCAACTACCTTTGAGAAAAATATTTTTCATCATAGAAATATTGGAAGGAAGCTCGACATTACATGTGGCAAGCAGATCATACATGCAGTATGGGTTAGAATGTCTAGCGCTGATAATATTCAATTGGAGTGAGGGTGTCTTGGTTAACTTGAAGTAACAACTTACTAAAGAAAAGGAGGTGAAGTTGAAGAACTTCGACTATGGTGTCATTTTGGTCTCTTTTTCCTTAGAGAAGTTACCATTACTACAAAAAATTGTACTTGAGCCCTTTGATCCTAGGGTCCCACAGATGAGGAGGTGGATAGACCACATGGCTAGACATGCAAGTCCATCAGCGATCAACTTTCCACCAGCCTTATTTGGATGGTTGTGTAGAAAATTCATCATGATCGATGAATATCCTTACACAGGGATGGATTTCCATCATGATCAGGAGCCCGTTTTGCCTGAGTGTGAGAAATGGGATGCTACAGGTAAGATACTTTGACCATTAATTTTTTTTAAATTTTTACAATTTTTTTTTGTGTTTTTCATGTTTATGATACTAAACTATTTGATTTTTTCATGCAAATATTGGAACTATTCAACCAATGGGTGCTACATATCTCTTTCGCACAGAGAGACAACCATAGGAGGCGGCAATGGGACCAGTACAGGTCACTGCGGTGGGACGAGATGCACTACGAGATCTTAAGGTAGGAGAGGTCCTATCAGAGGTGGAGTGCCACATGGATAATTTGACCCATGGGGTTGATGAGACCATATTAATTTAGCTTCCATTGTGACTTCAGAAACATACCATCATGGTACCTAGTCATGTTGGTCGATTACTACATAAGATAATTCGTGCAGTGTCGTTTTATCATGATCACCACTAATTTTCTACTTAAATTTTTGCATCTAGTTTTTGTATATGGGTGATGTAGCCATATTTTTCTTGGGGATATATATATATCTTCAATGTTTCCTAGTTTATATTTTTCTTTCAATATGATGTGATGTGAATTTAAAGTCACTTGTCACTTCATTGCAAATGTCTATCTAAAACTAAATTATATATGGCATCTTCTAAAGTGTTTAGATTTCTAGAAATGTGTTCATATTGTATGAAATTGAAATGTCTTTTGAGAAGATGCACTCTCAAAACCATGTGAAGGATGGTGGGATTTCTCATCAAATATATATTTGTGACTTGTAGTACTACGAGCTATGAGTCAAGCTTGATGACTATACAGTGGATACCATGTGAAATAGCATCAGATAGCAGCTCAACCACTACACTATATTCAACGATGTTTTTAGTAGTGCGGCTAATGCAAATCCCTTGCATACTCACTAGCTCAAAATTTGGAGCAAATATGGCCCTTTTTGTGGAGGATAGGATCCGATTACTATGGCTAGCACCATCGGCATATCCAATATACGGTTCGAGAGAGGTTGAAATTTTCAAACCAAAGTAAAAAGGATCAACAAAAACCATGGGAAACTCTAAAAAAAACACTCAACACACCTATAGATAATATGTACACAATGTACTATGCATGGGATCAAGCATAGTATTTTTTGAGATACATTCTGTTTCTAGGTTGCGATAGTGGAATTCCATCAAGATATACTAACTCGTAAGCCCCTTTTGCAAGGAAACACTTGACAATGTATGGGCCCAACCACATAGGCTAGAACTTTCTCGGGCCTAACCTATCGGCCTCCTGGAAATATAAGAGTACCACATCTCCTTCCAAAAAAAATCTAAGCTTGACACTTTTTTCATATTGTGCTTTGATGCATATTTTATTAGATTTTTTGGAAAAAATAGCATCGCACTGGGTCTCATCCAATCGAGTCAAGTGTAAAAGGAACCCCTCTTCTGCGGAGGTAGCAGGAAAAAATTCGATAACTAGTTTCAGTGATGGAATTTCACACTCAATGGGAAGGATTTATTCCAGACTCTAAACCATTTTAAAAGGTGTGAATCCGATAGTAGTCCTTACTGAGGTTCGGTATCAGCACAAGGCAACATATAGAAGTAAATTCCAGTCTGATTTATGGAACCCTATCATGTGTTGAAGCATAGTTTTAAGAAATTTTTTGATAGCTTCAACTTGTCTGTTAGCCTGAGGATAATAGGGAGTGGAATTTTTGAGTGAAAATCCCAATTTGGAAGTTATTTTGGTCATCATGTGATTCTGAAAATGCTTCCCATGATCTATAACTATCACTTGCAGAACACCAAACCTAGCAATCACATGGTTAAAGAAAAAGTGTGCAGTCGTTTTATGATATTATTTAATGTAGGTATCACTTTGGCCCACTTAGTAAAGAAGTAAAAAACGACAATGATATAACCATGCCCCCCATTCGAAGGAGGGTTACATGTCATAAATTAGATACCTCATTTCACAAAGGGACCAACAACGATAATGAGATGTAGTGGAGCTGGTGGAGCACTATTACACAATAATTTTTCACCATGCTCACTTCCCATCCCTGATCCTGAAGTGCCCCGTGACAGACCCTATGCAATGTTTCCACCATGGAAAAATATGTAAAGACATCCCCCGAAGACTCAAAGAAAACTTCATTAGAATATTACTGAAGGAACTTGGTCAAAACCCTAGTTTCTTGGGTTAACGTGTTTTCTATTTTCCTTCCCGCCCTGATGGTGGGTTGAAATTTATGGCTTAGCACTTTCAGCACCCTTATTTCTTGGAAAACTATGTTGATCCCTTTTTGGCAATGTTTCCTCAAATGGAGGAGAAGCTTCGACCTCTAGAAGTTCCAAGGCAGTAGTTTTGTTGTTAAACAGTGGTGATAGGGTTGAGCTCTCTAATTTTAGAACTTTGATGCCATCCATGGGGGTTTATCCCTTATAAAGTGGACCTTCATCCTCATTTAATGGGCTCCCAACCTCTTGTCCCTTCCTATAAATTGGTCCCCATGCTTCCACTACTGGTTGGTAATTTTTGGGCTCATTTAAACTCTCATTCCCTTTACATTCGTGCATTGTGATAAAGCCTAAGATATTTGGGAGAAGGAATGCTTTAGAACTTCAGTTAAGGACTAAAATTTTCACCAAAGGGAGGCCTCCAACATCAAGGCTTGGGCTGTAAGCTCTCTCTTTTATATTCATTAACAAAACATCTGATGTTTTCTTTCTATATTTATCTAATCATTTGCGCAAATATTATGTTACTCCTTGATCTACTAGATAGCTAATGTTTAATTAGTATTATGTATTGGATTATGTTTGATGTTGCCTCTTGATCATCCACAGGTATTCGTGTGCCACCCATACCAAGGAGCGAGCCTAAAAGGATCATGGATCAAGGCCACCATCAACGAGTTCGAACATAACATCAGGAAAAGATAAACTTTATCTCATTTCTTGTCACATTTTGAATATTAGCTAAGAAACCTTTGCATTATAAAGTATCTCAAGTTTATAGATCCACTCTAGGGCTTGAGAGATCGCCTTTTTCCGCATAGGGGATTTATCTTCACAATAGAATTGGCGACTCCGTTGGGGAACTTTAGCCTCTTAGCCTTCCTTTTCCAGGCTAATATCTGATTAGTTTGATTGATCACTGAAATCTAAGTTTTCTTAGGTCTATGTTAGTATGCATAGCCTTTGAGTCATTTCATTGCATCAGGTCTGGTTTTGGTGTTAAAATAATTTTTATTTTTCCTTGTTTTTAGCGGCCAACGCCTTTTATGTCTTCACATCAACTTTTATCTATATAGAACAACCATACTCATCCATCTTTCAGCACCCTTCTTCTCATAACAGAACCTCTCATCTAAGACCTAAGAAAAATTTGGGGTTTCCCCTTGTTTTTCCAGCGTGTCCTGGCCCCTGAAGAATGTCTCTCGAGTCTCAATGACCTTCTTCCTATGTTTTTGACTTGTTTTTCTTGTTTGAACGATTTTTTTCACTTCTTTGACTTGCTTGTCAAATTAGAGTATTTTCTAGGTTATCTAGGTCAATTTCCTTCCATTGGTCACTTGCGCTTACCATCAAGGAATTTATAGCCTCCGATTTAGAACCCCTTTTTCAACAATTTCAAACAACTTTTTCCGCATTGATTCTAACTTGGTTTGCAATTGTTTTTCACATGCACTGGTCATCACTGCATTTTGATCTCACCTTCAATTTAGCATCTAGCATAAGATTACAATTTTTTTGATTTACGAGTTTAGAAGAGTGTGTCTCTTTCCAAATTTAAAATAAAAATGAAATTGTTTTTCATTTTAGTTCTTTGATTTGGCTTGTCTTTATCGTTTTGAAAAAGAGTGAAAGTATTACATTCATGTGTTTTTGAAGCAATTTTGATTTTTGTTCGAATGAAATAAAAGTGAAAAGTGTTTTTTTGCATTTCTTCATTCATTTCATTCATTTTACTCTTGATTTCATTTCAAAGTAAAAAGTAAAAAAAGAAGAATTTTTCATTCTTTGCATCTTAGTGAAAAGGAGAAATGTTTTCATTTTTTCAATAAGTTCATGTTGGGGAAAGTGAATTCAATTTGAAAAAAAATCATTTCATGGTTTTGAACTAGTTTGGGGGGCATCGTTGTTTGCTACACTGGTTGCACTTTTGTTTGTGTCTCTTCCCTCAATATCTTAGACTTCATTGAAATGGAAATATTTTCTTTTTTCATTTAGCCTACATTGTAGGATTCAGGTGACATCGATTTTGAGAAAAAAAACTAAAATTATCTCAAGATCAGCTTTAAAATTTACCCAATTTATCTTTAGGAGCATTTGGAACTAACAAGAACATTTAGAGGTCTAGGCTAAAGGCATGTTCCAGTGTCGTTAAACATAGGAGTTGTCGCCAATAGTCTGCGTTAAAATCCAGGGGTGATATCTTGTCCCACATATGGAAGTATATTGATGTATGATAAGTATATTTGGGGCGCTCTCATTGAATGATTGTGCATTAGACATCACTACTACGTACTGGACTCCCATGTACCGTCACATATATTTTTGGAAACACCATTACGTTGCAATCCTGCCATAGATAACCGAGTCAACCGCCTTGTAAACGTGATACACCGAACACAACATTTGGGGAGATTTCATACCCGTACTTCTTATTTTGGTAGGAGGTATTCTGCAGTTCACGGATATTTGGTAAAAAATTATGCCTAGTACACACCTTTTTGACTTATTTTTTATTTAATTCTAAAACTAATTTCCCATGGAAACATCCTACTTGTGCAATTATCCAGCCTCATCATCACTTGGTAAATTGTGAATTTTAATAATTTCACCTATTCCTTCCTTGATCTTGTCTTGAAAGGTCATTGTGGTTGAATCGTCAGATTCAACTTGTCCCTCCTCCGAAGGATCTCAAGAGCCTCCTCCAGAGGTCCCCCAGTTTCCAGTTGGACCCCTTGAAGCTCAAGGTGTCGAACTCGGGATTGTCAAAAGTGTATAACCCATTTCATCTCGACCACCACCTGACGATTATCCTTGGACAACATTGGAATATTCTAAGCTAGAAATCCCTAAACCTTCTGGACAGTTTATGGTATTTCCTGAGAATCTACTCTTTGATTCAGTTGTGGTCTCGCCTCAATAGGCTTATAGTCCTTTTGATCAACCTGGTGTTCCCATTTCTGCTTCTCCAGTAGCATCTCACTCTATTTTCCGTCAGTTATTTCCTGACGAAATGGCATTCAATGCTGATGATTTCCCATTCGTGAGTGCTCCTCATAGTACTATATAGGAAACCACTGGCACCTAGATTCGAGAATTCACTTCATTTCTGTTTCCTCCTGAAGGTAAACTTTTCGGCCCAAAGCCTCAAGATTCAGGAAGTGGAACTAAAATACCCTTTAGTCAAGTTGCATATTCACTTCCACATGGGTATACCTCTTTGGGAAGCCTCATTTCAGGAGCTTTGGTAGCCACATATCTATTTTAGAATCTTGTTTGGTCAACGGGCACCCCCCCATCTTCCAACCATTCATCTCGAATGTGGTTTCCTCATCTCAACCTATTGTTTGACCTACAATCACTATTGGTTAGATTACTATTTCGATAGGATCCTTTACCTCCCTCTCATCTTCTATGATTACTGTGGTTCTACCATTAAGTGGAATATCTATGGTTTTTTCCATGCCTGAGGGGGCGGTCTAATCCTCTTTACGTACCTCCCCTCTTGGGTGGGGGGCCACTAAAATCTGGACCCGTTCTGGGGGCAGGACAACCTAATGCTAGTATAAGTGGAACATTACTTTCACAAATGACAAAAATTGTCGTAGGAACTGCTCCTTCAAGTGGTCAACCTACTTCAGCCACATTTTTCTATCAGTGTCCCCATGTTCAATATTCTTAGGTTCAAAAACCTCTCCAACAATCAAACGTACCATATTTGTATGTTTAGAAACCCAAAAAAATTCATCAATATGTTCAACAGATGAATATACAATATCAGTATGTTCCTTGACCAAACATATCTCAACAGTATGTCCAACATCCCTAGCTTCTCACAGGTGTTGTTGCGACTAACCCTCAGTTTTTTATTCAAACCCAAATTGGTTTGAATCTCCCTCTGGGTCAATTTGGCCCTCACCCTAATCAATTTTGTACTCAGTACCAACCACTTCCTCAAGGTCAATACCATCAAACCCAACCTAGGCCTCACCCTAGTGCTCAATATCAGTAGATCCCTCAATACCAGCAAGCCCAACCACGACCTCAGGATGGACCCTACATTCATAAAGGAACATAGGCTAGACCCCATGTTCAGCAGGGACCACATGTTCGACCTCATGTTCAGCAAGGACCTCACACTTGACCCTATATCCAGCAAGGTCTGCAACTCCAAATGTAGCAGGGGTCTTATCAATAGCCCCAGCAAGGTCCCTATGTTCAGCATCAGTTGCAATAAGGTCCTTACCAAAAATGGAGGAAATGTACATATCCAATTCAAAATATACCCTATTGGGGGCAGAATTTGTATCAACTAGGTTGGAAACCCTGACCATTTTCTCCTCATCATCCTCCCTTGCCATTTTTGGCTATTTTGGAACTGCCATATGTGTCAAAGCTTACAAATGACCCCATCCAAAATCAGTTACATTGGCTGCCAGTTCCAACCAAAAACCTAGGATATTTCCCTAAATTTGAAGACAAGTATGGGGAAGACCCCCAAACCCATGTCATGATGTACCACTTATGGTGCTCTTCTAACTCTTGGGTTGACGATTTAATTCATCTTAGTCTTTTCCAACACACTCTAACTGGTACTGTGGCCAAATGGTATATTGAACTCCCTCGAGGTGTTTTCTTTGATTTTAACTCCTTGGCTATGGATTCCCTTACTCACTTCTAGTTACCTATCTGGTATGAAACTGACACCCACCTTCTCACCTCATTGCAGCAGTCAACTGCTACTCACATTTCACATCACATTCATGTATGGTAGTGTCGACGTTGCCTCATAAAATTCGATATCCTCGATCAGTTTTTAACTGAGTAGTTTAAGAAATAATTCATTCCAAATATTTCCAAATATATTGCCATGGGTGGATGTGTCATGGAAGAGGAAGTCATTTCCAGAGCTCAATACCTAGATTTGGTTTATTCCCAATCTGGAACTCTAAACGAGCTCATGCCTGATGCACCGCCACCTTAAACTAATCTGATATCATTTCAATCTCCTACAATTCCTTCAGTTGATGTAATTATTGGGGCAGTGGCCCATGCTAGTATTAGTGCACCCAAAGCTTCCTCGAAGTCTAATTCCATTACTACCGTTGCACCCTCCAATCCTTCCAGTAACTAGAAGAATCCTGGTAAAACCTCCGAGGTAAATGTTGTCCAATCTACCGCAGCAGAAAAATCCTCGAAAGGTAATAAAAAGGGTAAAGGAAAATCCAAATCTGATAACCCTAAACAGGATTCAAAAAAGTCATATGTTGACGATTCTTCAACCCTCAAGCCCAAGTATCCTTCTCTAATATGTGATGATGATCATTACACCAAGGATTTTCCTTGACGTGCCAAATTTTCCCATCTTTTGAAGGGCACACCCAGGACTCCGGTTGTCTTAAAAGAGCCTTTCCCTTCTCAACAGATGCAAATGGTAAATCAACCCCAATCGTCTGGAAACTCCCAAGTTTTCATGGCTAGCACAAAATTTATCTCTATTACAATGAGACAAAAATACTACACCAAAACCATCTAAAGCTCCTATGGACTTGGATGTAATAGATCACCCTTCCTCTTCCACACCTCCTAGTTCTGGTTCTCTCCAAATCGAGAGACCTAGTAGTGAGTCCATTGCTCGACCACCCCCTAAAGGTGTTCTCTAGAAATCATCTTACAATCCGAATGCGAGAGTAGCACAACACTAAAATATTGTAAAGGATATAGCTCAAGAACCTTTGGCAATGTCAGCTTTGGAAGTCCTCAAGTTGTGTCCATCACAACGGAAGGCACTATTGTCCATTATTGGAGGGATTGATCTAGTAGATTCCAATCTCATTACTTTTGACCTTGAGAAATTTATTCCTCACCTCCCATCTCAGGTAGCTTTTATGATTCAAGTTACCGGGATGGGGAAAGTCATTCATAGGATTGTTGTTGATGAAGGCACTTCGATCTGAATCATGTCTATCGCTTGTTGTAAAGCCATTGGCTCTCCTCCATTGAGCTAGTCCCTGAACACTTTGGAAGCTTTCAACGTTAGAGGTTCTCAGCCATATGATATTCTCAAATATTTTCTCATCCTATTGGAGGGAAATATGGTGAATTTAGAATTTGAGGTGGTAGACACCAACTTGAATTATAACCTCCTTCTTGGACACAGTTGGACTCATGCCATGGTTTGTCTGGTCTCCACCCTTTTCCATGTCCTCCACTTTCCTCATCAAGGAAAAATTGTGACTGTTGATTAGTTAGCTTTATTTTCCTCTATTCTTCAACAATAAACATTTCATATGTTTGGAATATGACTACCCCCATGAGAACATTGGGCCATGTCTATTCAAAGACTCGTCTCTTATGGGAATTTTTCCACTCCTGCCTCCAAATGTCGCCGCGGTCAATATGATATCATCTGGTCACGATCCATGGATTGTTCCTAGTCCCGGCCAGCTTGAAATCTTTGGTGACATTATGCCTTTGATCCCTGCTGAAAAAATTTATCTAAGTATTCTTACGGCTTCTAAGGTTGCATCTGAAACCAACAACCGATTGGTTTCTTCTATAGACACTTATGTGCAATCCCCCTAGTTTGGTTCTTGGGACTCCAATTATCCTTTGAATGAGACTTTACCCACCGATGAAAGTATCATGGAGGTAATGTATCTTGAATAAATCCCATGGGATGATGGACAACATCGTTCCTCTTTTCTCCCGAACCTAAGTGAAATATCTGCATGTCTAGAATCCAATGATTTGTATGTACTGATTGGCTCATTTCATAATCCCATCCTGATTCATGAAGTGTTGTCTGAAGGGAACATGGGAAATATTTCTCCAACCATTCTGATCGACATCTCTTTCAAACCAGGTATCGTAGAGAATATTCACATTGGTGCATCATGTTGTCCTGATGATATCAAGGTCTACACCGAGCTTTTCCAGGAATTTCATGATATCTTCATATGGTCATACGAAGAGATTCCTAGCATTGATCTAAGTATTGTGGTGCATTAAATCCCTACATATATGAACTCTAACTATGGCAAAATTCTTTTTTAATCATGTCATAGCTTGGTTTGGTATCCTGAAAGCGATTGTCACTAATAATGGCTCTCATTTTCAAAATAATATGATGACAATGCTTGCTTCTCAATTTGGGTTACATCATAATAGCTCCACTCCTTATTATCCATAGGTCAATAGGCAGGTTGAAATTGATAACAAAGTCTTGGTAACCATGCTTCAACGAACCATTGGGAAACACAAACAAGATTTGCATCTCATGCTCTTCTCAGCTATGTGGGTTTACTATGCTAAGACTACCATTGGATTTACACCATTACAATTAGCGTATGGTCTAGAGGCCACACTCCCGATCGAGTGTGAAATTCCTTCTCTGATGCTAGTCGTTGAACTAGTTCCTGGAACTTCACTAGAAGAGTAACATTTGATTTACCTTGAGCGTGTCGATGAGACCCGAAGACTTGCTGCTTTAGTCATTGAAGCACATAAAAGATGAGTTAAGGCTCAATATGAAAAATTTGTCAATCCTCACATTCTCTTTGAAGGTGACTTGGTCCTGCTTTATGAACAAGCCCACAATAAATTAGGAGTTGGGAAGCTCAAGCTAATGTAGCACGGGCCCTATATCATTGAATGTGTATTGGAAAGTGGTGCCTATGAGCTGGCAGATTATGAAGGAAACCAATTTTCTAAGCCTCGAAATGGGCTCTATCTGAAGAATTATTATGCTTGATCATGAGTTTGATGCTTTGTACATTAGTTTTTTATCCATTAGTGTGCTTTGATTGGATTTTAGGTGTGATTGTTTTCTTTAGAGACATGTTTCCTCTGCTCACCTTGTGTTCCACTTGGTTTGCAGATGTCATCGAATCATTACGTCGATTTTTTTGATGGTCCTTTTCGTAGCACATATAACTTATCTTCCACAGCATGGGCACTCTTTGCCCCTGATGGCGAGTTGATTAATTTTCAAGCTATTTGTTTGGGTCGAACAACTAACAATATTTCCAAATATAGTGTGTTTGTCGAGCTATTATCAGATGCAATTGACCTTGGGATGAGAGATTTGGTTTTTAAATTAGACTCACAAATCATTGTGTTACAGTTAAATGGCCATTATTTTGTGTGAAATCCTCAAATTTTTAGTGTGTATTTGCGTGTTCCATTATTGGAAAGGCATTTTGTTTTTATTACATATCAACATATTCCAAGACATTTGAACACATTAACAAATACATTAGAAAATCATGTATTACATAAACATATGTGAAACATGTAAAAACCAATAGATCATTATGATACACAAGTAGTCATAAAAACATGAATATATATATATATCTAGTTTTTCAAGTGTGTTACATCATAACCTCAAAAAATATGATTTCTGTGACAAAAATGGCTCTCTGAGCCTACATCAATAAAAAAAATGTAAACATAGGGCTATTATCCACCCACATGGTGCTCATGATAGTAGGTGACTACTTGGATCACTCACCAGAGTAAGCAACGCAGTCTGCCTAGGACCATGACCATATGCCTCTAAAATCAAAGAGGAATATCACCAAATGTAGCATACTCTGGGATGCCTCTCGTGAGGCCTACCAAGTTTCGCTCTATCTCAGCTAATGGGTTTTCTCCCTCCTTAAAGGGAACATTCTCCAATAGATGAGCTACCCTCCTCACGATCAGTGACATGCCTGATGGTCTCTAAGGACTCACATCTATAAAAAATCCTAAGTTTACATCTCAGAATACATGACAAAAACATTCAAAATGTAAAAAATGTCAAAAACAATTTTTACTTGCATCAGTATAATTGTGCCCAATTGAAGGGAAGATCTAGATCTCCCCTGAAGTCAATTCCTGCATACCAATATTCCTCAACCACCATGAGTTGATGGCACAACCAGTTGAAAAACGTTGTTGAAAAATGCATATGTTGGCCCCCGCCCTTACGGGGCATGATTTCACACCACCTCATCAGCCTCAGGTCCCTCGGGTCTGGATCGTAGATCTCCAACCACTCATACTAAAAAAAAATTACCCTCACCAAAAATAATGTAACCAATATGGACCTGTACCCAAAATATTTCAGCTGACATGTTTTTCACTTGGTCAATTGGTTCTTAATCTTAGCCAATAACCCCTTGCACCAGTTGAACATAGTAGGAGCCAGACACTCCACTTTGTACTGGAATTGGGATTTTGTTGCCTCATGCAATGCTTTGGATTTAGCCACTCGAGTCATGCAACTTAATATCCTGCACAAGGAAATAACCCTGATAGAGGATATCTCTATCTTCATGCTCTCAGTCTTCTTAGCCTCGAGACAGTGTCTCTAGATGAGCATACTAGTACTCTCACCTCTAACGCGAGCTCCTAAGAGTTGGATTCTCTCCCATCTCCTGGATAAGCCTGTAATGAAGTATATTTCCATGACATCTAATTCCAGTTCCTGGTCTCCAATTATGAATATTTGGAAATCTACGTTACATAGTCCAATCAAATATTGAAGTAGCTCCAGCTAAGCTCTCAATCCTGATATTTGGAATAACTTTGGCAGTCCGCAATTATGTAGTGCATTTACGCAATTTGGGTCTTGGAGTGCTTGGTGGTCTTCTACCTCATGGCCTCTTTCTTTCCATTCAATCACCATTTCCGCTGAAATCACTGCAAAACATGTTTAATTGAAATTTTAAGAGCTTTCATCGAAGTAGTTTTTGAAATAATCCATTGTAAATTGGTGGATTTTTCATTTCAAAATATTCCCCATGGCCAATGTAATTGTTTGAATTAATTCGAAGCTACGATTGTGCTACCCTAACAAGCTAAGAGCGACCAATGCGGATTCAATAACTCAACCCTGCACTGACTGCAAGTGATTTTGAAATTTGAAATCCTCCCCCCATATCTAAATTTCTTAGCCAAACAACTAAAGAATGTAATTAAAATTAAGAGGAGAGTTTGAGATATTATCTGTAGCTGATGGATCGTTGAATGGTGTCCTGGATTGGTTGCACCACTAATCTAAAGTTTGAAGGAAAAAGGGGTTAAATGCACTTCTACAATTTACTCAAAATAGAAAGGTGAAAATGAATTTACTTTTCATCTATTTATAAATTTTTGAAGATATTTTTGTCATTATTTTATTATTTTTCCTCGATATCAGTGATGTTTGCCATTTTTTGTGTAGTAACAATACCTTTACACTATTGGTGATTATTTCTAATGTAAACTAGTTTTATTTTATCTCTTTTTCGGACTCAATAGAAATAAACAAAAAAGGAACCTATCTGGATTCAACTTTCAACTCTTTTCTGGCTCTCAAAAAATGAAAATATTTTCAAGTACTTGTCATTTTGAACTCGTTAAAGTAAATGAATTGATGTAGTATCAGTATACATTTTCCCCTTTTTTGGGTTGGTATTCACTATTTATGAAAAATGAATACCTTTATCAAACATGGTGAAGTGGTTCGCTCGGGTATTATTTTCTATTTTTTTGAATTCGAGAGACAATTTACGAAAAGGGACATGATGGATTTTTCTTTTTCATTTCTTTTCAAACTCCTTAAACATGAAAATTTACTGAGTTACCCTTTCGTTAGACTCGTTAAATATTAAACAATGAAAGACTTGTCACCATGACGAGACCGATTTCCTCCTTCTTAAGGCTCGTTAAAATTACTAGGATGGATTCATTCAAAAAATTAACTCACATGCTCAACATATGCTATCATCTTCACGCTAACTATAAAAAATAAAGAGGTACTCATTAGCAATAACGAGGGAAAATATGAAAGTGAACTTCCTATGTGTATTTTGGGTAGCTTGTTGCTCTTGAACATGACACTTGTATGTAGTTCCTATTGGGTTTGGGATATCCTTCATTCGTCATTTTTCCTCTGTGGGTTTGGGAAATCCATTTGCCTCCTATTCGATCACCATTTTTGTCATCATGACCCCTGATCCCATTTGAGTCAAATCTTGCCACACTCACGAGTCGTGTCACCACTATGTTCAAGATACGTCCTTTTTCTGTTACATTCAAACATTATTTTCATATTTGACCTCCTCTGTTACAATCTCGAATCACTCATATCATCTTGAGATATATGTTGTTTCGTGATGATGATATGGGAATCATTATGGCCCTCCTTCGACGAATCACTTCTTGTCGATTTCATCTCATTATTCGAGAAGGTGGTTTATAAACTTCTTTCAGTACCTTGGAGCTTGCATGCCTCAATAGCAAGTTCTTCATCTTCGACCACAAGTTCACATAATTTGACTTCGATTGAATGATTCTTCAAGTGTTCGATTTCAACACATTTATTCACACTTGTAGTTTGTGTTGCTGTACCTTGAGGGTCATATTATTGGTGGTTTCCCTCATGCATGTTAACGATTTTCATTATTGGTCAGTAATCAGGTGGTTTCTACCATATTCGACATCAGCACATCATTTCGCATGGCTATATTTTTACATTGAGTGGATTGAGATCGTGGTGAAGACCCTAGATCATATCAGATTTTGATCTGGGCTGTGGGGAGTTATTGAGTATTCATGATTGTATACATGATCCTATCTAAATGGATGGTTGCATCCATGTTGCATATCCATTTATAAGATCTCTTTAGAGGGATGGTTGTGACCACACCATGGGTTCATGTACTATTTGATGCCTAGCACGGAGTTATGTGGTTAGGAATATTCATACCACACATGTCGTATATTTTATTATGTTTGATTTGGCAGGTTTCCTAGTGGTGATCTGAATTGTTTGCCTTGGTTCATGAAGCATTTCAGCCATCACTCTTTGTTCTTCCTTCATGCTTTAGGGGGCATATGTTACACAGTAATTTGTCACCATGCTCACTTCCCATCCCTAATCCTGAAGTGCCCCATGACAAAATCTGTGCAATGTTTCCACCATGGAAAAATATGTAAAGACATCCCCTGAACACTCAAAGAAAACTGCCTTGGAAGATTACTGAAGGAACTTGGCCAAAAACCTAGTTTACTGTGTTAGCGCGTTTTCTAGTTTCCTTCCCACACTGATGGTAGGTTGACATTTTTGGCTTAGCATTTTCAGCACCCTTATTTCATGGAAAACCACGTCGATCCCTTTACGACGATGTTTCCTAAAATGGAGGAGAAGATTCGACCTCTAGAAGTTTCAAGGCGGCGAGTTGGTAGTTAAATGGTCGTGATAGGGTCGAGCTTATAGAAATTATACCAATGGATTCAATTCTATCATGCAATGTAATAAAACAAGATATTGAATCCTTCTACAATATTTGTGGAATATAAAACACGATCACTCAATCACATGCAAGTAAGAGAAAGAAGTAAATCAATTGCACAACACAAGATTTTCCTAGGGAAAGAAACTAATCAAAACCCCTCTATCTCTATTGTATAATAATCCAAGCATTCATGAAACAATACAATCCATTCTTGCTCTACCAATCATCTGACATTGATCTAGGAAAATTTGGACAAACACATAACCAATTTCCTGCCCACCTTCAGCCTACCTTGCTCACGCAATTCCTAGGCCATTAAATCCTTATTAAATAGGAATTCCAAACTTCCTTGACTGTGCAATCCATCATGGGCATCCTCTATATTTATAGCTACACCTGGGTAGTTCACTAATAATACAATTGATAGTTATCTTCCCTTTAACCTTTGTCTCAACTGGGTCTTCATTAGAATTGGCATGCATGCAACTAATAATAGTGAATCATCAGTTATTTGATAAATCACTACTTTTGAATTAAATCTAATTTAATTCACTAGTTCATCACTTAGTTAGAACTAGTTAAATTGATTTTAACTCAATTAATTTGAGTTAATTAATTACACTCACACTACACTAGTGCATTAACTACAACTGGACCTCCAAACTAATAGAATCACTATACATGCCTCACCTTTTACCCTCAACTTGAAATTATTGAGCTAACTCAGTCTTTCTAACTTAGTTAACTAATACAATTTTTTATGAAATAAGATTAAAATTTATTGTCTAATTTATTTAAGGGAAAAATAAATTAGACACACATTTTCTTGTTGATTTTCAACGTTCCCTCTCAACAAGAAAGGGATTATCAGCTACCCTGATCTTGCCTTTGTGGTATTCAAATTTTCTCTTTGCCATCTCCTGCATCAAGATGTTTGCATCCGAATCCTCTGTAGGAATGTACTGTAACAACATAATTCTCCTCTAAACACAATCTCTGAGATGGTGGTACCAGATATCAATATGCTTGGGCATGTCATGGAATACCAGATTAACAAAGAGTTTTATGCAACTCTGGTTATCACAATGTATCACCGTCAGATCCATCTAATGACCAAACAAACCAAAAAGTACCTTCCTCATCTAGATGGCCTCACATGCAGCCTGACTAGTGTTGAACCCTTAGTTAAACTGGGGGGGGGGGGTGAATTAGTTTAATGCATTCATGGTCTTTTAAAAATTTCTTTTACACTTATTCACACCTTCATTTCATGATCAACTTAATGTATAATGAACTAGCAACCTTAATAAGTGAGTAGTAGGTATTAAGCAGATTAAATAAAGAATATCAACACATAATCATCATGCACATAGACAATAGATATAAGTGGAAAGCCATAAGGGAGAAAACCACATCTTATTATTGTTGTGATGTAAAGGCAAGCTTCAAATCCCTCTCACCACTGATTTTCTGTATGCTCCAACCTAGAGGAGGCTATTACCTCGAATTCTACAAGCTACAACTTGTAAGGAAGCTCTAGCTCCCATCTATTTTCTATAAGCTACAACACACAGGAGGCTCCTACCACAACCAGCTCCAACTGGACATCTATCAAGCTACAACTTGAAACAGAAGCACCAACTCCCATGTATTTTTTGTAGGCTACAACCCACAGGAGGCTCCTACTTCAGTCAGCTACAACTGGACATCTATCAAGTTATAACTTGATATGGAAGAACCAACTTCCTCACACTCCAATGAATTCATATGCTGATTTACCTAGATATCAGCTCTGTTTTCCTCCATCTTCACTATTGCCTTTCTAGCCTTTATATCTGCTTCATATCAACTCTGTTTTTCTTCTTCTTCATTGTTTTCCTTCCAGCCTTCAAATCTGCTTCATATTAGCTCTGTTTTTCTCCTTCTTCACTGTTTTCCTTCCAGCCTTCAAATCTGCCACATATTAGCTCTGTATCTGCAGAGCTGCTCTTTCTGCTCTCTCACATTCTTCCACTCTCTCAAATATTAATGCATATGACTGTAACATAATTTATAGAGATCACTGTCTCATTTTTTGCATTCCACAGGGGAATGTGAAATGAATAGGCACGACTCTTTGCCTTCCACCTTCTCATTTTCTTTCTCATAATTTCAGGAGGTTATAACATTGTCTACTCATTTAAAAATTAAATTGGATTTTTTCTTTTCCTATGAAGACTTTCCTTTGCATGAAAAATAATATAAAAATAAATAATAAATTTTCAGTTACAATAAATTATTTACTCAACCCATCATTTTCTTCACTTTGTTGTATGTTTTTCCTCTTCTGCTTGATGTCCCTTTGTCTTTTATGTTTCTGCAGTTACATTTCCAATTATGTTGCTGCATTACTCTCTTAGCCCATTTTGAACCATGCCTTTATCCTTTACACTGACAACGTTCTATGCTCTTCTCTGCTCCTTTTCTCTGTTTCGAGTTACTTACCCGAGTCTCCTTCTGCCCACGTTCAGTCTTTGTTATCAAACTGTCGTAGTCACATAACACCTCTGCACGAGTGTCAGGTCATTTTCCCAGATTTTTCTCTCTTGTGTTGAGCCTTTCCTTTTTGACAGATAACGACATCTACATGACAATGTTCTGCACGGGGTCGGGTCCTTTTACTTACCCGAGCCTTTTCTTACTGTGCTCAACCTTTCCTTTGTTACCCGAGTTGTCCTCTGCTTTCAACATTTTCTTCATAAAATAACATAGCCCTAGACTTGAAATACACCATATCTTAACTTCAAACTTTATCGTGTTCGGTCTCATATCACATTTCATCGTATCTAAGTTTTTATGTTATAATTCCCTTTTCCACCTCCGATGTGATTTAACACTAGAAAGGCTCGGCATACATGCTTAACTTTAGTTGAAGGGTCCCACAACATAGTGACCAATCACATCGCATCACATTTCACTTGCCCGCAAGTTTTAACGTTTTGCAATAAACGTATCTCCTATTTTTTGCGATATGTGATCACATCGCGTCGCATCCAACTTACCATGCAAACCATTAAGTACAAACCATAAAATCTACGGTGTGCACTCATGCGCAATCCTGACACGTGGTCTCCCCTCGTCACATTGTATATTCCAATATTTACCACATCGCAAACAATTTAACTTATCATGTGATTCCTTAGCTTTATCCACTATAATTTTCAATGTGCGCTTTTGTGATTTTCCATCTGCCATTGATCTATGCCCAGATCTAATGGTCCTCATCTGATCGCACTTCGCACTTTATAATATTTACTTTGTGGTTACCCTCTATTTCTTGCGACCTATGATATTTCTTAGTGTTGCCATGTGTCCCTTCTCCACTTCACATCGCACACAAAATAAATTACCTTGTGACACCTTATTGCTATCCTTTAATCGTTACAATGTGCGATGTTGCGTTATGTCGCCACATGTCCCTTCTTCACTTTGCATCGCAACTGATTTAACTTACCTTGCAATTCCTTAACACCTACCCGCTATACTTTGCGATTTTCGCTTTTGATCTCTGCTGATGTGATCATCACCGTTGATCTGCCCAGATCTACGGTCCTCATTGCTTCTTGCAACTCGATTGTATTTTTGCCCCGCTTATCTTATGATGAATCGTATCCGTCCATTTCTTGCCTTTGTTTTTGTGATCTAATCCCGATCATCCGCTCGCCTTCGCGCAACTCTTCTTTTCCTCTCCTGCCTGCTTTGATCTCAGTCGTACATCTCTCACCTTTACTTTTGCGATCTAATCTTGACCATCCGTTTGCCTCCCTTGGACTTCTTCATAGAATTCTCTGCCTTAGTTGATTTTTTGTTTGTTTACACTATCCCACTCTGTAACTCTGCCTCGCTGCTCTCGCCTCTTCCTCTCCGCTCTCTCCGCTCTGGCCTCTTCCTCTCAGCTCTTGCCTCTTCTTGCTTCTGCTATGTGTAGGATCTCTTGTCTTTGTTGTGTCTAGAAAATCCGATTGCCTTAAGTTTTATTTTCCTCTTTGATGTCTCTGCTCCATTCACTGTATGTGCTGCATTCGTTGCCTCTGTTGTCTTTGTTGATAGTCTAATGTTGCTCCTTTCTTTTCTGTTGCTCCTCTGCCTCTCTTTTATGATTACTTACTGCATTATTTCCTGATCTTCTCCTTCGCCTTATTGTTGTTTCTTCTCTGCTCCTTTTTCTTAATGATAGTTTAGGTGTTGCTCCTTTGTGCTCCTTTGCCATAAATGACAATATTTCCAACAGTATCCCCTTTGGAATTATGGCAATAATCCAATACTTCCTCTAGGAATTCCTCCCCCTTTCATTCTGAGAAGTGTCTTTTACTCCTCTACTTGCTTTTCAGAATAGCCTTTCTTCTTTTGCTTGCTTTTCCTCCCCCTTTGACATTAATGGAAAAGGGTTTCACATTTCTTAGTGCAGTTTCTATATTTTCATTTCCTTTCTCTAAGATGTTTTTAGGCCTTCTTCTTCTGACTTTATACCTTGATGCTCCAGACTGGTGTACAAGAGTTTTTGGGAGAATAATTTGAGAATAATTGACTCCTTGCACTTGTATAAATCTGATAATGATGATAAGGACACTTCATAGAAAAAACTCATATAATCAGACATATATAATCAGAGATGCATCATTGGAACAATACTAAAATACTGAGAATGCTCCATACGACATATATAAAGTCTGCTCCAAATATACTTCAGTCTATATTATGATCTTCATATGAGATACATATATGTTGAGGAATATTGTAGATGGAATATGTCTTATTATGCAATACACATCTATAGTACACATATGTTCAAATATCATGATGCCAATATATCTTTTATAGTTTTGGTTCACCTTTACTGCCTATTGGTTGTGATATAAGCTAGGCTACTGACAGGGATATTACACTTAACAACTAAAAGGTCCTTGTTACTAATGTGAACAACGAATCAAACTAGAGCTTACAAATTATTGTGAGATTAGACAATATCTTTCAATCTAAGAGACCAAGTGACTTTACTACTTGTACAGAGTACTTTTCAAAATTAACCCTTGAGGCTAGACACTTTCATGTATTGCCCAGTCTCACTTATCAACTATCAAATTTTATTTATGACATAAGGGGGTATGCATGTCAATGATCAACCTATATTCAATGGTGAATTACCAACAAATCCTTTCTGCTAAAGTAGGTTTTAGATGAATCAATAAAATAATTTTGAACTTCAAATGGTAATCACAACTAGTCCTTCATACTTCAGATACTTTACTGTTCTATCATGATGATCTTTAGCAAAACATCTTCAAGTTGTTTAATTGAAATCTCAGCCAACAGAATTCACACAGTTTTATGAATGACCTTAAGAAAGAGGCCTTGAAGATATATCTGTATTGACTTGAGGAAGGCATGCAGTTATATCTAGAAATAGATACTGCTTCAATGCTCAGTATAATACTTCAAGTGTAAACAAGATAATGACCCTTTAGCACTATTATTGACCTTTTCATGATTTAATAATGCAGATAACGTTGGGAATACTACCTTGATGTATTTCTGCCATAATAATCTGATCATGAGGACCTGTACCATACCTCTTCTCTACTGATAACACATGGTATTCTACTAATAGGCAGGCTGCTTGTTCCAAATTCCAATTGATACTAATTTGATAATTCATGCAGTAATTTCACTTCAGCTCGCACATGCACCCATAGTTAATATAACCTTCATAGTTTCTACTATTAAGCTCTCCACTGTTATCAACAACAATCATCAATATATTGAATCTGATCCTGGCATCATTAACCTTTTTATTATTTTGTCATTCTGGTTTAAAATAATATCAATGTATATTCCTTTCTAGGACTACTCCAAAATCATTGTTGCTCTATATACAGTTCAACTGTTCTAACATAATGATCTTCGGGAAGGCATATTCAATTTATTTACTTGGATCTACAAGGGCAGACCACTCATATTTTTATCACTCATTTAACAGCTTTCCTCCAAGGGGAACTTCTATAGATGGAATATGGAATGATATAATGATGATAAACATTTCTCTTACTCATCCTTCTTAAATTTGTTTCATTGCTAATTCTTGTAGTGTGATGCATTGTGTGATCATCCTCTATGGATCTTTCCAGTTCTATAGCTCAAAGCATATTTTTTATTTTATTTTAATCATTCACTTAGTGTGTTATTGTCTTCTTAGCTTACATGTTCATGGCTGATGTTCCCTCTACCACCATGGCTGCTTGTTTCCTTCTCTCCTTCCATCAACAAGTTGGCTATTGAATGCTTCAGGTATTCTTCTTCTTATATAGTTCTATGTTAGAGGAATTTTCCTTTCCCTTTCTGAACTTTTAGCTGTTCTTATTCAATGTAGTTCTTCTTAGACTACTTTTATGGGGACTAATTATGAACTGCTCTCCCACTGGGATGTTTCTTCTTATTTATTGTCGGTTGGATATTTGTGTTGCTTCCTAGAGCAGCTCCCCCTGAGACTATGATGGATTCATTATTTTATTGAAGTAACAGGCTCCCCCTTTCTCTTTTCCTTCCATATTTTATTGGGGTTATTCATAATGTCTGCACTTCTTTTTTATTCACAGTTTTGTCTAATTTTATTGGATTCCATCATCTGTCTAGAGTTCTTTAATGTATATGGCAGCTTATAGTCTTTTGCTTTGTGACCAAGCTTCTAGCATGAATAACATCTTATTTTACCTAAGTAAGGTTGAGCTAATGTATGGCATTTTTTCCCCCTTTTTTAACACAATTTATATTCAACATATTTATGTCCAAATTCATTGCATGAAAAATAATAGCCATGGAATCGATTAGTGTACCTGGTGAAAGATTGTATTTTCCATTTGCTTGCTTGAAGAGGTCTTCTCATTTGCTGCATCTTTGGCTGGTTCAACTTTTTTTTCTTTATCTTACATCGGGCTACTACATGTCCAGGTTTATGGCAAGAAAAACATGTAATACTTTTCACAAGAGGAAAGAACCTCCTTTGTGTTCTTTTGAACTTGTTCAATTCCTCTTCAGGAACAATTGATCTTTTTGCAATTTCTTGCTTCTTCTCCTCATTATTTGTCTCCTGATGTCACTTCTAGTTCTTGTTCATTTCTTCTTCTATGGGTCTCTTTTGAGCTGCTTCATCTTCCCTTTCAATCTTTTCCTTCTCTAAGTTCTTCATGGAGGTAATATCATCTCTAAGCTTCTTACAAAGCCTTCTCCTTTCTTCTATCAATATTCTAGCTAAAATAATCTCAGGTTCTAGTCTTCCATATTGTATTTCTTTCTCCTTTAATTGGTTATTCATAATCCCTTCTATTCTCCTTACTTCTTCGAGATGAGCCTTCAATTCAACAAATTGTTCTTTATGTTCATGTTCTCTCTCATCACATATTTGCACCAATTTCTTCAGGTCTTTGTTTATTTTCTTCAATATTCCTATTTCAATTAAGGAAATGTCAAGTTTGGTTTGTTCTTTCACTATAATTTCTTCATGGAACTCACTTCCATTCACACTAGGAGGTACCTCATTTGATTGAACATTTTCCTTTTGACAGGAATTTTTCTTCTTCTTGTTTCTCTTCTCCTTCTTGACAATGCAACCCCTAGTGTCTACTTCATGCATGAAATGCAATCTATCCCATATTTATTTTGTAGAGGTTAGATCCATTATTAAATCAAGATCCTTGTTATGAGTACTATTATATATCACACATTTTTCCTTGGCATTCCACTATTGTTCTTGCAACAAGGGAGAGTCTGTGTAGTAACCATCAAATACAAGCTTCCATACCTAAGGTTCATAAGCCATTAAATCTGTTTTAACCTTATCTCTCCATTCAGGAAAGTTTTTTGTATTCAACTCGGGTACATTTTGATAGTACATGACTCAAACTGATCTCCTTCAAGCTATTATGCTTACACCAAAGAAACCGTCTCTGATACCAATTGTTGAACCCTTACTTAAATTGAGAGGGGGTCTGAATCAGTTTAATGCATTCATGGCCTTTTAAAAATTTCTTTTACACTTATTTACACCTTCATTTCATGATCAAATTAATGTATAATCATCCAGCAACCTTAATAAGTGAGCAGAAAGTATTAAGAATATTAAATACAGAATATCAACACATAATCATCATGCACATAGATGACAGATATAAGTGGAAACCCATAAGGGAGAAAACCACATCGTATTATTGTTGTAATGCAAAGGCAAGATCCAACTCCCTCTCACCACTGGTTTTCTATAGGCTCCAACCTACAGGAGGCTACTACCTCAAATTCTGCAAGCTACAACTTGCAAGGAAGCTCCAACTCCCATATATTTTCTGTAGGCTACAACCCATAGGAGGCTCCTACCTCATCCAACTCCAACTAGACATCTATCAAGCTACAACTTGAAACAGAAGCACCAACTCCCATGTATTTTCTATAGGCTACAACCCATAGGAGGCTCCTACCTCAGCCAGCTACAACTGGACATCTATCAAGCTACAACTTGATATGGAAGCACCAACTTCCTCACACTTCAATAAATTCATATGATGATTTACCTGGATATCAGCTATGTTTTCCTCCATCTTCACTGTTGCCTTTCCAGCCTTCATATATGCTTCATATCGGCTTTGTTTTTCTTCTTCTTCACAACTGTCCTTCCAGCCTTCAAATTTGCTTCATATTAGCTATGTTTTTCTCCTTCTTCACTGTTGTCCTTTCAGCCTTCAAATCTACTTCATATTAGCTCTGGATCTACACAACTCCTCTTTCTGCTCTCTCACATTCTTCCACTCTCTCACATCTTAATGCATATGACTGTAACATCATTTATAGAGATCACCCTCTCGTTGTTTTCATTCCACATGGGAATGTGAAATGAACAGGCACGACTCTTTGCCTTCCACCTTCTCATTTTCTCGCTCATCATTTCAGGAGGTTATAACACTATCTACTCATTTCAAAATTAAATTAGAGTTTTTATTTGCCTGCGGAGACTTTCCTTTGCATCACAAACAATATAAAAATAAATAAAACATTTTCAATTACAATCAATTATTTACTCAGCCCATCAGTTTCTTCGTTTTTTTGTAGTTTTTTCCTCTTCTTCTCGTTATCCCTTTGTCTTTTATGTTTCTACAGTTACATTTCCAACTGTGCTACTGCATTACTATCTTAGCCCAACTTGACCCATTCCTTTATTCTTTACACCGCCTCTGCATATTACATATCTTACCTGCAGCATTCTATTCTCTTCTCTGCTCCTTTGCTCTGTGTCGGCTTACTTACCCGAGTCTCCTTCTGCCCACATTCAGTATTTGCTATCAAACTGATGTAGCCACATAATGCATTTGCACGAGTGTCGGGTCATTCGCCCAGAGTTTTCTCTCTTGCGTTCAGCCTTTCCTTTTTTACTCACAGCCGCATCTACATGACACTATTCTGCACTGGGTCGGGTCCTTTTACTTACTCGAACCTTTTCTTGTTGTGTTCAACCTTTCCTTTGTTACCCGAGTCACCATCTGTTTTCAAATTTTTCTTCATAAAATCACATAGCCCTGGACTTGAAATACATCAGATCTTAACTTCGAACTTTATCGCGTCCGGTCTCATATCGCATTTTGGCGTATCAAAGGTTTTATGTTATAATTCCCCTTTCCACCTCCGATGCAATTTAACACTAGAAAGGCTCGGCATACATGCTTAACTTGTGTTTAAGGGTCCCACAATGCTGTGACCAATCACAGCGCATCACATTTCTCTTACACACAAGTTTTAACGTTTTGCAATAAATGTATCTCCTATTTTCTGCGATATGCGATCGCATCGCATCGTATCTATATTACCATGTGAAATCTTAAGTACAAACCATAAAATCTGCAGTGTGCGCTCATGCGCAATCCCGATATGTGGTATCCCCTCATCGCATTGCATATTCTAACCTTTACCACATCGCAAATAATTTAACTTATAGCGCGATTCCTTAGCTTTATCCACTATAATTTGCGATGTGTGCTTTTGCGATTTTCTTTCCATCATTAATCTACGCCCAGATCTAACAGTCCTCATCTGATCGCACTTTTCACTTTATAGGATTTACTTTTTGGTTACCCTCTATTTCTTGCGACCTGTGATATTGCGCAGTGCTGACACGTGTCCCTTCTCCACTTCACATCGCACACAAATTAACTTACCTTGCGATGCCTTATTGCTATCCTTTAAGCACTATGGTGTGCGATGTTGTGTTGTTTCGCCGCATCTCCCTTCTTCACTTCGCATCGCAACTGATTTAACTTACCTTATGACACCTTAACAATTACCTACTATACTTTGTGATTTTCACTTTTGATCTCCACCGATGCAATCATCACCATTGATCTTCCCAGATCTACGGTCCTCGTTGTTGCTTGCAACTCGATTATATTTCTGCCCCGCTTCTCTTATGATGAATCATATCCGTCCATTTCTTGCCTTTGTTTTTTCAATCTAATCCCGACCTTCCGCTTGCCTTCGCACAGCTCTTCTTCGCCTCTTCAGCCTACTTTGATCTCAGCCATCCATCTCTCACTTTTACTTTTGCGATATAATCCTAACCGTACATTCACCTCCCTTGGACTTCTTCAAATAATTCTCTTCCTTAGTTGATTTTTTGTTTGTTTACACTATCCAGCTCTATAACTCTAGCTCTCGCTACTCTCACCTATTCCTCTCTGCTCTCTTCGCTCTCACCTCTTCCTCTCGGTTCTCACCTCTTCTTGCTTCTGCTATGTTTAGGATCTTTCATCTTTTCTATGTCTATAAAATCCAATTGCCTTCAGTTGTCTCTGCCTCTTTGTTGTCTCTGCACCATTCGATGCATGTGCTACATTCATTGCCTCTATTATCTCTGCTGATAGTCTAATGTTTCTCCTTGCCTTTTTGCTGCTCCTCTACCTCTCTTTTATGCTTTCTTACTGCATTGTTTCCTGATCTGCTCCTTTGCCTTATTACTGGTTCTTTTCTTCTCCTTTGCCTTAATGATAGTTCAGGTGTTGCTCCTTTGTGCTCTTTTGCCATCAATGACAATATTTCCAATAACTAGCTGCCATGTACTCTGCTCAGCTGAAATGAGTGCAAATGATCTCTTCTTCTTGCTATACCAAGAAACTATATTTGATCCTATTCTAAAGATGTCCCCTGATGTGTTGTTCCTGTTTGATGGACTTCCTTCCCAATCTACATTGGTGAAACCTTGAAGCTTCACTCCCTCTATCTATCTGTACCATAATCCATACTCTGTATTTCCCCTGAGATATCTCAAAACATGCTTCCCCACCTTCTAAAAGAGCTTGGTAGGCTTAACCTTAGCTTGAATAAGTTGTTTAACTACGTAGCATATGTCTAGTCATGTTTTCATGAAATAAATAAGTGAACCCATAAGCTACCTATACACACTAACATCCACTACCTCACATGAAGTAGCATCCTCCTTCCTCCAGTTTCCTACAAGAGGAGTCTCCATGGATTTGCTGCCCTCCATGTGGAACTTCCTCGGAATCTCCTTGGCATACTTTCCCTAAGATACAAATAGCTCCCTATCGCTTTTCCATATTTCCAAGCCGAGTAAATCGTGCAAGAGCCCCATGTCCTTCATCTCAAACTCTCTTGCAAGATCCTCTTTGTAAGAAGTTATGAGTTGCTCATCACCTTTCAATATCAGATCATCAACATAAAGTACAATAATCAAAAGCTCACCATCTACCATAATATTATATAGGTTTTCATCTGCTTCACTCTTTGTGAAGCCCAACCTGGTGAAATAGTTGTCGGTCCTGGTGTACCAAGCACGAGGTGCTTGCTTCAGCCCATACAATGCTCTCTTGAGTATACACACATGTGAATCCCTGTCAAAGGTCTCAAAAATTTCTGGCTACTCAATGTACACTTCTTCCTCAACAACTCCATTGAGAAAGGTTGTCTTTACATCCATCTTATGTATCTACCACCATATCTACGCTAAGGGTGAAAGGATGGATCTAATCGATGAGTACCTTTCAACCATTACAAAATTATCCTCATAGTAAATTCCCTCCACCTATGTGAATCCTCTGGACAAAAACCTAACCTTGTATTTCTCCACACTCCCATCTACTGCTTGCTTCGCCTTCTATATCCACCTGGATCCAACCATTGACTTCCCCACTGGTCTTGGGACCACTTCCCATGCACTGTTTCTTATAATGGAGTCATACTCCTCAACCATTTCATCAACCCATATTGGCTGTTGCACTTCTTCCTAAAAAGAGGATGGTTTTGTCACAAATGTTTCATCTGATTTTACAAAGATATTGGTTTGGGTTTAAAAACATTTCTTCAAAGTTTGGATTTAAGAGAATTTCTTGGAAGCAAACTAATTTTGCAAAGAATTTTTTTGGGTTTAAATAATTTTTTTGGAAGACATTTCTTGGAGGTGGCCTGATTTTGCAAAAAATTGTTTTGGACTTAAAAAAAATTCTTGAACGTACATTCAAAAGACATTTCTTGGAGGCATGTACGTGTTTTGAGTTGAAGTAAATCTTTTGAGCTTCGTTTCATTTTTATAAGACATTTTTCTCTCGAATTTTTTAAATTAAGTGTTTTGGATTGGAGTATGTATTTTTTTGCAAAAAATTTAAACTGAATTTTTTTAAATTAAATCTTTTGTGATATTTTTTGTAATCGAGTTATTGTCTAATTTTTTGAAAGAAATTTTTTGAACTTCATACCCTATTATCATGGGAAATCGAAGAACTTGTGCGAGAAAATATGATCGAAAAAGAGACCCTGAGGAACGTAGAGAAGAGACGAGACAATCTCGCAAAAGAAAGTTAAAAGCCCTCTCAAATATTGAAGAGGAAAATCAACCTCAAGCAGAAATTGAAGCAGGTATGTAAATGTAAATATTATGATCTATTGATATATTTAAAATTTTCCTAATGTAAAATGTGAAGCTTAATTTTTATTTGATGAACTAATTTGAAAAATATTTTGTTTAATGTAAACGGACAGAGATATTCCTCAAAATATTGAAGAGGAAAATCAACCTCAAGCATAAATTGAAGCAGGTATGTAAATGTAAATATTATGATCTATTGATATATTTAAAATTTTCCTAATGTAAAATGTGAAGCTTAATTTTTATTTGATGAACTAATTTGAAAAATATTTTGTTTAATGTAAACAGACAGAGATATTCCTCGAAACATTGATGATGAGATACAAAATTTTGAAAGATAAAGTGAAAGAGATATTGAACCAATGATTGAAGATGGTGAAAATATTGAAAGAAATCCAAATAAAGAAATTCAATTACAAAGTATGTACACACACACACACACACACACACACACACACACATATATATTAAACACATGCACATATCATTGAAATTATAGATATATTTATTAATTTAGTTATTTATTTATTGAATATGTACTATTTTTTCGAATATGTACATATGAAATCACTATGAATAATGAGATGTTAGAAAATGTTGACACTCACACATATGGAGATAAAAAACCTGACCATGTTATACGATATCGTGTTAACTGCATTTTTGAAAATTATTTCTTAAATGAGCGAGTGACAGTTTAGGCTCAAATGTTGAAAGGTCTCCTATCATTAAAGAAATTAAAAGAAGCTACGACACTATTGGGTATTCGAAAATCAACCAAAGATAAAAAAATGAAGGAAGATGTGATAAAAAATATGAGTAGTGTTATAAAGTCAATTAAGAGATCTAGAGAGAAAGATGTTTCAATTGTACGTAGAGGATTACAGATGGCAATGGTTTCATCAAGTACTCAAGAGAATCATTTGGTAACATCTATGGCACGAGCACTGGGAACCTCGTGAAAAAATTTGCACAAACATCGGAAATTTCGGCTGCAAATAGATGTAAATGATGAACTCGCTTGTTGGAGAGCTATTTGTAGGCAACCATACAAAGATAGACTTGGAGAAAATGTTAAAAAAATAATATATGAATATTGGAAGAACAATTCGCATGTTTCGCCAACTGCAAGGCATGTGATGCGAAGAATAATAGCACGAAATCAGTACGAAGAACATGAAAAATATTTCTTGGAAACCACTCAGATAGAGTTATTCAACAAGTTCAAAGAAGAGAATCGTCAAATTCATGTTTCACTCAGTGCTTTTGTTCAACCAAAACCATGGTATGTAAAACCTATCACCGTATGCAACACTTGTTGTTGTCGTTATCATGTGGAATTTGAGTTATATTATGACACATTCCTTAATTTCGGTAAAACATTATGGAATGATTCACCTCCTCCTTCCACTATCTGTGATTTCATATCTCAAATTCTATGTGAAAGAGAAAGCGATGAACTATTTTACAAAAAGAAATGTGTTGGTGGTAAAAAATGCGATGATTGTGGAAATCTGACTAAATTTCAAAACAAATATTGTATTGATATAAATGATCAATCATTGTCCAACATGAAAGTGAATTGGAAGAGATATGAATATATCGATACATCGATTCAAGGTGCAAATAGTGTTAAAAGGATTGAATTACTAGAAGACGAAATTTTTCTGATAGACTTTTTGAGAAAGTTTGAGGCGGAAATTTACAAATACACCAAGCATTCCCATAGAGCTTGATGGCAATACTTGCAATTCAAAAAATCTCGTGAATTTTTTCCACCAGGGACCATTTTGTCAGTGATTGATTTTCCAGAAAACTACACATTTGTTCCACAAAAAGAAATTCAGAGTGAATACTATCATTCTGACCAAGTCTCCATGCTCATCCATATTCTATATAGACATGCTGAACAAAATGTCGATCATATAGAAAGCACGAGTGAAAATTGACATATCATTAAAGAATATCACTTTTATATCAGTGACGATCGTACACATGATACATGTTTTATACAACATTTTTTTGGAAAAATTTATGATTCATTGAAAAATCGTGGAATAACATTCAATGAACATTGGATATGGTCAGACGGATGCGCAGGTCAATTCAAATCTGCACGATCATTCTTTTGGTTGTGTTGTCTTCATAAGAAAACCTGCATTAAACATTGTTGGAATTTCTTTGAGATTGGCCATGGAAAAGGAGAACATGATGGTGCAGGAGCATGCATAAAACGAGCACTTAGAAGATATCAAATGAACCACTCTGCACGCCGACTTGTGAATGCTGAAGAAGTAGTTCAATGGTGCATCGCTGCTCTAAGCCATGAGACTAACCCATCAAGGGAAATGCGAAGGTACGTTCAATTTAATTTATATTGGAAATCTAATTTTAAAAATTGTACATTTATCATGCAATGATTATCTTTGATTGTATTTTGATATCATATTTACAAATTCTTCTTCTAATTTCCATATAAAGGTTTTTCTAGCATATTGGAATTAAAGATGTAGATAGATCAATTGGAAGTGACGTTGAAACAATAAAAGGGACTCAAAAATTGCATTCAATTCAAACAAAGTCATCCAGAAATGTGTTTGCATTGGATAAAAGAAAATATTCTTGTTTTTGTGATGTTTTCATAGACAACACAAAATCCAATGACGTTTGTGAAAACAAAATGTATGTGAACGATTGGAAACATACAGAGCTAAATACAAAGGGCATAATGTCTGTTGCAATGTTTGAAGAAATGCAATCAGAGGAAACTACAATATCATCCGATGGTGATCGAGTTTCTGATCTTGTTAGAGAAGGTAACATGTGAATTACTTTCTAATGATTTAAAGATCTAGAAATAAATTTAAATATGTATAATTTTGTTAAGTTTATTTTACTGTACAGGAGATGTTTTTGCTGTAATTTCACCTATTTACAATGATGAAAATGTAAAGTATTATTTGATGCGTTGCACTGAACGAAAAATGAAATTATTACAAAACTACAATGATCATGGATTTCAATATGACAGAGGGTCTATTATACTGAAAGGTTATTTTTTCAAACAAACTCATCAAAGTGGAGACTTTGTTTACTTTGAAGACTATGAACTTGATTCCATAAGTTTTCAATATAGTCACTTGGTGTGTGCAGCACGCATAAAGTTGATAGAAGTTCAATCAAAGAAAAAATCGAAAATTAAGAGATGGAAAATGTCAAAATCCAATCGTGAACGGATTATTGAAGATGGAACTCCATTATAATTTTTTTGATTGAATTGTCCAACAATTTATTCTCTTTGGATTAAATATGTTTTAGAACTTCCAGTACTCAACTAAAAATTGAGCTTCTTATGTTATTTGTGCAAGTGTTTGCACATGTACAAATTGTTTTGGTACAAGCACGTGCTCTAGTATCAACTAAAAGTAGCTTTTCTATACATGTGCATTGATGAAAAATGTTATATGTATTGGATATATATATATATATATATATATATATATATATGTTCTAGAATGAAATTAATTGTTCTAGTTTTACTATGTGCATTGATGAAAAACTAGTTGGATTTTTTGGTAAAAAGTATGGACACAATGTAAATAAATCATCTGCAGTATAGTTTTGTACGAAAATTCCTTTCAGACAAGAGACTCGGAGCACTTCTCCGACTTTTGGTGGGATTTGACCCACATCTCTAATCCTGATTGAAAATCTAGTACAAAATTTGTTTGTCCAATGGTCGAATATGTTCAATGTGCATTGATGAAAAATGTTACTTGTATTGGATAGATATGTTCTAGAATGCAATTAATTGTTCCAAGTAGTTTTTCTATGTGCATTGATGAAAAACTAGTTGGATTTTCTGGTAAAAAGTTTCCACAATGTAAATAAATCGACAAGGCTACCTATTTGAGTGCATTAATGACATTGACCCAAATTCAAAAAACATATATATGTACGAGACTTATATTTCCAATCAAAATTAAAGGGATAATTTGTACATATATCTACTTCTTTAAACTCTTTTTTCAATTAGAGCTCAATTGATACATGGTTAGTTGCATTGAAAAGCTATGTTCTTCCTATTGGAATTTTTTTCATTCAAACAAAACTACATGGAGAGATCCAAAGCAATCTTAAAATTCCAAATGTACTTCAACCATCCAAAAGGAATTTGTGCAACATTACTTGACATGCCATGCCAATTATAGTGAACAACTATCCAATAGAAACATTTAACATTATATACCACATGTGCCAAATGTAGATTTAAACCATCCAAAACTTTAAAATTTTAAAAACTTTTGATAATATATCGTGCAACATTAAAACATTAAACATCACATGCGAAATGTAGATTGAAACCATTCAAAACTTGAGTTTAAAAAACTTTTTGATTATATATATCGTTACTTCACATGCCATGCCAATTATAGTTCAACTAGATCTAATAGAAACATTTAACATTATATACCACATGTGCCAAATGTAGATTGAAACCATCCAAAACTTTAAGTTTTAAAAACCTTTTGATTATATATCGTGCAACATTAAAACATTAAACATTTAAAGTTAATTAAATATCACATGCAAAATGTAGATTGAAACCATCCAAAACTTGAGTTTTAAAAACTTCACATGCCATGCCAATT
Source organism: Pinus albicaulis (assembly GCA_034641835.2). Lineage (NCBI taxonomy): Eukaryota > Viridiplantae > Streptophyta > Pinopsida > Pinales > Pinaceae > Pinus > Pinus albicaulis. The sequence goes on from CM076580.1 coordinate 755,495,097, forward strand.
ATAATTCAACTATCCAATAAAAACATTTAGCATTAAATATCACATGTCAAATGTAGATTGAAACCATCCAAAACTTTTAATTTTTAATTTAACAAAAAAATATAGATCACAACAATACTTCACATGCCAAATGTACTCCAAGCATCCAAAACTTAAATTTTAAAAACAAAACAAATTATAACACGTCGTTACATAACATGCCAAATGTGGTTCAGATGACAAAAAAGTACTAAAACCATCCAAAAATTAAATAAAACAAATTATATTAACAATGTAATAAAATACACGTCCAAAAATTGTAGATCTCACAAGTATCAAACTATATCAAGTTTAACAAAATTTAAGACCATATAAATCTTAAAAAATCTACAAATCATGTCCATCAAATAGAGACGGATCTAGCGTCTTTCCTATCAGGGTCTCAATTCGCGCCCTATCCTGTGAAGCATCATGGGAAACCTACATACACAATGCACATGTACTTGAACATTAAAATTTGATGTTTTAAAAATGAATGAGAATATATATATCTAGAACTTCATGTAAAAAAAAATATATAACAAAAAAATCATGCAATACCTCATGAAGTTCCCTCTCCATTTGATGAACAAGTTCTCCCATAGGAACATATACAGCGGTAAACTGTACAATATACATGTACAGTTATATATATATATATATTAAAAATTTCAAATGAAAATGCATGTGTACATATATAAACTTATTTTCAATAATATTAAAAAAAGGAACTAAAGACAACTTTTTCAAATTATGTGGATGTTCCTATCTCCGTCGCTAGAGTCTGCGGATTAAAAAAATCTTCTATAGGAACCTAAATTCAAAAAAATTTAAATAACTCAAAATATAGATCTCTCTCTCTCTCTCTCTATATATATATATATATATCTCAATTTTTAATGGAACTTTTTGAGGTAGAATATATATATATATATATATATATATATATATATATTTAAACATAAATTTTAAACTTGTGAAAAATTGTCCATACTTGTGGCTCATCTCCCAAGGAAGTAGAAGGTACATCTCCCAAGGAAGAAGAAGGTACCACCATCCCAAAAACATCAGACGGAATCGGTACCTGTTAAAACATTTTATCAAATTATATATATACATACATGTACATGTGTGGCAACAATTATTTATTTTATAGTCACTTAAAAAACACTAACATACATGTGCCAACATATCATGATGGTCAGACCCATCTGCATCGTTTGAGCCAGAGGTCCCGAACGTAATATTAACATTTTCATCACGCATCATGCCTGAGAACTGCAAATGTTGTTTTAACATATAATCATACATTTTTGTTAGATTAATGTACACATACAAATAAATGTATACATGTACATACACATGTATTTATTACAAATTGTACACATGTATATGTATGTTAAAATAATTTCAAACCCTAAGGTCACTAACACATACCGTTCCGGTGCCCTCTTCCTCATGAAAAATTAGGTCTTGCAAACCATTGCGACAATTTTTTGCATATATTCGGAGATATTCAACATCCATGTTGTCAATCTCCTCATTTGTACAGTATACAAATTTGGCACGTGCATTTTCACGTGCTCTTTGTCGATTTAAAAAAAGATCGACTCCACCTAATCCGCTATGAACATTGTCTATTATAACATCCCTTGCTTCTCGACTTATTTGAGAAGTCGCATCCATCTTTGACCGCAGAGTTTCGACCCGAAACGGTCGACTCACCAATGGCGGCTCAGGGTGAGGCAACTCCACATCTCGCTTAGTGCCCTTACGGTCATATAATCGACCTTTCCTTGGGCCAAAAAATTATGACGGAAGGTCATTGTAATTGGGTTTCATACCCAAAAAAAATTCTGCATAAAACAATTGTGCAAAATAAACAGGAACCTCATTGTTCCATGGGAGCCTTCCATAGGCCGCAAGGTGCCTATCATACAAATAACGAGCTATGTTTGGGTGCTTGAAATACTGCACCTTCAACATTTTTCTTTTTGGCCCTTCCTTGTAATTAAACATTGACTTGGCCACTTCTTTTGTAACTTTTTGTTTTACGTCCTCCCATTTATCGGGACCCATCACTGTTTCTTTTCTCTTTCTCATCATTTCTACAAATGAATCAGTCATTGGCCCAATATTTCTGTACACATTTACCATTTCACCCAATGAATGTGTAACTATTTCAAGGCTTTGTCGACTCTCAGCAGGTAGAGACAAAGCCATGAGATCTCTTTGCAATTTTGAATGAAGTCTTTCACACCTTTGTAAGGTGCATTCCGCCATGTTGGTTTCCCATGGTATATCAGTAATCTCGGTCGGATAAGTTGTGCTGGGTTGACAACCTTCTTCTTGAATGTAGCGGGCTGCCCTGCGTCTATTTTGACTACTAGTTCAAACATTTTCAGCCTCTACATCAATATATATAAAATTTCGTATATTAGAAAAAACACTAACATATTTCGTGTAAAAAAAGTTGTACAAATTTAATGAAAAAATATTGAAATTGATGGCAACCTTGACGTTGTTGATTAGCATCTTCTCCAACATGACCCTGCTGAGAACATTAAGGGAATTTTCAGGTCTAAAATGGGCCTCCTAAGGAAAATGTACAATCAAAATTCACTTTATGAGAACCAATCACATTTTAGGGGATGACATCATCCCTAATGGTTGAGGTGGAATTCCTTGAGTTAAAGGTACTTACTTGTCACATTCTCAATGGTGGATAAAAACTCATGGTTAAGCATGGTAATGCTCTAAGTACTTTTAAAGTCAAAGTAAGGTACTCATAATAAATGTCATTTCACACTTTTGAATAAAAATATATTATTGTCATTTCATATTTCTTGAAAGAAACAATGCATATCCCCATACATTTATTATATTATAGTATTTTTATATAGTATATTAATTACATGTTATTATACAATTTAAATAGTATAAATTTTAATTAATAGAATATAATATAATTAAGATTTATAAATTTATATTTATAGTTTATTTTAAGTTATTTAAGTACAAAGGACAAATACATTAGTTGTTCAATGATAATGACTTTTTCTTGAAAAACTCATTCTTATTTATAGTCACATCAATACAATTTTTTATTAATTTTATTTTGGTACAACTTTTGAATTGAATTTAACTATGGTTATATGGATTGTGGTGCAAAAAGTGAATTGAAAATTCATAAATATTATTTTATTGGTTTAGTTATTATTTTATTATTTCCTTAGGAGGCCCATTTTAAACCTCAAATTCCCCTAATGCCAGACCCAGAATGACCCTGCTGATAACCAGACCCAAAATGACCCTGTTGAGAACCAGCAGCCATTGATTGGCCTTTGGGGGAATAAATATCACCCCCTTCATGCAACCTGCTACCACTCAATGATGGCCCTCTAGGTGGATTTAAACCACCACCAACCTCTCGAGACGAGGGAGAAGCTTCATAAACAAATACAAATTTATAATCAATTTAAAAATTCATTCATTTGTACATATAAATACATATACATATTCATTGATTAAATTGCATGAACCATACCTCGACCAGTTGAACCATGGGCACGCTCCATGGATGGAGTAGATACCCTTCTCCTCTTACCTCCTAAAAATTAAAATATGAAACTTATTAACAACTCATCTAACTCACAAAGTTAATAAAAAATCAATTCCATATGTACACACATGTATGGAGATTTAAGATTATATTTAAATACCGTGAACATCCCTCGATCCCTGAACCTCCATATGGGATTTGGCTGATCTTCTTCGTTCATCCTCCATGATATATATATCTATTGGTCGACATTTACACAAAATGGATTTCAGAAAATCAATTTGTAATTTAGTGTACACAAATTATGTAGAACACAACTTTCAAAGCAATAATTGATGTGTGAAACTAAATTTAATCGAAAAAGAAATTATAAAAATGATAAGTTCACCAAATTGCACTTTACATGGTGGGAGCACACTTGGTATACAATTTACCACTTATACACTTTAGTTTGTGGGAGAAATGACACATGTACATAGTTTACCTTAAATTTGTTGTGTTTTATGGATATTAAAATGAAGAACTTCTATTTAGATCCATTCCAGAGGTTGACTGTAGGGGAATTTACTAGATATGTCACATTTCATAAAAGATGAGATCCAGAGGATACCTGGCCCTTTACAGACTCTGCCTATAGAACTTGTAGAAGTAAACACTAGAGGCATTAACAATATCAAAGAATGTTTTCATGCTCAGACATGGGAATGTGTCTCTTTACCTACGCAGAAAAATAGTTCAAGGAAGTTAATCTTCATAGACATGTCATCAAGCAGGTCAATGTGATCATCCCCAACTTAATTTTCATGAAATTAGGCTTGGAATCCTCTACAACTTGGTGGATGGAGTTTAATGGGAACTAGGTCAAGGCCTTTACAAAATACATGCTAGTGAATAACACTTACTAGGTTATGCCAACAAATAAAGTGGGAGAAATATTTTCTCCTCGAGGTTATCCAATTAGGTGTGTAATACCAACTTCACCCATTTCCTAACAGGTTTCTCTCTTAGGTTACAAAGTGTCTTGACGGGCCCACCTTGACTGGCCCCACCAGACCTTCCCCGAACCTTTCAGTTGAGGAAGGGAGATGTCTGATGGAAGGAGGTTCTGCCTTAGGTAGTAAGAATGAGGGTAATGGCTTTGATCCAGTAGCAACCCATACAGAAGTAGATCATCCAGCAGTAGATCCAGCAGATGATTCATATTCTCTAGTAGCAGGGGTAGCAAAGGCATAGGTTAGCTCAGCCCAACCAGTTTGGGTCCCTTTTATTTGATAGTTTCTTCTATTCTATACGGTTTGATGAGGATGGTCGAGGGCCACCATCATGCCCCCGACAGGGCTCGTGGTGAGGGAAAGACTTGTTATTTCCGGTTAGAGCGGGAGGCAGATAATGCATATATTATATATGTAATTATTGACCGATAAGAGAGATAATTCAGTTTATTTTTAATTAAAATTAACTAAATATATATATTCAATTTTATTATTTTATTATAATAAGTAATTTAAAGCATGTTTTATTTTTATTTTAAAATAATAATGTATTAATTCCACATTAACTATCAACAAAATCACATATCAAACTCATACTATATTGTAAAATAGACGTGTAAACACAATAATATATTTTAAAATTTTAATTAAATTAATATATATGATTTAATTTTTAATAATGCACTTGTTTTAAGCATTTTGATTAAATATGGATTTTCAATTTCCCGTGGATTCCTTGAATTTTTTCTCCTGCCATCTCCCTCTCTCACTCCCCAAATTATTGTCATCAAACATGCCCCATTGAGGATCTGGAGCAATGTTTGCACCATACTTAGAAATGTCATTGCTGCTAATTGAAATTGGAGAGTCATGTATACTAGATTGCTTGTTTAAGTGGCTCTTACTTGGACAATATCTTGAGATGAGTTTGACATGATGGTCATATGAGGCTGGAAGCTACTTGGTGTAATTTTCCTTAAATCTTGAAAAAAAAGAGCAAAAATGTCATTTTCGATCATTTTTTATTAAAGCTTCTGCATACAGCAGATGTTATCACAATTGCAACACAATCATGTTCCATGAGCATGAATTATGAATGTTGCAAGCCAAATTGCAAGGAAATTTGCATTAATTTTAGGCAAAAGAAGGCTATGACATTAAGGTCCATGCTAGATCTTGATGAGAGGATATGATACCTTGAAGAGGCTACATCTTTTGGTGACGTCACTAATTGTTTCTCTATTATTGTGTTAAACTTTTTTATCCCAGATGAGGGTGTTATCCAATGTGAATTTGAAACCCCCCTCACATTTTTCAATGAAAGTTCTATCTGAATGTTAGGGAGCTACACAAATTATAGAAATTCAATATGATGTGCCAAAAACTTTACAGACATCCCAAAAACAGAAACCACCTATTATATGTCAATTAAATCTACATGGAACCAGCAAGCAATATGGTAAAATATAGAATTACAAATCCCTTCAATTAGTAAAAAGAAATTATAAAAATAATAAGTTCACCAAATTGCACTTTACATGGTGGGAGCACACTTGGTATAAAATTTACCACTTATACACTTTAGTTTGTGGGAGAAATGACACATGTACATATTTTACCTTAAAGTTGTTGTGTTTTATGGATATTAAAATGAAGAAATTCTATTTAGATCCATTCCAAAGATTGACTGTAGGGGCATTTACTAGATATGTCACCTTTCATAAAAGATGAGATCCAGAGGCTACCTGGCCCTTTACAAACTCTGCCTATAGAACTTGTAGAAGTAAACACTAGAGGCATTAACAATATCAAAGAACGTTTTCATGCTCATACATGGGAATGTGTCTCTTTCCCTACGCAGAAAAATAGTTCAAGGTAGTTAATCTTCATAGACATGTCATCAAGCAGGTCAATGTGATCATCCCCAACTTACTTTTCATGAAATTAGGCTTGGAATCCTCTACAACCTGATGGATGGAGTTGAATGGGAACTAGGTCAAGGCCTTTACAAAATACATGCTAGTGAATAACACTTACTAGGTTATGCCAACAAATAAAGTGGGAGAAATATTTTCTCCTCGAGGTTATCCAATTGGGTGTGTAATACCAACTTCACCCATTTCCTAACAGGTTTATCTCTTAGGTTACAAAGTGTCTTCACCTCATTAGTTATATATTTTTCAATTTCCCATGGATTCCTTGAATTTTTTCTCCTACCATCTCCCTCTCTCACTCCCCAAATTATTGTCATCAAACATGCCCCATTGAGGATCTAGAGCAATGTTTGCACCATACTTAGAACTGTCATTGCTGCTAATTGAAATTGGAGAGTCATGTATACTAGATTTCTTGCATAAGTGGCTCTTACTTGGACAATATCCTGAGATGAGTTTGACATGATGGTCATATGAGACTGGAAGCTACTTGGTGTAATTTTCCTTAAATCTTGAAAAAAATAGAGAAAAAATGTCATTTTCGATCATTTTTTATTAAAGCTTCTGCATACAAGCAGATGTTATCACAATTGCAACACAATCATGTTCCATGAGCATGAATTATGAATGTTGCAAGCCAAATTGCAAGGAAATTTGCATTCATTTTAGGCAAAAGAAGGCTATGACATTAAGGTCCATGCTAGACCTTGATGAGAGGATATGATACCTTGAAAAGGCTACATCTTTTGGTGACGTCACTAATTGTTTCTCTATTATTGTGTTTGTTAAACTTTTTTATCCCAGAGGAGGGTGTTATCCAATGTGAATTTGAAACCCCCCTCACATTTTTCAATGAAGGTTCTATCTGAATGTTAGGGAGCTACACAAATTATAGAAATTCAATATGATGTGCCAAAAACTTTACAAACATCCCAAAAATAGAAACCACCTATTATATGTCAATTAAATCTACATGGAACCAGAAAGAAATATGGTAAAATATAGAATTACGAATCCCTTCAATTAGTAAAAAAATAAAAAATATGAAGAAAGCATCCAGAGGACTAGAAATAACAATATAGTAGAGAAAAAGAATAGTATCTCAACAACTATAATTGAAAGTCATAAATTAATATCATATATTCCAATTTCAGCACTAAAAGCAAACTCAAAATAACATAAAAGCAGAGACAACATTGTTTTACATGTAAGTAAACATTGTTAATGGAAATATGCAACATTGTTTTGTATAATCATGCCTTTATCAATGAAATTTCATCAGACCATTGAACAATTGTGCACTAGAACAATATTTAAATAAGTTAAAAGAAAAAATTGACCTATATTGTACAGTTTATGGGACAGAAATCAATATGTAGAAATATTCACTTGGTTTTTATAATTGGATAGAGGAATGACTTAAAATGAACTTGTATGTCTTCTCGTTTTAGAGCTCAAATTTTTAGGAAGGATTTAAGTATCCACATTTCAAGAATCACTAGAAGAGGTTGATAAAGAATATAGGAAGACAAAAAACTAACTAGTGGTGTAATAAATGGATTTCTTGGGAGGTAGATTGGCATATGGAATTTTGGTAGCTAGAACTTTTCCAAATAAGTGAATGTATTTGAAAACCGAACCTCTAGTTTATTTTGGTTTAGACAAGGTCTAGAATTTGAAAAGTGAATTCCCTCTTTTTTCCTCTTACATGTCCAATGATCGGAATCTGGATTGAGGGAAAAAAATTTCCAAAATAAAAATTTTGCATTTTATTTGTTATACACATGAGTTTTTAAAAGCTAATTAACTCATAAATTTCTCACAAAATATGCTTAAAGCTTGACACATAAACCCCTTCCCAATTGGCTAACTTTAGACGATCCTAAACACATTTTTATTTAACTGATGAGGGAGATAGCCCAACAAAACTAGTTTGTCCATATTCAAATCAAGTTGGTATCAAAGTACAATTTAGCTCATTTTATTCAAGGTTAGTTAGAAGAATTAGCTATTGGTTTCTGTCTTCAATTTCCTCTCAAAATTAATGTGTATGTGCTTTTGAGAGACACATTAGAGGAATAAGGTCCAAATTTTTGATGAAAATGTGCTATGAAAGTAAAGGGTTAAAGGCAAACATGTACAAGGCATAGTTGAGCCAAATGTTGTTGAGGAAGGGCCTAATTATTTGGATCTTGGTTATGGAAAACATGATGGAGAATGCTCCAAAGCCAAGGAGGCACATGAAGCTGTTCCAAGAAGGAATTTCATTTCGTGTTCATTACCTCAAGCTTGTGAAGTTTGTGTTCATGATGAATGGAAACGTTTGACACCCACTTTGCAATAAGATGTTAATAATCATGCAGCTAATGAGAATGTAAAAGAAGATGATGTTGAAAGCTCTAGAGTTATTGAATTCATTACTAGTATTCAGAGGAAAGCCACTACCTCATCAAATTCACCTCCTCAAGAAGGCGACAAAGGTGAATGTTCAAGGTATAAATTTGCCTTTAATCAAATTGCTTTTGATTATGATAAACATGGTAAATATTCACATAAGATTTGGAAAATAACTTGCATGTTCCTTTTGTGGTTTGAATAATCATAATGTTTATAGATGTTGGAGGAAGATATCCATGCACATGAAACTTTATAAATAAATGAGGCAAAAAGTCAAAGGCCCATTTGACAAGGAAAATGATGTTGAAAATAAGATGCAATTGTTTATTACTCATTGCCATAAGAAATGTCACCTTGTAGACAAGTGTTGGACTTTGTATCCAAAAAGTCATCCACAACATTTGAAGAAGGTGGAAAGAGATAATGACAAGAATGGAAAAGAGGATTCCATAATCGATGAGGGTCAGGATGATTCACATGATGATGAAGTGCAACTAAAAGAAGTGCCATTGAAATGGTTTGCTAACAGATGGTTAGATCTCTCATCCAATTAAGGCCTTGAAATTATTTTGATGTTTCATGAATTTCTTTGAAAATTCAAAGTATGGTGCATGTTGCATGAAGCAAGATGTTGAAAGTAGAGTTATGTTGACACACTTAAATGCAACAAATATGGAAATTTGTACATGAGCTATTATTTGACTTGAGAGTCAGTTGTTTGAAGAGGCATTTTTTGTCGACTTGTGTTTAGTTAATGGTTTTGTACACCAATATGTAAGAGTACATGGAGATATTCACATGATGTGAATTTTTTTTCTTTGAAGGAGAAAATGATATGTCAGCGAGCTATGTTTCTTGCATGATGTGATTTTAGTTTGATGGTTTTGTTTGTGACAAGACGTCACAAGATTTTGGGAAGGTCCACTCTTGAGCGAGAGCCTCGTGATGACAACCTAATCATGAGAATCAAATGGGAGTGCATCCTTATTTTGAAAACAAATAGGATTCTAAGCTACCTAGGACTCAAACCATTATTTTTAAATTTTAAATATCACGGTGTGTTGTTTCAATGCCTGAATCCACAACCCTAACATAAATTGTTTTATTCTTTTTTTGCAAGATTTAGTTGGTTATATTAAAAGTCGGTTGAATGTAAAATTCTCCTAACTTTTAAATTAATTCTATCTTATAAAAAATATCCCTCCTAACTTAACAAATACTATCTCTTCTCCTAAGGTTCACGACCTCCCTTCCTTAGCACACAAGACATAAATACAATTAATATTTCAATATGTTAATTCCTATTGAAACAAATGAAAAGTTGTATATAGACAGTTTCAAATAGAATCCATAAAAAAATTATTTTTCAAAACATATTAAACTTTCAAAGTATCAACAAGGAATGTACAAGGGTGTTCAATGAATTAACACTATTTATTTAAATTCCATGATGTATATCTTACTCATAATTTTAACAAATTATTAAATAATGATCTAGATTGGATAATTATATTATTTGTAATATATTTTGATGCTTATAGAGTGAAAAAACTGAAAGAATCAACTTGTAGGGTCATTTTAATGGTGGGTGGAGAATTTGGGTCTAAAACCTTTTGGAGTCATTTTGAAGTATTAAATGACATTTCTGGGGTTCAAACGATTATCCCTTGTGCCGAAATCTTGACCATTATTCTACACTTGAAGACATATCCAATGGTGCAAGAAAAACATCAAATGAAGTTCATTCAAAATTTATGCCTTTAGTAAGTTGACCTATCATGTTGACCACCATGGTACGAGAGAATGTCATTTTAGCCCCATTACTCATGCATAGCAAGCTAGCTACATGTGGAATTTAAACAAGACTCTAAAAGGTCTAAAATCACAAACCTTGTTAATGGTTGACAGAGTCAAATCTTACACCTAGTTGGCTATCACGCTATGTTAAATACTTGGCCACTAGGCGGAATAAGAGTTCCATTTTGTGTTATTGTATTTTGTTCCATTGTTGAAAATACAACTAGGAGTGTGACGTTAGAGAGAAAAATGTATGAAGTTAAAAGTTTTTATAGCAACCTTACACGCCAAAAGTCTTAGCTAACTCTAGAGAGATTACCTCTTTCTTTGTACTTACATATTTTCCATACCAGAAAAGAGAGAGTACAGAGCATGTTTACACTTTAGTGTTGTTTTTCTCCCATTAGGATTTCCTAGGGAAAAAGGAGTCTAGAGCATCATTACTTTTTATGGTTGCTTATCTCCCATAAGGATTTCCTAGGAAAATAATTGTGTTGATTGTCTAGAGATATGTAGGTGTGTGTTTCATTATGTTCTCTATTTCTTATGTTGTGTTTAATTATGTTTTATATTTCTTACATTTCTGCCCTCCTATTTTTCTTTCCAATCAAGGTTTATAAAGTAACATGAGAAGCAACATGAGACTTGGAACAATCACTTTCATTATCTATATGGAAGGCAAGAAGGATTATATCCCCTTAAGCTTAAGCTTATGTAGTTTGTCAATTTTTATCATATATTTTTTGGTAAGGTTAAATGTTTTTTTATCTATAGTAAGTCATGAACCCCAATTTTACCTTATGTAAAGCATGATTCTAGGATTACTACAATTTGTACTTGGTTTTTTATTGTGATGATGCCTTGTCTCAATCACTTGACCATCTCTCAATGGGTAGTTAAATCTTTATAACAATATTTAAGTAATATTTATCTATTTGTATTATGTGAAATGTAAAAAATGGTATACTATTTTTCATAAAATTGTGTTGAGTTTATCATATATTTCGATGAAAGTTGATTATATGAAACGTTTTCTTTAAAAGGATCTAACAATTTTGTTAAGGTATGAATTTGCAATTTTGTGTGGCTCTCTATCAACCTTCACTTCCTCATTCCTAGAAAAAATATACTTTCTCATTCATATACCCACTTTGTATTCAAATGCATGAGTTTTGAACTCTCGGTAACTATGTTTTTCCACGCAGGAAAATTATATGTCACATTTTATACTAACTCTAAATATTATTTTGAAGTTTGGATTATTTTTATTCTTTTATATAATTTAACATTAGATATAAGTTTAAATTGAAAGCTACTTAGATGAAATATAGCTTAGATATGGCATTTGCAAATTATTATCTATTTATTGAACTAAAGGACATAATTATTACACATGTTTAAATTACATTCAAATGCTTCTTTGATTTATCTCCTATAGCTTAATGTAATGCTAGATATATAATTTAAGTTGAAGGCCCATGAGATAAATATGACTTCTATATGACATTTGTATTGAATCATCTATTTGTTGTGTTATATGAACATAATTGGTACGCATATCTAATTTGCATTACTAATATGTCATGCTTCTTTAATTTATCTTTTATAGATGACCAGAGCATCCCTTTTTAATCTATCCCTTTTGACTTTGGATATGTGGGCAATACTCATCCACATATTTTTCTATCATAAAGCAGTGAGTAAAATTGTATTCCATTTGTGTCAATGTTAAGGTTAAGCACATGGATTAAAGTTTTATATAAGATACATTTCCATGGTGTACATTTATATCTAAAGAGTCCAAAAGCTCATTCAAGACCATATGTTTTGTTGATGTAGGTTGATTGGTTATATTGCATTTATTTTGCAGTTGTTGCTATGGGCCTTACCATCTATTCGTTCTAGTAATTGCTGAAACTAATCTTTCACCTTTTTATTTGAAATAGAAATAACTTTTCAGAGACATTTTAATATGTAAAATTAAGGAAAACCCTTTTTTGCCTATGTGAATATGATAATGTCTAACATGTGCTTTTTATTTCTGCAGTAATGACAGAGAACACTATTGTGGTTGAAAATGGTCTAAATGAAACCATACCATACACACAGGTCAATGAAAAGAGAGAGCCTAATATAGCAGGCATAAAAATACTTTGCTACAAAATGATAAAACATGTGAGTGAAAAAATTAAAACATAAATCAAGATATCAAACACAATGATATTATGATGGAGAGAATATTTCTGCAACCAAAATGAACATGCAAACCAAAAACTGTAATAAAAATCTTACAGCATATCATTGCAAAATTTAAAAACATAAATAACCTAACACACAAGGATATCTCAAAACACCTGAATGCATATGTAGAACAAAACCTGTAATAGAATATTTTGCTACATACAACACAACACATTTTTAAAACATAAACTAACTTAGCAGACAATAATATTAAATTAGATAATTTTTTGTGCAGTTGAATTGATGTGCACAGAAAAACTGGGAATAGAAATCTTTGATGCATACAACACACAAATGAAAAATCTTAAAAGATAAATCAATCTTTCAAACAGAAGGGTATTTAACTAGACAGAAATGTCCATATAGATTCAGTCAGAAACCCAGACTTGGAAACCTTTTTTTCAGGAAGAAAAAAAACGCTATGTATATTAATCAGTTCATATGCATATAGACATATTCTCAGCTATACAACGAGAAAAACGAGACATATCATCCAGCAGTATACTGTACTATCTAAGAAAGAGAGGCAAAGAATACAGTGGGAAACATATTACGGGGGGTTTTAACCACATCCCATCATGATCAGAAAACCATACATCCCTGTAGAAAAAGCAGAAATGATAGAGATATAGCAAAATATGTTATACATCAGCAGATAAACATTAGGAAAGACATATGGAAGTTCACGAAAATCTTCTTTCTTTGGTAGAAGCAGGAGCGGCAGCGGTGGCAGTCTCAATTTCCTGTAGCCATGGCAGAACAGACAGAGCTTTTCTAAAGCAACCAAAAGTCTTTCTCAGTTCCAAGAAGTCTGGGAAGGGGAAACGACCTGGAAAAGGTGGCAACAAGATTTCTAAGAATGTTGGTCTTGGCTTCAAGACACCCAAGTAAGCTATTCAAGGGACCTACATCGACAAGAAGTGCCCATTCACTGGTACTGTTTCAATAAGAGGTCGTATATTAGCTGGAACATGTTATAGTGCTAGCATGACACGGACAATTATTGTCCGTACGGATAATATCCATTTTTTCAAGAAATATCAGAGGTATGAAAAGAGACATTCGAACATACCAGCCCATATTTCAACCTGTTTCCGTGTCAAGGAAGGGGATCATGTTATCATTGGATAATGCAGGCCCTTGTCCAAGACTATAAGGTTTAATGTTCTTAAGGTGATTCCTGCGGGTTCTAGCAGTGGTTGTAGGATTCTGAATAATTTTGACAAAAATAAAGTTGGAGAAAAATACTAAAAGGTTTAATTCCAAAAAAATATTGCACTCAAATATTAGTGGAAAAAATCGAATTAAAGTTCTGCAACCATTTATCATCATCCTCCCATTTCACTTTTGTTTTCTAATATTTAACTCTAACAACCAAAACAAGATTGCACGACATAAAAAATTTATACTAAGATAGAGTTTTTCATATCCGAAGAAAGGAGAAACAGCGCCGACGAAAGGAGCACCAGCACGGACGAGAGGAAATCGCGCGAAAAGAGCAGCAGTGAAAACGACAGTGATAAGAGGAAAACGCGCGAATAATGAAACTGGCAAACAAATAAACTTCGCAGGCGATTCATTTATAGAAATTAGTTCGGTCGAACTATTTTAAAAGTAAAAGTTCAGCCGAACTCACAGTTTGGCCGAAATTTTGTTGGAAGTTCGACCGAACTTTTGTTGCCAGTTTTCCCATCTCTGGAAAAAACTCTATTTGCCCGCGCCATCAGTGTGCCATCAATTTAAACAGAATCACGAGTTCAGCCAAAATTTATAAAATGTTCGGCCGAACTATTGCCGAAAAAAAATTTCGGCCCCTGATTCTCACAAAAGTGTAACCCAGCTTCACGTTTCCACCCTTTAGTGTACTCAAGCCAAGTATCTGAAGAGGACTATGGTTCTGCGCAAATATTTTTGTGTTGCATTCCTCTACCCACATATGCAATGGTAGTACCTAATCACGTAACATAGCTCATGTTGCTCCCACAATTATTCTATTCTTTCTTTCTACAACCCCATTATGTTGTGGGTTATGAGGTGCAATCAATTCTCTCTGAATTCCTTCTTTGGTGCAAAAGTTCTTGAATTCATTAGAGATATACTCACCACCATTGTCACTCCTTAGAGCCTTCACCTTCTTCCCTGTATATTTCTCTACCAATGCTTGGAACTCACAAAACTTGGAGAACATCTTATTTTTCTTTTGCATGAATAAGATCCAACAATTTCTATAAAAATCATAAAAAAAAATCACATAATACATGTGCTTTGTTGTGGAATTTGTTGAGAATGGCCCACACAAGTCTGAGTGAACTCTCTCAATGATTTCCGCTGCTTGGTTCTCCTTCTCATGAAAGGTGGCCTTTGTATACTTCCCCATAGTACATCCCTTGCTAGTCTCTATCTGCCCAAGTGTACCCTTTGGAAGACTTGTAGAAATATGTTGCATGATCCTCAAAGCACTATGGTGTAGATTACCCAACCTCCTATGGCATAACTCACAGGTATCTAGGCTCACCACCTCATCTGCTTTACTGCTCAATTTTTCGCAATGATCTACATCAATTTTTTATTGGTTCTTCACACGAACCACAATATTATTTACCTGTCATGTGGCTTTGTGACGAAGGAAAACATTTCCTTCATTGAAAACTACATCATATCCAATATCATCCAACGTCATAGAAACTGAAACTAAATTCTTTTTCAAACCGGGTACATGCATGACATTTTTTAATATGAAAGGTTTACCTAACTCTCTCTGGAAAGTAACTGTACCAATCCCGGTAGCATTATACCTCTCGTCATCACTCATATCGATGTGCATCTGAAGATCCTTCTCCTCCAAGCTACTAAAGAGTTCTTTGTTGCTATTCATGTGTAAATATGCTCCACTATCCAAGTACCACATAGATCCTGTTAGCCTAGGTATGTCAGTGATCAAATGACTCTTTCAGTTGTTTTCCATTAAGTCATAGGTTAAAATTTTTACTTTTTCGAACCAGTTCTCAGAAATAATTTTGGTCACTAAAGAGGTCTAAACCATGTATGCTGCTCTTTCATTTCATTTATCATCGCCATTTTCAAGGTCATCGACATCATTAGTTTCAAGTTCACCATCTCCATCATCATCATTTAAGAGGTCTAAGGTTAGGTCACTCCATCTCATATAGGTCAAAGTCTAGGTTCATTGCTGCCATTGAAAAACCTTCAAATTTTCACTGAAATTAAGTCAGTAATCATCCATTTCATCCATAAAACCCTATTGAGGGAGAAATCATGTTTATGAAGCTCAAATAAAATCCATCTCTCTTGTTTCATATGGCTCAAGTTCAAAAAAGTTCAAAACATCTAATCTTCCTCTCACTGTTTCATGAAAAAATGAGGAATTTTGTCTCACTATCTCATTTAAAAGACCAAAAAGTCATCATTGATAGTCAGAGCTCCAAAGGAGGTCATTTTAACCTACTGTCCTAGTCAAATGCAAAGAGAGTCATTTTAAGCTTCAGATATTCCTTATCTATTTTGAAAGAGTCATTATCCAATGTGAAAGTTCAAAGGTGTGAAAAGTTTTCAAAGTTTTAAAGAGAAGCAATCTCACTGTCCCCATGAAAAATAAGAAAATTGTGTCTTGATGTCTCATCAAGGATCTATAAAGTCACCTCAAATGTCAAATAATAAAAATTTTGGTTCTGTCCTCTTCATCTCACTTAAAGGAGTAGCATGTCATTTTTAAGTCTAAAAAGGTTAAAAAGTAATGGGAAATGTCATGGGAAAAGGTAAAAGGGTCATATTTAGCTTATAAAGGGCAAAGGAAACTTCATTTTATTAATTTTTACCCTTTCATATGTATGAGAGAAACATTTCTCTACTTCACTTACCCTCCATACTCTCAAAACTCTCTTACAGCCCTCAAAAATCTCTTGTGTTACGTTTCTAGGCATTGTGTCTCATTATCGAACACTTGTGTTACACTCCTGGTGTTGAGAACACTTGTGTTATGCTCATGTGTTGTATCATAACGTAGGCGTTACACTCCTGTGAAATATAGAAAATTAGTGTTATGCTCCTGTGGTGTATTGTAACCTAGGTGTTACATTCCTATGTATTACAAGGGCTAGTTGTTACGTTTTTGTTGTGTATACAACCTAGTTGTTACGCTTTTGGGAGATATAGAAAACCACGTTGTTACGCTCTTGTAGGTAACAGTTTCTGGTGTTTTAAAGCTCGAAACACTCCAAAAACTTTCAAATCTTGTCATATATCCTTTTTCGTAGCTTCCATACAAGATAAGCAACCTTCCATACTATTGTTGTGGGTTAGATATTGAAGATTTAAATCTTTTTATGTCTTTTAATGTTTTCTCCATGTGATTCACTGCCATACATTAGAAAAAAAAAAAATTTTATGAAAAACCCTAACATATTCAACCTAAAACCCTAACCCATCATCTAAACTACATTCATACACCCTCATGCCCCATCTACATATGCCTATCCCCACATATCATCTCTAAATTATTTTAACACAGTCAACAGTCAAAACTGTGAAAACTAAGTTGATTGTGTTTTAGGGGTTTTAATGACATAAACCCCTCCATTTTCCTTCATCAAATATTAATTTTGGAGGTAAGGTTTCATCCTATCCACTAATCTTTTTTCAAAATTCTTACTTGGCTCCATGACCCTTAAACTTCAAAAACACTTTTTCACTAGTTTTTTCCCACAGTCAGAATTGGGAATTGACTGTGTTTTGAGGTTTTCATCATCCTAAACCTATGAATTCGATTTCATTCCACTTTCATTGTGAAAACAAGACACCATCCTATCTATTGAATTTTTATCTGAATTTTTTCTCAACCCCATCACCCCTATTTCACCTCACAAACTTACCCTACTATTACACAGGCTATTCTCATAGTTAAAATTGGGAATTTCTTGTGTTTTAGACATTTTGATACCTTCGACACATCCATTTTCTCTCATTCCACCTACAAATTGAAGCTAACACATAACAATACCTACTCAAATTTTTCTAGAATTTTTCTTAGCTTCAAGGCCCTCCATTTCATCCACCAAACTCACACCTTCCTACACCCTTTTTTTCCAAATTTCCATTCTCATTCACTCATTTCATTGACACCCTATAGTTTTCATCATTTCAGTGACAAACACCATCGAAAGTGACAAGAAGAGTTTCAAAGGAGGGCGCCATCTCAGGCTTGAGACATCCACCATGCATGAGATTAATGCTTCACCATTGGTGAGAAGGTGCTTTCAAAGAACTCAGTGTTTAACATTTTTTGAAAGGCTTATGGAAGGGGGGTATTATATTCAGTTGTTTAGCCTTTTTGAAACCAGCTAAAATATGGGAAAGGTCACTGTCTCAGGTATGGAGATCAGCCTATTATCTGACCTAATGTCTTCAACTACAGGTATCCCCTCTCATGGAGAGTAGTGGTTCAAGGGTATGGACCTAGAAATTGAAAACAACAAGAAGTTCCTCAAACCTCATGCTAGAGATGATCCAGAATTTCATGTTCCTTTCAGAAATCTCAGAAAAAAGTATGTTGGTATGATGATTTTCATAATTAATTACTTCACATGCGAAGGAAGATTCTCCAGGCTATATAGGTATCACATCAGGCTTTTGATGCATTTTACCTCAATCAAAACACTTGATTTGCCTCATTATTATACATGATATTGATTAAGATGGCTGAGAAGGTTCAAAGTAGAAGGGAAGATCATCATACTAGTCTCTTTCATCATGGCCTAATCAAGCTCATTGTGTTTCATCACTTGTCCTCCATAAACATGACCTAAGAAGACTTCTTGGAAATATTGTCAGCAATGCTTTCTGTCTTGCCTATTACATCATCACCACAACCAATGGAGATTGGCTCTTCTATCATGCCTATTAAGCTTTCAGATGTCCCTAGGGTAGTGGGATTTTCTCACACATATGAAAGAGGGAAGAGACAAGTTTTTTTGCCTAAGTCTACCAGGCGTTTTCTTACACTTGGCACCCATGATGAGCAATGTTAGATAGAGGAGCAGCCTCTCTTACATCAGCATGATGAGTTAGTGTCATTGGAGCCTGAGGTATTAGAGCATGAGGAAATAAAATTAGCTGAAGACATCATCAAAGAGAAAGATAAAGAAATTTCAGAGTTGAAAGAGGCATTTTCCATTACCCAATCCCAAATTACTTTCCTTCAGCATGAAAATTTTCAATTGAAAATTAATCAACTCCTACAAAGAAATTACAAATAAGACATGGGGGAAAACATAGGTAGAGGCAAGAAGATTGTTTTTGTTGACCAAATTCAGGAGATGGAGGTTAAAACACACACAAAAAGGCAAAGAACAAGAGGCCTCAAAAGGGCAGTGGAGCGAGAGAGACAACCAATTCATCAATCTGAAGAGTTGACATTTGATGAGCTCATTGCCATGCAGATCAATAAGGATAGAGATATTTGGCTATCAAGAGTTATTGAGCATCTAGAGAACCTATTGAAGAAGGCTAAAAGGCATAAAAAGCTGCAAAGGCACATGACAAACCATTATCGCACCAAAGATACCATTTCTCAAATAAGGTTGAAACAAGTGAAAAAGAGGCTTAAAGAGGCACAAATGAAGCTCAAGGAGAAGGAAAGATTGGATTTATTGGCTAAAGATTCATTAGCTATGTAGCCTATCTCTTACAGGTGTCAAAGAACCAATTTTGAAATCTTTTTAGAAATTTTGGTGTTTTACATGATTTTTTGCGGAATTATAGAAACTTCTCATTGCAGAAAGGTAACAGACACTTATGAATTTTTGTTTTGGAGACATCCAAATGGTGATTTATTTACATGGAAGGATGTATTTTGATGAGTACATCATATATCAGGAACCCTCATGGCATGAAAAGATGCAATTTTAGAGAAAAATCTAAAAAACCACCTATTTTTCATTTTTCTGCCTCCTTTTTGGACCCTTTGTTATGCTTTTGAGTGACCCTAGGAGAATGGATTTTTGAAGGCATTCCCGTGGTCCATTTTGAAAAATTAAAGATATTATAGAAACTAGTCACATAGGGCTAGTTGACCATTTTTTTCATAAGTAAATTTGGACTTCTCAAAGTGCCTCTAAAGTTATGTTACGCTTCTGCAAATTGTTTTTTAAATCTTCAGTCATAATTGTCATAGATCAGCATTGCATTCCCTCGAGACACTTTTCAAGCCCGGAAATGATAAAAAATTAGAGGATATGCTGTCATATGAGCTTTAATTAGAGTTATTGGGTTGTTTTTGGCTTCCTATCATGAAGGAATTTGTAATTAATGTAAGGGACAAACACTCCTAGTTTATAGCTAAAATTCAGGAAATGGTTTCTAACCTCCCTAGAAACTAGGAAATGACTCATCTTTTGCATTTATGATCCATTTTATATGGGATTTTGACCTAATGAGGTGTCATAGTCTATATTTTCTATAATTATATTCCCTTTTCTCTTGTGTTGGGTTGGATAGTCTCATATTTTGCAGTGGAGCTCTTGTAACCAGCTTGTGGAATGAAATGAGAGACAAATTTGCAAGAATTGTGTTGAGATAATTGTGGTATGCTTTGGAAAATTTTGTTTTCTCATGTTTGATTATTATCTTATGCTTAATACCATGTCTAATTATTCATATATTTCTATCTTTTAAGTTTTAGATCATAATTCATGTTTATGCATGCTCTGTTTTAGACAAGATTCACCATATTATGTTTATTTGCTTCCTAATTGAATGAATTCACCTCAGTGCTCATTCAAACTCTGCTCCATATTCATCCTATACTCAATGAATTATTAATATGTTTCCAAACTACCTATCTTTCCTCACAAACATTCTACAGGTTCACCTTGAAGTTCAGACCTAAAAACCTCATTTACAGTCCATTCACTAACTTTCCTATCCAGCATTCAAAATATCAAACAAATTTTACTTATTTAATCTTAAATATCTAGCCTAAAATATTATGATGCTCAGCCATTAATTTGACTGTTTAAAGTGACAAAGAGAGAGCCCTCTCTGGTCTGGGTAGGGCTAGCTACCTAACCTAAATTTTGGTCTATGGTTACCTTTCTCCAATCCTACTGTCATCCTTAGGAAGTTGGGGAGAGTGATATGAGATACCATCACAATTAACACCATGCATGCAATGAGAGAGAAGTCCAACTCAAATTTTGAGGCCAAATATTCACCCGCTACAACTCCCAGAGCCTTATTTTAGTTCTTATTCTTTTGTGCACAATTTGTGGAATAGTTTCCATGATCATGATAATTGAAACATTTCACCTTTGACATGTCTCGCTTCTTGCCTTATTTTCCGGTGTCGGATTTGGAATAGGAATTCTTTCCTTTCCCTTTCTTTTTCTTACCAGCCAAGGCAAAATTTCCTCATCATCATTCTTGGATGAGGATCCATCCCTGGTATTCCACCGAAACTCTTCTTGTACCAAATCTGACCATAGTCGCTCCCACTTTGGTAAATGCTCCCTCCCATTCATAGAGTCCTAGTAACTATGAAAACTCTTGGGAAGGCCTAGAAGTGCTAGGCTCACCAAGTAATCATCAGCTACAGTAATCCAAACACTTCCAAGATCATCTTGACATTGAGTGAACTTGGTCAAGTATTTCTGGATTATGTCGCCCTTCTCCATTTTGATTGTTCTAATATTTTCCTTGAGTGACAATTTTCTATGGTCACTGGTACTTTGAAACATATCTTTCAAGGACTTCCACATAGTTTCCATGCCATGGAGACTCAATACAATATGATCTCTAACTCCCTCTAATAAGATCCTCCTCGCCTTTGTGACATTCTTCCTCCATGCTTCATGTTGCGCAACATCTGCCTGATTGGGTTCAGGAATATCATTGTCAATGAACTCCTTCAACCTATTATCCTCCAATACTACCTCCATCTTGTCCTTCCATGCAATATAGTTTGAATTTCCCTCGAGTGCATATTTGAATCTCAAGCTAATGAAATAAATCTTGGTCAGCTGCTAGCTCCAAAGAATGTATCTGCAAATTTTAATATTGTTCAACACAAACTTAATTTCTTCTCCACTATTATGATTTCTGCCACTCTGATACCATTTATAAATTATACCAATGGATTCAATACAATCATGAAATGTAATAAAAAAAGATACTGAATCCTTCTACAATATTTTTGGAATATAAAACATGATCGCTCAATCACATGCAAGTAAGAGAAAGAAGTAAATCGATCACACAACACAAGATTTTCTTAGGGAAAGAAACTACTCAAAACCCCTCTATCTCTGTTGTATAATAAGCCAAGGAACCATGAAACAATACAATGCATTCTTGGTCACAATAATCTCATGCACTCTACCAATTGTCTCACACTGATATAGGCAAAATTGGACAAACACATAGCCAATTTCCTACCCACCTTGAGCCTGCCTTGCTCATGCAATTCCTAGGAAATTAAATCCCTATTAAATAGGAATTCCAACCTTCCTTGATTTCACAATCCATCATGGGAATCTTGTGGCTTTATAACCGCACCTGGGCAGTTTTTTAATAATACAACAACTAGTTATCTTCCCTTTAACCTTTGTCTCAACTGGGTCTTCATCATAATTGACATGCATGTAGCTAATAATAGTGAATCATCAATTATATGATAGATCACTACTTGTGAATTAAAACTAATTTAATTCAATTGACCTCTCATGATCTCATCACTCAGTTAGAACTAGTTAAACTAATTTTAACTCAATTAATGTGAGTTAACTTATTACACTCACACTACACTAGTGAACTAACTACAACTGAACCCCCAAAATAATAGAATCACTCTACATGCCTCACCTTTGACCCTCAACTCTAAATTATGGATATAACTCATTATTTGTGACACAGTTAACTAATACAAGTTTTTATGAGATAAGATTACAATTTATTGTCTAATTTATTTAAGGAAAAAATAAATTAGACACACATTTTCTTGTTGATTTTCAATAGAGCTCTCTGATTTTAGAGCTTTGATCTCATCCATGGAGATTTATCCCTTAGAAAGTGGACCTTCCTCCTCATTTCATGGGCTCCAACCTCTTCTCCCTTCCTATAAATTGGTCCCCATCCTTCCACCACTGGTTGGTCATTGTTGGGCTGGTCTAAACTCTCGTTCCCTTTACATTCTTGTACTGTGATAATGCCTAAGTTGTTCAGGAGAAGGAATTATTGAGAGTTTCGGTGAAGGACTTGGATTTTCACCAAAGGGAGGCCTCCAACATAAAGGCTTGGGTTGTAAGCTCTCTCTTTTCTATTCATTTATAAAACATCAGATGTTTGCTTTCTATATTTTTCTGATCATTTGCACAAATATTCTGGTACTCCTTGATCTGCTAGATAACTAATTTTTAATGATTATTATGTATTGGATTACATTTGTTTTTGCCACTTGATCATCTACAGGTATTTGTGTGCCACCAGTAGCAAGGAGAGAGCCTAAAAGGATCGTGTATCAAGGCCACCATCAACGAGTTCGAACATAGCATCAGAAAAAAAGTACCTCTATCTCCTTTCTTGTCACATTTTGAATATTATCTAAGAAAAATTTGCATTAGAAACTATCTCAAGTTGCTAGACCCACTCTAGGGCTAGAGAGATCGCCTTTTTTTGCAGAGGGGATTTATCTTCACAATAAGAAAAGCCTTTATGATCATAGATATGGAACGCATGACACTTCTAGACTGCAAGGATACAGTCGCGAAAAATGGTGGGCCAAAAGTAACCTGCGTGTAAGATATTTTGCACGGTAGCGTAACCAAATCAATTTCTTCTACATGCTCCTGAATGGAAATCATTAAGAAATTTATTTTCATCCTCGAGGGTGAGGTACCTCCATAAAATTGTATCGATACCACGATGGTAAAGGGTGTCATCGATAATCAGATAATTTCGAGATTGGTACCGAATACGTCGTTGCTCAGAGCGAGAGGTATTAGGTCAGAAATTTTGGGTCTAGAGATAAATCATAAAATATCCATACCATGGGTGAGATGAAAATATCAAAAACAATGACTCATCAGGGATGGAATCTTCAAATGTAAATTTTGCATCAAGGGAAGGAAGATCACACATTAATTCGCCAAAAATAGGGATTTCTTTGACTTGGATTTGATGAATTCTAGGTCAAACTCTTGGACGATAAATATCCATTTTGAGTACTTTCAACCCAACAATTGATGTGACAATATATATTTCTTTGGGTTGCAATCTAAAATTACCATAATCTTCTCAAGCAAGGTGTAATGGTGAAATCTTTTGATGGTTTGAATCGCTGCCAAAGCCAACTTTTCGACATGAGTATACCATATCTCAGTATATTTGAGGTTCTGACTCAGATATTAAATGGGATGTTCATTCACAATGTCATCTTCTTGGACCAACACGATAGCTATAGTAGAGATGGAAGTAGTGAGATATAGGAAATAGTCACGCTAATAGTTAGTGGGATATAAGAAAGAAGCCTAAACAAGTATACATTTCAAGGCATAGAAGGATTTTTGTGTAGTGTCATCCCAATGGAAGGGTATCCCTTTCTTTAGTAAGCAAGTAAATCCTTTGGTAAAATTAGCATAATTAGGGACAAATATCCTCAAGAAGTTATCTTTCCCTTCAAGTATTTATAACTAAACTAAGGAGGATGGCGCAGGAAAATCGACAATTTCTTGGACTTTGAGAGGATCAATACAAATTCCTTGTTGGAAATAACAAAACCAAGGAGTCGACTAGATCCAACACAAAACACACATTATTGTGGGTTAATATAAATATTATAGTGCCTAAAATGAATAAAAATGGCCCATAAATACAACGGGTGATCAACACGATGTTTGGAATGAGGAGGGAGATAATCCAAATAGGGTTGCACGATATGCTTAATATCATGAAAAGTATAATCCATCGCACGTTGAAATGTGGCCCCAGTGTTATTGAGACCGAATGGGAGATTTTTATAAGAAAAATTACCCCAAGGAAAAATAAATTTTGTCTTGGGTTGGTCCATCAGGAGAATGTTGATTTGATTGTAACCCGAGAATCCATGCATAAATGAATAGATCTTGCAACCAATGAAAACATAAAAAATATGGTCAAGAAATTGGTTTGGATAGTTTCCTTTCATACAAGCTCGATTAACATCCCCATAATCGATACATATTTTAATCGTGCCCTATATCTTCATGACAAGGACTACATTTGAAACCCAATCGGTTAAAGGAACGAGGTATATGAAACCAACCCGAAGAAGCTTTTCAACTTCATATTTTATATTGGCAGCCCTTCTTAGGATGGATCAGACAGAGGTGTTGATGGATGGGTTTGGCATCAGGATACATTTTTTGAGATTCAACAAGATGATGAGCTTAGTGAAAAGAGTTGCCTTCACTAAGTGGGCCCGCAGGCTATTTTTGGCGCAAGTCTATTTTTAGACTATTTCTATTTTTAGACATGATGATCATATTTCAGAAGTTGCAGGATGTTATTTGTGGATGGTTGATCAAGTTGGAAAAATAGATGAAATTATATTTTTAGAATATTGGGTGAATTCTATTTATATATCGTCAATCTAAAAATAGATGCATGTCGATTATTATTAGCTCTTAATAATAATCAAACTCTAAACAACAACTTACTCTCTTGGAGCACTTCAGTTCAGTGCACAGACGTGGCACAGCAGCTGACAGAAGGAATTACACTATTCCTGAGGGTTTACTGGAGCTAGTGCATGAAGGACTCAGTTAGAACTCAAGTGGCAGAGTTATGACATAGTTGGAAGAAGCAATTATGGAGTTGTATTTAGTTTAACTCAGTTAGACTCAGTTGAGCTAGTTTTATCTAGTCTAACTGATTGATACACTAGTGAGAGGGGAGTGAATTAATTAGTTAATTAATTCAAAAATAATAACTCATAAATCAACTAAAATTTACAGCAGTTAACTACAGTGCATGGCAGTTTCAGTGGAGACTAGTGGAGAGATAGGTGAAAGGGCAAGATAGACTATCTGTTGTGACTATTAGTGATGCATTGATTGCATCAAACACACAGTGGAGATGCCAATGAGGATTGTGCAGGAAATCCAAGAGTAATTTGAATTCATTCAAATCTATTCTTCAGCATAGATTGCGCAGTGGAGGCAGGCTAGCAGGTGGCAAAGATCGGTGCATGGATTTGCAAGATTAGGCCTAATTAGTGTATGACGATTGTACTGTACTGAGGGCTTGTGATAATCTTTGTATTTTTGTATGATATTGTCATACGATCTCCATGTTACATAATATATAGTTGGCGTTTTCAGCTTCAGGCTTTCCCGGTTAAAAACTGTGTTATGTGCGATTGAATATTTTTGTTTATGCTTCACATGTGTGTGCAATTAATTTTTCCGCAAAAGATTAACAAGTGGAATAGATTCAGTATCTTTCATAAATTTAAATAGTGTGAGATCAGGTGGATCTTGTACATATGCATGCTTAGTTCATATAATTTCTACATGGTATCGGAGCCATTTTTTATTGAAGATTGCAATTGTGAAGTGAGTTTGTGTTGGTGGACAATTCAAATTTGCTACAAAATATTCTTGGTGCAGAAATCAAGTATACATTGAAATGTCTTTCAACGGGTTGAGATTGGAGTATGCCCTTGATGGGAGCTCAAATTACATAGCCTGGAAGGATAATATGGAGGTGGTGCTAGAGGATAATGGGCTGAAGGAGTTCATCGATAGTGATGTTCCTAAGCCGGGATCTAGCGATGCTGCATTACTTTATGCATGGAAAAAGAAGACTGCAAAGATGAGGAGAATTCTGTTGGAAGGTTTGAAGGACCATATTGTGTCCAGCCTTCACGTGAAATCCACTCCATTCTTAATGTGGAAAGCTTTCACAGACTTTTTCCAAAGCAGAAGTGACCAGAGGAAGTTGGCGCTTAAAGAAAAGCTCAGAAAAATAAAAATGGAGAAAGGTGACAATATTCCAAAATACCTCACGAAGTTTTTCCACTGCAAGGATGAGCTAGGAAGTGTGGGGGTTACTGTTGATGAAGAAGACTTGGTGAGATTGGCTCTCCTTGGTCTTCCAAAGAGTTGGCATAGCTACGAAGACTTTGTCAATGGACGGGAGAAACTGCCAGGATGGGAGCGACTTTGGTCGGATCTTGTGCAAGAGGAGATAAGGCGGGGTACCAATGATGGATCTTCATCGAAGAATGAAGATAAAGAGAATTTTTCTTTGGCTGCCAAAGAAAGGAAAGGGAAGGGGAAGAAAAATCCTTCTAATTCCGGTGCAAAAGGCAAGAAGCAGGACTTGTCCAAAGTGAAGTGTTTTCACTATCACGAGCATGGAAATTTCACCACTAACTGTCCACATAAGAAGAAGAATAAGCAAGCTGCTAGATATGCAACTAGAGAGGCCTTAGCCTCGTAATTTGAGCTATATTTTTCCTTGATATCATGCTTGGTTTCAAGCTGCATGGGATCGGTGTGGTATCTTGACAGTGGTGTGTCTTTCCATATGACAGGAGACAAAGAGTTGTTCAGTGACTTGGAGGATAAGGACCTCCAGATGCATATAGAGATGGGTGATGATGGTTGGTACAGTGCAACAGGAATTGGGACCATTACCTTTGAGAGGGAATCCGGTAATCCATTATTGTTGAAGAATTTCATGCATGTTCCAGGTCTGAAGAATAACTTGGTCTCAGTCGCAATGCTGGAAGACAGAGGTTATGATGTTGTTTTCAGTGAGGAAAAAGCTTTCCTTCGACATAAAACAATGGGTCAAAACAAGAAGATAGGGGTTCAAATTAAGAATATCTACAATCTAGACGTAGATGGCTGCACTGCAATGGTGGGAAAAGCAGAAGAAGTGGTGATCCGGGATGAGGGCGAGTTATGGCATAGGAGATTGGGCCATCTTCACCATGGTGCTTTGAAGATTTTGCAAAAAAATTCTACTGGACTTCCCAATGGTACTCTTGCGTAGTCAGATCAGTGCAAAGGATGTACTATGGGTAAGTTTGTGAAGACCACTTTTCATGAGGAGGAGAACCGTGCTTTGGTGATCCTGGAGAGAATTCACACAGACGTGTGTGGACCATTCTTGGTTTCTTCAATAGTTAAACACAGGTATTATGTGATATTTTTTGATGAATTTTCTTGTAGATGCTGGATCTTCTTCATGCAGAAGAAGAGTGAAATGTTCTCAAAATTCTGTGAGTTCAAGGCCTTGGTAGAGAAGGAGTCGGGGAAGTAGGTGAAAGCTCTAAGGAGCGATAATGGTGGTGAATACATCTCGGGCGAATTCAAATACTTCTGTAGTGAAGAAATAATTCGAAGAGAACTCATAGCACCTCATAACCCACAGCAGAATGGGGTCGTGGAGAGAAAGAACAGAACGATCGTGGGTGCTGCACGAGCGATGTTGCATGACCAGGGCCTACCGATGCACTTGTGGGCGAAAGCATGCAACACTGCGGTTTATGTGCAAAACCATTGTCCTCATAGAGTACTTGGCATGAGTACACCCGAGGAAGTTTTTACTGGTAAGAAGCCTAATATTTCTCATTTGAAGATTTTTGGCTCACCTGTTTACATTCATGTGACAAAGGATGCCAGGAAGAAGTTGGAACCGACTGCAAAAGTTGGGATATTTGTGGGGTACACAGAAACACCCCACAATTATCGTGTGTATTTTCAAAACAGTCAGATGACTGTTATGTGACAGGATATAAAATTCAATGAGGTGAAAGCCATGAAGTTGTCGCTTGAGAGGGAGCTACACTTGCATGCGAAGGAGGAACTTGTTGTTCCCAAATATGAGCCTCTGGATGTGGATTAGCCATAGGAGGAGATTCATGGAGTGGAGGATTCCACTCATGCAGAACCAAACATCAGACAAGGAAGGAAGCGTACCACAAAAGTTGAGAGACTGAAGGTGGATGCAACACAGAATGTAGGAGTTCCTACATCACAGCGTAGACAGAGACAATCACCTGAACGATATAATGGATACATGGCTCTTATGAGAAAGTGTATTGTGACAAAGCCATATTCTTTTGAAGAAGCAGTGCAGGAGCCCACATGGGTAGATTCCATGGTGGAGGAGTATGACTCCATTGTCAGAAACATTGCTTGGGAGATTGTTCCAAGGCTGGTGGGAAAATAAGTTATAGGATCAAGATGGATCTACAAGGTAAAGCAAGCTGCTGATGGGAGTTTTGAGAAGTATAAGGCAAGATTTTTTTCCTGGGGCTTCTCACAGATTGAGGGGATTGACTATGAAAAAACCTTTGCACCTGTCGTACGGTATTCTTCCATACGGACCATCCTTTCTCTCGTAGTGCAGATGGGTTGGCACACTCATCAGATGGATGTGCAGAATACGTTCCTTAATGGGATCATTGAGGAAGAGGTGTACATTGAGCAGCTTGAAGGTTTTGAGATCTTCAAGTCTCCTCGCATGTGTGTGCTCAAAACTTGCAAGTATGGCCGAAACAAGCACCCCGTGCTGG
The DNA here is from genome assembly GCA_034641835.2 of Pinus albicaulis. Taxonomy (NCBI): domain Eukaryota; kingdom Viridiplantae; phylum Streptophyta; class Pinopsida; order Pinales; family Pinaceae; genus Pinus; species Pinus albicaulis. Next base: position 755,524,614 of record CM076580.1, read on the forward strand.
CACCTGGACGACAACATTTCATTAGACTTGGCTTCCACCAAGAGGAAGGATGCAAACTGCATCAGACAGGTTGAGGGCAAGCTTTTGATAATTGTACTTATAAGATGACTTGATAATAAACATGATGATGAATTTGATACACTCATGCAAGGTTGATCTTGCAAAGGAGTTTGAGATGAAGGATTTGGGCCTCCTTCATTATTTCCTTGGATTGGAAGCCATATAGCCGGGAAGGTGAAAAAAATTTGTGTCTCAAGGAAAGTATGCCCGAGATACTTATAGTTTCACATGCAAGGTCATAGTTTTTGACACTCCTCTTCCAGGAAATTGGAAGAAATTTATTATTTACATCGGGCAGAGGTAGTGGATGCCACTATTTATCATCAAAGCTAGAGTCGCTTCATGTATTTAGTCAATCCAAGACCGGACATATGCTATGCGGTGAACAAGCTTTCACAAGCGATGGTTAAGCCTACCAAGCTCTTTTTGAAGGCAGGTAAGCATGTCCTGAGATATCTCAAGGGCACATCTAAGTATGGTTTATGGTACAGACAAATAGATGAGGTGAAGTTGCATGGCTTCATGGATGCATATTGTGCAGGAAGCCCAACAGACAGAAAGATCAGATCAGGAGGGATTTTCGGCATCAGATCTACGGTAGTTTCTTGGTACAACAGGAAACAAATATCTGTGGCACTCATTTCAGGGAAATAAAAATACATGGCAAAAAGTTTAGTTGCATGTGAGGCTATCTAAATGAGGAAGATTCTGGTTGGTTTGTTCGGTTTACATTTAGATCCCACGATGATTCATTGTCATAATCAAAGTTACATTAAACTCTCGGTTAATCATGTGTTTCATGATAGATCTAAACATATTGATATCCAGTATCATCATATCAGAGATTGTGTGTAGCGAAGATCATGTTGCTTCCGCACATTCCCACTGAGATCAGGATGCAGATATTCCCACGAAGGTGCTCACCAGGAGAAAATTCGAATACTCATAGAGGCAAGATCGAGGTGAAGGATAGTCCATATCTTGTTGAGAGGGAGTGTTGAGATTCAACAAGATGATGAGCTTAGTGAAAAGAGTCGCCTCACTAAGTGGGCCCGCAAAGGCTTTTTGGCACAAGTCTATTTTTAGACATGATGATCATATTTCAGAAGTTGCAAGATGCTATTTGTGGATGGTTGATCAAGTTGGAAAAATAGATGAAATTATATTTTTAGAATATTGGGCGAAGTATATTTATAGATCGTCAATCTAAAAATAGATGCATTTTGATTATTATTAGCTCTTAATAATAATCAGACTCTAAATAGCAACTTATTCTCTTGGAGCACTTCAGTTCAGTGAAAAGATGTGGCACAACAGCTGACAGAAGGAATTACACTATTCCTGAGGGTTTACTGGAGCTAATGCATGAAGGACTCAATTAGAACTCAAGTGGCAGAGTTATGACACAGTTGGAAGAAGTAGTTATGGAGTTGTATTTAGTTTAACTTAGTTAGACTCAGTTGAGCTAGTTGTATCTAGTCTAACTAATTGATACAATAGTGAGAGTGGAGTGAATTAATTAGTTAATTAATTCACAAATAATAACTCATTAATAAACTGAACAATACATTTGTTAACTACAGTGCATGGCAGTTTCAATGGAGACTAGTGGAGAGATAGGTGAAAGGGCATGATAGACTATCTGTTGTGACTATTAGTGATGCATTGATTGCATCAAACACACAGTGGAGATGCCAATGAGGATTGCGCAGTCAATCCAAGAGTAATTTGAATTCATTCAGAGCTATTCTTCAGCAGAGATTGTGCAGTGGAGACAGGCTAGCAGGTGGCAAAGATCGGTGCATGGATTTGCAAGATTAGGCCTGATTAGTGTATGACGATTGTACTGTACTGAGGGCTTGTGATAAGCTTTGTATGTTTGTATGAGATTTCCATATGATCTCCATGTTGCATAATATATATTTGGGGTTTTCAGCTTCAAGCTTTCCCGGTTAAAAACTGTGTTATGTGCGATTGAATATTTTTGTTTATGCTTCACATGTGTGTGCAATTAATTTTTCCGCAAAAGATTAACAAGTGGAATAGATTCAATATCTTGCATAAAGTTAAATAGTGTGAGATCAGGTGGATCCTGGACATATGCATGCTCAGTGCATATAGTTTCTACAACATTTTAATTTTTTGCACCACTATGTTTGGGTTGATACTTGGAATTTCTTCATACATCCAGGTAAAGACATCTCTAAACTCACGAAAAAGGGATCGATATATCTAGAATTTAGATGAAGAAAAAGATGCTCTGATGTAAACATTTTAAAATATTCTTGATTTAATCGATATATCAAGAGGAATGGTTTCTTATATATTCGATAGGTTCTTTTTAGAGCCAATCTCATGAATGGAAACGATATTTGTAGAGGGTTCAAAAAAATTAGGTAGGTACAAACCACTACGATAATATTCTATGGAATCGGGAACAAAAGAACGATGATGATGCGCATCATAAGGTGTGTCATCTAACATCATGATTTCCATGATGCTTTCGTGGGTTGGGAATATGTGCAAGAAAGGATCAGAGGGTGTACCATAATCTAGCAATCAATTGAAGAAAATTAGTATGGGTCGCACAAGCTAAGTAGATGGCTTCATAATCTTGCTCAATAGGACTAAGCAGCATCCAGTTGCCAAAACTTTGATTGTCAATTTCACCAGGTGAAATATATGGATCAACTGGAATCGTATAGGATGATGTCATATTTATATAAGCAATTGAAGGTGGGAGTTGGAAAGAGGAGGAGGGGGGAGTGAAAAAGTCCCCATAAGCGATGATTCCTTCAGTAATCCAACTCCAACATGCTTCCCCTACAAGAGGGACACTTCTGGTAACATTAGAATCAGAGGCAAATAAGTTGAGTTGAACTATGGCTATGATCCCACCCTTATGAGGAAAGGCAATCATCCAGAAGTAAGTTGAAACAATGGCAGCCATATCTAAACCCATGTACATCCCAGCATAATATTATAATCAAGAGATCCATCAATAAATTTTATTTTAACGTAGAAGGTTTTTCCCCAAGTCCCACTTGGAGGGAATTCAAAATCCTGCAAGGTTTATATTACTTCCATCAAAGGATTTTAATTTGGTGGTTTATTGATTCAATTGAGGTGAACTAATCGCATTGCAGCAAGACTTAGAAATGATGCAGGTCAAGGCTCCCTCATCCATAATAGAATGATGAATTTTTTTACCATGGATAGTGACATGAATCATAAAATCCAACTGAGATGGAAGCTGAGGAGTATATTTTCCATGAGAGAAAACCACTAGGTTGGAATTTGATAGGTCCATATGGCGGATAGATGACAACAAGGCCTTCTTTTAGTGGGGGGGGATTTTTTTAACACCTCAAGAGTTGACATAACTGATGGAGATTGAGCCAAGTCTTCAACCACCTTATAATTTTGGGTAGCTATTAAATGAGGGTTGTAATAATACTTATGGATAACACCCTTCGGAGGCTTGATATTCAATTTCAAAGGCAAAAATAATAAGATGATGTCGGTGACGAACTGGCAGGTTGATTAGTAACCTGACCATTTAGTGGATTCACATTTCCATAGTCCTTTCTCCAAGTGGCCACCAAAACATCGGATATCAACTTTGCAAAGGAAAGCATCAAAACTGTGTTAGAGGAAGAGGGTTCCAGCGAAACCATGTGAGTCTCTTGATTGGGAAACGAGTTGGTCAACACAATGGGAGAAGTGGATGATTTAAGAAATGGATTCATTTCAACGTGGTGTGGACAATCATGTGTAAAGTGATCCTAGTTCCAAATAAAGCAAGGGTATCGAGGCTTTCGTTTCTCATTGGAAGATGAATTTGTTTGTTTGTCCTGTAGTGAGGAATCCTTATTTTTCTTACCTTTACCTTTCTTCTTGTTTCCAGGTTGCTATTGAGATTTGCCTTTATCAGATGAAATGGAATTTATCTCGGAAGTAGAAGCCATAGGAGGTTAGGATTGATGGTTTTGAGCAGGAGTGGCGAGATATATACCAAATTTTTTACTCACCGACTGCGAATTGGAAAAACCAATAATTCCATTAGTGGCATGAGATTCTTTACTAGGTGGAAGAGGAATAGTGTTTGAAGGTCACATAGCATTTGGTATCTTATTATAGAGCATGCCATATTGGGTATAAACTAGATCTAAATATTGAGCATGAGAAATAACTTGCTCTTCGATCACGACTCCACCTTTGGCCACATCTTCTATTATCGTAGCTAACATAAATTTGACAAACTATTTCGCTAACAATTGATTAGGAACATAGATCTTGACCAACTGGTGACGACGCCTCCACTCATGAATGTGATATGAAATGTGAGTGGAATCTAATTGTTTGAAGTTAGTCAATAGTTCTGTTCCAATTTTTTATCTGATGGGCAAAAGGAAATGTGTGAGGAAGGTGGTGGTTAAAGTACTAAAATCATGAAATGACACTCTAGGTAATTCAATATACCATTTAGTTGCGGTAACTATAAGCATTTTCTGGAAAACATGAAGTTGGATGGAATCATAATTGAGGTAGTTGGATGAACACCATAGATGATACATCATGACATGCGTCGATGAGTCTTATACGAATTCCCATTGAACTTTGAGATATCAAATGGAAACTTAGTGGCAATAATCGTCCACCATGGAAAATGAGCGATATGGTCGTTAGTAAGCCGAGTTAAGTCAGGTAATTCAAGAGTAGCCACAATAGGAATTTACAAATTAAAGTTCCGAGGAGGATGACCTGGGTAAGAATGAATAGCATGATAAATGGGAAATTGTATGCTCGGATAAGGAGGGTTATGATAATAGGGAACTTGGTTACCAGGATATGGAGGGTTCTGATAACCAGTATATAAATGAGTTTTTTTCCCAACCCTAGGATGGCGATAAATTTGTTGGAATGGTTGGGTCTAGATTTTTGTGCCTTGAAAATGCGTGTGATTAGTTCCATACTATTTCCCAATAGAGGTTTGTATTTGTCCCTAGTATGGTGGGTTCGATTGAGACTTTGCCAAATTTTGAATAATTTGACCTACCAAAACTTGAGGAACACTTTGTGCAAGCGATTAAGAAGATGAGGCACCTTGTACAGTTTGACTAAGGGGTACCTTGGAAGAACCAAATACCCTTGGAATAGTTTGTAAAGGTTGGCTCACATGTATTTGAGCTTCTTGAGGTGTTGATGGATAGATAGGAATGTGTGATGAGGATGGCACAGCCTGAGGATTAAACAATTGATCCAAAAACAAGTAAGGTTGAACGGGTGAAATAGGTTTCCAAACACTGGCATCCATTCTAGGATAAGTTTTATTATAATTAGGAGGATTACCATATTAAGGCATACTAAAAATAGGTTTATCCCATGCATAAGGAGGAGAGGATGATAGAGGCAATTGCGATCCAAATGGAAAGTATCCAGCATAAGGAGAGTTAGGTTGTTTAGGGTAGCTTTTTCCACTGATATAGCGAACAACCCACTACTCTATTGTAGGTGTAGAAAGATGAAGAGGAGTATACTATGTTGAATTCATAAGAGAATTACCAAACATTATTCCCAAATTAGATGACATGGGAGATGTGCAAGGATTGGAAGTCGCACTAGAAAGGTAACAGATAATAACTGATAACCAAGTTGGATGGATGGGCCACCATAAAAAGGAGTTTTTGGTGATGTCATGAACATAAATGAGGAAGTGAAACTTGATGTCTCAAACATAGTGGTGGACACATGTTGGGATTTTGAATCAATTTCATTCATGGTTGAAAATCCCAACGAATATGTTTGCAAAAGATCCATGGGTAAGCCCAAAGAATTAGGTAAAGGAGGTTGTATCAGAGTTTGAAGAGATAGAAAGGGCTCGGGTTGATAAAAATGAAGTCCTTCCCAATAAACATGAGAAGATGGATGAGGCTCTTCTTGAGGGATACCTTCAATACTCAAAATTTTGTATGGAAGAGATTCACCGTCAGGTTCGAGATGTATTGGTTATGTCTAAGACAAAGGAAGAGAAGAGAAAGGTCACACAAAATTAGGCGAGGATGATTGAGGCTCCTCAGGTTCAACAACCTCAAAAAAAAAAGTATCTAACTCAAGAAGGTCAGGTTCAATGACCTCAAGTAGAAACGTTTCAGGGACTTATGTTTCAATTGTGTCAGTGTCACCAACAGGGGTAGATGTAATCTCGGGTTCGGAACTCAAAGGGAGAGATGATTCTGGCATATCAGTATAGGGAGGGATAGAAATAGTGCCTAAAGTTCTTAATTCGAAATTTTTTGTTTTCTTATGTTTTTAATGTCAGATAGGGGTAGCCTCTAGAGGTAGAGGAGTCTTATTTTTCATTCTATGTGAACGACAGGGAGGGGGGTTTTTTTCTTTCACGTTGTATAATAAATTTTATTAACACAAAAATAAATAAATCAAAAAGAGGGTAATCTAGGAATAAAGGATTACTAAGAAAATATGAACTACAATATACACCTTGGAGAACCAAGGACTTAACATATGGCATCCAATCTCCCTGAATGTTATTTTCGGTATATCACGGTATACAAGGGGGAAAACTCGGTTACCTTTGGATGGATAGAAACCTATTGGGACATCCCAAAATATACTCGATAGTATGTGGGAGTGCAGTCTATATTAGTGTTGTCTAATGTGTAATCATTCGATGATAGAATTTCGATATACCTTTTATGCGTGGAGTGCCATCTGATATACATGAAGTTAAATGGAGAATGATCATATACATTTACGTACATGGAGCAATAATTCACCTCCGAAATGAAATGCTGGAAAACAACAACATATCCTACATTTAATGTTTTCAGAACACATCTCTAGCCTATACCTCTAAATGTTTGTGTTAATGTTACAAATTCTCCTTAGGTTGATTCAATAAATTTTACTATTTATCTTTTATTAAGTTGCAGCTTTGCAGCTCACCATGAATTTCACCTGAATACCCTAAAATTAAAATATAGCACAAGAAAATAAGGATCTTTTCTCTTTCAATACAAATCTAGCTAAGGGAAGAAACAATCAAGATGCAGCACAGAGTATGCAACAAACAAGATGCAAGATACATTTTCCCTTTCAATGCAACTATTCCTAATCTAATGCACATGCAAAACCCTAAATGCCAAATGCAAATATTTTATTTTCACCACACTAATTTTCAAAATGAAGAAAAATAAGATGAAAATGTTAAATTACTAATTCGATTACACTTTTCAGAATGAGGACTCAAACAACAATTCATCCAAGCGACCAGCAATTAAAATAAACAAGTTTGCAAGTGACCAAACGATAAGAAAAAATAAAAATTTAAACCAATTCTTTTTTTATTTTTTTTCTGAATTCGACTAATTCTATTAAGCAAAAATATTGTACAAGAAGAAGTTACAAGCAAGAGAGACAGAAACCGGCAACCGGAAATGATAGGACTATCAACCGCGGTTCCAGAAAAGGAGAGAAGAACATAAGGAGCTACAACCTATGACAGAAAAGCAAAAAAAGGCTGATTTCTACCCAGAATGGGCAGAGGCCTCAACACGAATCTTTTTCCCTTTCCTTTTTTTGACTTCGACCCATCCCGCCTGGGGCGAATGAGCAACAACCACTTGAAGACTGGGGATCTCCAAGGGGGGACCCTCCTTTTCTGAATCAGAGGAGGAGGTCAAGTGGGCGCGTTTCTGGGCGATGGCCATATCTGAGGTATGCTTCGGCTCATCTGCCAAAGGAGCCTCTAGTTGAGGAGCTTGATCCAAATCTGCATCGCTATTTTCATCTTCAGAGCTAGAGGATTCAGAATCCATGATTGAAGGTGGAGAGCAAGGAACCCATCTTTTGGACTTGGACTTGGAGAGATTATCCATTTTCTTCTTTGCTGGTAGAGAAGGGCAGGAGGTCTGCAGATGTCCTGTTTGGTGGCAATGTCGACAGCGGAATGCAGTATTTTCGTAATCCAGTGTCTGGGTCCAAACAAAGTCGTTAGCCTTGAGATTGATTTGGTCAGGAAGTCCTTTGCTTAAATCTAACTCCACGCATATTCTGGCATATGTGTAGAGTCCTTTGTTTTCCCTCCAGTAATCTTCCATGATGAAACTACCCAAGGTGTTGCCAATAGCTTTGTAGACCGCAACATGCCATAAGTGGGCTGGTAAGTTTGGAAGCCTGATCCATACAGGAGTATTGGTGATGACTGCAGTGGCTGGATCAAAATCTGGGAACCAAGGAGTTAGGAAGAGCCCTGCAGTTCCCATGAACCAAGGGCCTTCTTCTAAAGCCTTTTCATAATGCTTGCTGGTTTCGAATAGAACAATGAAGTATCCTTTTGAACAGAAACTGACCTTACAATGATGAGTCCAGTTTGCATGGATCCAATCATAAAGATCCTTAGATCGCGGCCACAATCCGTTGAATCTGCATATGATTTCTCTTTCTACAAATACTTGAAGTTGATCTGCCAGACCTGCATGGGTGATTTCAACAGAGGGAACTTCCTCTGTTTTATCAACCAAGAAAGGTTTGTGTTTAAGGGCTTCCGGGGGTATGGGGTTCTCAGAATGCACTGCATCTTTGTAGGAGAAAGGAGGAGCTGAAGACGTTTGTCCTGCTGCACCCCCTCTCAAATGGAGGGTTAAAACCAAAGAGCTGTTTCTGAAAATGCAATAGGTAGAGAGGGGAAGAAGGTCTTCAAGTTGTTTACCTTGAAAGAGAAGTCTCTGAAGTCCTGAAGGGATCCCACTCCGCCGTTCTAGCACTAGTTTGAGATCCAGCACCATATCTGGAGAACTGACCCATTGCAGGATGGTTTTGCCCGAAGGTAGAGAGATTTGGATCTGAAAGGAGTCAAGATTGTCATGGCGAAGAGGGGGAGGAGAATCCACCTGCAAGAGGAGACAGTCACTTAATGACAGAGACCGCTCCGAGACAGGGGATTGTGAAGCAGGGTAGTTGGGCCAATCGTTGTTCTTCTGCATGTAAACCCATTCTTTGCGATCTGCGTGCCTGGAGAAGGAAGTGGCTGTCGAGTCGCCTTTGCTTGAAGGCTCTTGATTGTAAAAAGTGCTGAGGGTGCCTGCATAAAACGCAACAGAGAGGCGGAGGAGATTCTTCAGAGGCAGCATCTGTTGCGACGTTACTGGATGTCGCGACTGCTTCTGCAAATTCGCAAAGCAGGGGCGGAGCGGAGCCCATGGTGCAGGGCCGAGGGCGTTCAAGGAAATAAGAAAAGGGGTGGGTCTCCCACCCTGGTGCGGCGCATGAGAAGAAGAAGAGAGAGCCGCTGACCTGACAGGAGAAAAAACCCTAGAATCCATTTTCGCTCCAAATCTTGTGCAAATATAAATCAAATTTAAACCAATTCTTATCAAAGGAAAACAAACACAAATGAAAACTGAATGGGGGTTTTATAGAGAACACAAGACATTGAAGATTCAAGGAAACTCAGCTGGAAGAAGGATGATGAAATAGGGGTTCAAAATACAAGGAAAAACTTGTACAAAAATTGGGACAAATGCTGGTGCAGAGAGGGAACCAGTGCTTTGCAACATTGGGAAAGAGTGGGCCTAGGTGAGGTGCAACGCTCTGTCAGAGGCATGGGGGGAGCGGTGGGCTTGGGAAAGAGGATTCCGGCACAAAAATTGCAAACAAGGATGGATGAAGCAACTTCCTAGGTATTTTATTGGTTGGATGATACAATAAAGTTCTATCAAGGAGGTAATCAAACATAAAGGACAAGGAAACCCACCAAGGGAATAGTTTGTTCCCCAGTATGGTTTCCAATTTGTTATACGTGATTTAGGATTACGGACAAAGGTATCTCCCCTAGGTTTGGTGGTCAACCTAGAACAACAGAGAGACAAGGAAATCAATGCTTTCCCTTAAAGTAAATAGATGACCGAGTGAGGCCTACCTGGAAATTGTGGCTCACTTCACTCCTTCTTTAGCTTGGAAGCTCCAATTCTAGCTTTGATTGCTAAAATTATAACTTGCAGAGTCAGATATCACAAGCCAAGAATATATGAGATGTATGTAGTATCATCTAAATAATATATTCAATATATCAACATGGGATTGCAATAATTCAAATCACTACATCACATATAGGAAAACATAGAATTCTTTGCATTAATATAAATGGAAGGATATTACAACCATAAGTGGTAGTTGATCTTGTAGAAGAGCTCCTCCAAGTTGTTAACTCATCCTTTCCTTGTCACAATATGCACCTCTAGTCACCTTATGAATGAGATAATAACTACTTATTGCAACAACATAATGGCATAATCACTCTCCAAAGCCCACCATTACCTCTTTCATATGAGAGGGTAAATATACATAAGAGCGGGGTAAGTTGGGAATTATTATCCAATTACCATTCTAAGGTTTTAAATCCACCTTTGGTGAAGGGATAGAATCAAAGGATAAGTGGTGAAATATCCAAATTAGGTTAGGATAAGATCCGAATGTAAAACCAAGGTAAGCAGTTGAAAGATCCTGGAAAGTTACATGTAGTTCTAGGAAATGGTCTAGAAGTTATCCTGAAAAAGTGGCATATATCTGACAAACACATGCACAGAACAAGTGATTTTGGGCCATAACCATTGGAAAACAAGCTTGTGCATGCAGTTATAACCTCCCAACTTCCCGTAGGAAGTGTTATGGGTTTGGTTTGGGAGTAAACCTTGTAAAAAGTGTTTCGGGTCAGGGATTAAACACATGGTGAAGTTTTTAGACTCCTAAGTGATTTGTAGTCTCTGAGGTATGTGTGTTTGTTTTCAGTATGTAGGCCCCACTTCCATAGCTAGAAATTGGAGGTAGAGTCATATCATAGTGACACTCAACTCATATTTACCCTAGAGAGATATAAATTTGGATAAATGTGGGAGGAGGAAGCTACAATTTGGTATCAAAGTGAGGTTGTAGCACTATACCTTTGGGTAAATGCAGATTGATATGGTTGGCATTCATGCATTGTTTTATTGTGGTGGTGTGTTATTTGTTTATATGCTTACCATGCATGCATTGTGGTGGCAATGGTTATCATGAATGGGGTTATTGTTATAGTTTTGTGTCATCATGCATGATTTTAATATGTTGATTTCATTATATATCTATATCGTGTTAACCTAAACTGATTGTGCAGACAAGATAGCCTCCCCTAAAACACATTGAGGTATGATTTTGATTATGTTTCTATTTGGTTTATCTAAAATGACATGTTTGTAGGAAAGAGAAGTCCAAGGATGAAGAGGAGAATGGTGGACTATAGTTCTCATCGCTCCCCTTACATGATTGATGTGAATTCTATGGAATGAGAAAAATTAGTTGAGCAATAAGGAGAAGATTTCTCTCATGATATAGCAGATACACTAAGGTGTCTAAAGGTGGAGATCAAAATTTGCAATGTAGATAATAACATATTGATTAAGGCATAAAAAATACTTGCTAGGGCTAAGGAAAAGCAGCAAAAAGTTAATGTAGTGATTCTATAGAGTCTTTCAGAGTTTGTATAAGAAATGACAGATGGGGATTAGTCATGGAGATAGGTAGGAGGAGAAGAGTAATGGGGAATATGGTATTACATCTCAAAGGAGACATAGTTTGGGTAGAGATTATATAATTAGAGGTGGCAGATTCTTGGATATGCCTAGTAGGATGACTGGTACATATGGGTTCTATTATATTTCTTCTTCTAAGAGACATCATCGTCATCACCGCCAACACCATAGGATGAGTGAGTACTTTCCAGAGAAGTTCAAGAAATTAAAACCTCCTAAATTTGATGGAGATTGAATTTAGAAAATGAAGAATCATGGTTTCTTTGGATGAAGAAGTTCTTTGGATTTCATGACTATTCAAAGAATATGAAAGCCATGATAGCTACCTTCAATATCAAAGGGAAAGAAATATCTTATGGGAAGATGTGAAGAATTTCAGAAGTATTAGAGAAGAGGAGTTGGTTTCCAATGAGTTTGAGAGACTCTTCAAGAAGAATTTTCTATCTGAAATATACTATGATGAAAGGGCTAAGGAGTTTTATGATTTGAAAATGGGTTCTATGATAGATGATGAATACACTAGAAAATTCTTGGATTTATTGAGGTATGTGCCTTAACTCAAGGATGATAAAGATAATATTCAAAGGTTCTGTTACCACTGCAATTTTTTTTAAAGTATGGTCACTATTGTAGTTGTGTCTTTGATCCTCTCTTGTCCCTTAGCTTATGGTCGAAAGCCCTGGAGAGTTAAAATGTGTCAAAATTTTTATCATTTTTAAACAAAATCCAAAAATTTTAACTCTAATATTTTGTTTTGTGTCTTCGAGTTATTAGGTTAAAGTTTATTTTAATAAGTCTTTTAACTGCTTCGAGTAGTAAAGGTCATGTTTTTAGCTTGAGAAGTATTATCTATTCACAATGATATCAACTATTTTAGGAATAACACAGAAATAGCTACCTTTTCTAAAAATGCAGTTATTTTCTTCAGAAAATATGGTTTCCCAAGCAACACAGAAATAGCTACCTTTTTCAAAAAATTAGTTATTTCCTTCATAATTTGTACAAGGAGGAAAAGAGGCATTACTCAGGTGAAAATACATTTATCTTTGGGATAATTCAAGGTTTTCTAAAAAAAGAGGTATTACCCTTTTGAAAGGTGGTTATTTCTAATTGGAGGATTCATTAAAAGGAGGTTGGCTATTTTCTTTGCTAAGGCTAGTTAAATCCAATGATACTCATTGAAGGTGAAATATATCAAGGTTGAATTACAAGTAGCAATTATTTTAATTATTCAATGGAGTGAAATGTTCGGTTGAGTGAGTTGGCACCAAAATTTAAATCATTTGAGTTCGTATCACTTAACATCACCGTGATTAAGAGCATGCAAAGCTCTGTTTCCATTTACCCCGAGAAAGCTACAACAAATATTTTCTTATCATTTAAAAAGAAGTTTGTTACCTTATGTCGACAGTTAGGGCTTTGTGGAGGGATTTTTTTCATAGTTGTACAGGTGTGCATTAGCAGTTAAGCTAGCTGTTAACGGAATCGGTAAGGGTGGTAAGGTAAATCATTCAGAACCAGCCAATACAAGTTTCGTTGATCACAGTGAAAATCCACATTTCCAAGCAGAAGGATGGTATCAGTTCTTGAATAAGTTTTCAAGAGAAAACATTGCATTTTCTCAGGTATTTTCTGAGTCATTCAATGGAGAGCAGGTAAAGATGGGGTCTCGGACCTTCATGATCACAAAGACCATAATTGCACGAGCTACCTAGTTTTCAACTACAGGTGAGTTCTGGTACAAAAAAAAATAAAAATTTAATGCATATTTAAAGCCCTGTCTTAATCCTAAGCATGGAAATGTAGATTTGACCCCTATTGTTCACATTTCTTATTTTAGGCCTAAATGGAAAGATGTTATTACCACAGTGCATCGTTATATCACATGTGAAGGTAGGTTTTCTATAGTGCATCAATATCAAATGATGTTTTTAGCTCATATTTCAGGCTCTAAACCTATGAACCTACCATTTTTCCTCTATAAATCTATGTTGACAATGTCTCAAAGAAATACAAAGAACCCTGGATTATTATCTTCACAATATTTATCACAGGGGTTTAAACAAAATGTTGGTGGTTTATCATCTAAAGAAGAAGAGAACCACATGGTAAAAGTTCCTAACAGATTAAGGTTTCAACAGTTTTAATTCAAGGAGGAGGGTAGGAAGGCCTTTAAGACAAAAGACCCAAGAGGAATAGTTAAGCCCTGCACCTACATTGAGCGCTTCACAAAATAGTCAATCTTCATCACCATAAAGAAGACAGACAAGAAACTCAGCTAGGAGAGCTAGAGTTCAAACAACCACTCCTATACCTATGACGTAACCAGCCATGGAATTTTACAGCAGAAGACTACCTAAGGAGCCACAAACCTTGGAGTCTTTTAGGCAGGAGCATGCACGCAAGATTAAACAAAAGGCTACTCTACCTGACAAGAATGTTATGTCTAAAGGCATGAAAGAGGTAGCTTCCTCTTCAAGGAATAAACACAGGAGAAAAATTATTCTGGCAGAAGGATATTCAGTGGAGGTCATCCCCGAAACCTTAACACCAATCCTTGTTCTAGAGACTAGACAAGAGAATGAAGAATAAAATGTCACTCTAGCAACAAATGAACCAACACTGGCAGAATCTTTTCCTCTCTCGAAACATCAGCTAAGGGGAAAAGTAAAGTTTCAGAGACTACACTAGAAGAACCAAATATAGCCCAAATTTATTCATATCTCAGTTCATCAGCTAAAGGAAAGAAGAAATCAATAATCCACTCATACTCATATTTTGAGGAAGAGATCAATGAAATAGAGTTTACTGAAATAGAGTTTGAAGAGGGGAAGCCAATCAGAGTTATACATGGAAGAAGGAGGCCTTCATACATTCCTAATCCATACATTCAAAGGCCTCATACCATACCAAAGAATAAGCTATATTTAGAATTAGTATAAGAAGATGAAAAGGTAGCTTTTTGTTCTAGTTTCGAGGAATGACACTAAGTGGTGACCAAGTGTACACAGCCTCAGAAGTAATGGTTTTTGCCAAGTTTCATTCATTGAATCTATCTTCCAAGTGTGACTTTTAGTTGGTTACTCCTACACTTTTGTGGATAAAGGTCCATGTATCCTTTTCAGTTGGGAGTTGCACTTTTTGTGGAGGAAAGTTTTCCAAGAAATGAGGAGCAGTCAACCACCTCAACTCAGCCATTTTGATCTCCCTGGCCGTAATTTTTTATCTTCATGCATGTGCAAACCAAATTTTGAATTTCAGATTAATTTTATGTTGTGTTTAATATAAGCTTTAATATATGTAGAATATTGTAATAGAGTCCCTACAACAGACTGGCACTTTTTTTGGAAGCATTAACAAAACAACTTTTTGTTTATATACTATCTAAATCAATCAAGAAAGGGTTTGTTGGTTGTTCACCTCATTGCATCTTGTGTTGTATATTTTTGAGCTTATAATATCCAAATAAACTCTTGAGGACTTATCAATGATTTGATGTGTGTATTTTCTATCTCCTTATGTGTTTCCACACTTTAAAGTTTCATTCCAGATTATGATCTACATATGTTGTTTCATGTTTTTGTTAGTCTTGTGGTATAGCTGTACATGATTATCTAATTTTTTAAGTATTGTTTTACAAGATTTCTAGATAAGATATGTATGGTGATATTATTCATAAGCTTTCCCTGTTACAAAAATATCTAAATGCATGATGAGATTCTTGTAAGCCTTGAAGAATCCTTCTTTCATCAATACATCATAGGTCTTAAATATTTCGTCTTATTTTCTTATTATCATTGGATTTCTATCATATAGACCCAATGTTCTTGAACATTATCCTAACCATTAGAATACAAATTAATCCTTGCTACCACATCAAACGGTAGTACCCTCATATGTGTGAGTGATTTATCAGTTTGAAACCCTTTAATTTTCCAGTGTGTGTCACGAAACTCAACCATTTTCCAAATCACAATCCAATTGTAAGAAAATCCTTGAGCTTAAGATGTGTCTGGTCAAGCGCTTGTTACAATCCAAGTGTTTATTCTACTGCTAACATATTTTGGTGTGTCTGTCGAGAGACGAAGATTCTGAACTCAATATTCTCCCAAAGCTTTTTGCATGAATGAATAGTACTAGTTTTTAAGGGTGATTAAAACTATTCATTTTTCTTATTGTAATTAGTTCATCTGATGACTCCACAATGAGGACGATGGGTTTCAAGACCACCTACTACAAGAATAAATCAGAGATCACCTCATATGACTCCAATCTCTGACCCATAAAATATCATAAAGGATGTAAGAGGGAACAGAAATCAGATGAATCTACATCGCATTCAGTGAAAAAGTTGCATTCAAAGTACATTCCAAAAGAAAAGGCACCATCACCTATCTTAGAACCTAAATAAGATTTAGTTTCAAAAGATTTTATTGAAATATTTCAACTTGAAACTTCTTCTATAAAAGACAATTTAGATTATGTTAGCCTAGATTTAGCTCAAAGTATCTCTCAGACATCATTTAGTAAATAAAAAAAAGTATTATTCCAGTGAAAGAAGAAAAATCAGAGGTTCTAGGTGTCAGTAAAAAAAGCCAGGAATCAAAAACCTTTATGTTGACAGAATGGGAATTAGAACAAGTGTTGGAAATTGCACCCTTCCTAGATAGGGTTGTTTTAAATGAAGAAGATATTAAAACAATTCTAAGATTCCTTCAAACTCATCTTGAATATCAGTCTTCTCTTAGCCCACAACAAGATTATTTTCCTTTGTTTCAAAACCCAGCTATTGGCTCCCCCTCTTCTCATCAAGGAGAAGGTAACCTTCCAGAAAATTTGACTTTTAATCTCTCCCACTTTTTAGCTCAAAAGAACAAATTTTAAGTTGCCACAATCCTTCAAGAGTCTACATCTGAATATGATTCTCCTGTAGAGGTTGAAATAAAGTCTTTTGTTGTTCATTTCTTTGAAAATCCATTGTTTTCAGCTCCAAAGCCTGAAGAACTAGCCCAAGAACTTTAATCTTCTACTATTCCAAAACAAATACAAACTCCACAAACTATAATTTCAAGCACTAAAACATCTACATCAGCAAGTCTTCCACTATTTGTACCTCAGCAAGTCATGGCTCAGGCTCCTCCTACAAGGATGAACAGATTGTTGCTGCAAGATATGCACCACTCGCTCTTCCTCAACGTTTACATCCTCTTCCTCAGGGGGATTATCTGAAATATTTGACCAAATATACAAGGGAATGAGAAGGAGTATTTGTTGAAGAAAACTTAGTTTCCTTTTACAGTTATGCTGATAACCAAAACAGTGAACATGAATTTTTTTTTTCAAGACTCTTTGTTCAGAGCTTGGATGGAGAAGCTCAAAAGTGGTTCAGAAATTTCCACAAAATTAAATAACATGAATAGATGCTTTGGAGAAATTTTTTGTAAAACAATGAGGTGACTGTAACGATTAATTATATTACCTTACACATTTTTGAGCTTTAAAGAAGAATATTGATGAAGCATTGGAATACTTTACGAAGAGATTCAATAAATTCTATCAAAATACTCCTATAGAAGTCAAACTTCCTGAAACCACAGCCATGATAACATTTTCCAATTCCTTAGACACCAAGTTTTCATTTTGTTTGAGAGCTAAGACGCCAAAAAATTTGGTAGGTATGCAGGAGGTTGCTATTTGAGTGCAGTCCAATCTTATGGCCTCAAATAAACTGAAAATTGAAGAGGGTAAGGGAGCAAAGGATAAAAAGAAAATGAAAGAGGAGAAACCATCTTCTTCCTCTAAAACTTTCACAGCTAAAGAAAATCTTGACCAAATGTCTAATTTGATTAAAGATCATGCTTCCAAAATAAAAAAACTTGAGTTAGGAAATATGTCTGGTGTTAGCCCCATTCAAAATGAAGGAAATAGTGTAGAAATTTGCTGAATAAATCACTTATTCAATGGATATTAACCTGATCACACATCAATTTCGAATTGCATGCATAACACATAATCTCTTCTACAATTAATTGTCACATGCGGAAAGAATAGAAGCGATAGCACATCAAATCATCACACACATTAACACAGTATGTATGGGGAAATCTTATAGCTGAAAACCCCCAGCTATAGTATATTATAAATGGAGAGAACATGCATCAAATACATAGTACAAACTCCTCACAAGTACTCAGTACTATCTCCCAAAGCTACACAAAAACTAGCTTGGTTTTGAACAAGTCACAGGTTCAAAACACACCCACTACTTCTCTGCCTCTTTTGCGCAATCAAGGCTGGTCTAAATAGAGATCCAGGTTCGAATCTCACTGGCTCCAACTGCGCAATTGTCATTGGTAATTTCCTCCAAGTGTGGTGCAAATCTCATGCACAACTGATGTCGCAACTGATAGCTAACTCAACCCTTTCATCTACCTCTTTCACTTGTTGCCACTGAACTGTCCATGCACTGAGTTAAACTGATGTGTTCTTTAGTTGAATAATGAGTTAATAATTTATGAATTAAATAATATTTAATTCACACAACTCATCTCTATTGTATTAGCCAGTTAAACTAAATACAACTAGTTCAACTAGTTAACCAGAACACCATCTCCATTAACTGTCGCATCAACTCCACCGAACTTCGCCACTTGAGCTCTAACTGAAGTCAACCATGAATTAGCTCACCTAACTCATAGGAAAAGAGTAAATCCTTCTAGCAGCTGCATGCCCCACCTCCAGGGGTCAAACTGAAGTGCTCCAAGAGAGTAAACTAAAGTTTAGAGTCCAAATATTATTAAGGGTAAATAATATTTGACTTCCCTATTTTAAGGAGAGGCAGTCTAAAAAGAGACTTCAACCTATAGGTCCAAAAAATATATTTCCATCTATTTTTACCAACATGACCAATACTCCAAGAATAACATACTACAATCCCTGGACCATGCTCCATATGTCTAAAAATAGACATAGTCTAAAAATAGATTTTTCGACAAAAATCACATGTGTGGTCCCCACCTAGTTTAGGTGATCACTTTCCAACTAGGATCAGGAAAGATGTTTCAGGAGGCTCCTTCACTGTTTCTTGTTGCCAATTTCAACACTCCCTCTCAACAAGAAAGGACTGTCTTTGCATGCAACACGCAACTCCATGCATTCGCCCTGCAATCTTCACAAGCACCATGCAACTCCATGCATCTGCTCTGCAACTCCTCTGAAACTGAATAGGCTCCAAACAACTCAATCAGTCTTGATTCATCTAGCATCTATCATCAAATTCTTTGACTTCTCCTTGGTGAACTGCACATGTCATCAGGAACTACTGCGATGTTGAACTCTTGCACCCATGCACTCTTGCACTTGCTGTCAAATCTTATCCGCGCTCCAGTATCCGACACTGTCACTTTGATCTGCCTGCATCACTCCAACTGATCTTGCTACTGCTATGCTGTGGGCACCTCGTAGCCAGGTTCAATCCATGAGATCCACACCATCTCATGAATCTTGCCCAGAAATCTCCTCATGGGATTAATCATGCATGTTTCCCCACCTCTCACCTGGTGGTATAGCTGCATGCACTCCCTCTACCCATCTGGCACGAAATTTCTCTGCATGAGTGGTTTCTTCCAATCCATGATCCTCTTGTGGCTGCTCCACATCCTGAGGTTCACTATCACCTGCATGCAAAACTTGCTCCCTCTCAAGCTTCAATTGCATGTCTTTCTCACCTGCATGCAACACTTGCTCCCTCTCAAGCTTCAGTTGCATGTCTTCCTTCCGCTTCCCAACAGTAGGAAGCTCCGTAGACATCCCATCTACTTCAAGTCTGTAGAGATTCTTTGCCCGAATCCCAACCTTCTTGACTTGTCCCGTTGCCTTGTGCCAAAGGAAAACTTTTCCTTCTCTGAAGACAACTTCATACCCTTTATCCTCTAACATTGCGACTGAGATCAGATTCTTTGTTAGACCTGGTACATGCAATACATCTTGTAAAAGAATGATTTTACCTGACTCCCTCTGAAAGGTTATGGTACCAATGCCGGTCGCATTGTATCGTCCACCGTCGCCCAACTCAACATGCATCTGGAGACCTTTCTCCACCAAGTCACTAAAAAGATTTGCATCTCCCGTCATGTGAAAGGATGCGCCACTATCAATATACCACACTGATCCCAATGCACTAGACAAAATGCATGTGATCAATGAGAATTCCAACTCAAATTGTGAGGCAAGAGCCTCACCAGCTGCAGTTCCAGCAGCCTGCTTGTTCTTCTTCTTCTTTGGGCAATTCGTGGCATAATGTCCATGATCGTGATAGTGAAAACACTTCACTTTGGACATGTCACGCTCTTTACCATCCGCACCGGATTGAGAAGCCTTCTCCTTGCCTTTCCCCTTCCTTGCTTTGGCATCCAAAGCGTAGTCTTCTTCATCAGATACCTTTGATGAAGATCTGTCCCTGGTAGTCCTCCTGATCTCCTCTTGCATGAGATCCGACCACAGTCGCTGCCACCCCGGCAACTTCTCCCGACCATTGACACTATCTTGATATGAATGCCAAGCCTTCGGAAGACCAAGGAGAGCTAGTTCCACCATATCCTCATCTTCGACAGTCACCCCCACACTTCCCAGCTCATCTCTGCACTGAGTGAACTTCGTGAGGTATTTTGCGATGCTGTCGCCTTTCTCCATCTTGATGTTCCTGAGTCTATCTTTGAGCGCCAGCTTCCTTTGGTCACACTTTCTTTGGTATAGATACGTCAAAGCTTTCCACATCAAATATGGAGAAGCCTTTCCATGCAGGCTGGATACAATGTGATCCTTTACGCCCTCCAACAGGATCCTTCGACACTTTGCTTGTTTCTTTCGCCAGGCTTCCACAACATCAACATCATTAGAAGTAGGCTTTGGAATCTCTTTCTCCACGAATTCCAACAGCCCATGATCATCTAATACAGCCTCCATGCGGTCCTTCCATGCAACATAATTCGAACTTCCTTCCAAGGCATATTCGAGTTGTAAACCGATGAAAGACATTTTCGTCGCGGCACCAAGAACACAAATCTGCAAATTCGAATTTCACCACCAACTGATAACTCAATCGCTTCCAATCTACTCTTGAGAAAAAATTATTTCCAAATCAGAGATTGACTGCATGGGCTTTTACCAGACCTTTCACTTTCCAAAGAAAGATGAATCTGGAGGCTATCTGGTCCGTATGCAGGCTCTATCCGAGGAAATAAGTTTGCAATCACTATAATAGATCTCGACAATTAATATTGCTCCGATACCATGTAGAAATTTTCTGAAAAATCACTTATTCAATGAATATTAACCTGATCACACATCAATTTCGAATTACATGCATAACACATAATCTCTTCTACAATTAATTGTCACATGCGGAAAGAATAGAAGCGATAGCACATCAAATCATCACACACATTAACACAATATGTATGGGGAAAGCTTATAGCTGAAAACCCCCAGCTATAGTATATTATAAATGGAGAGAACATGCAGCAAATACATAGTACAAACTCCTCACAAGTACTCAATACTATCTCCCAAAGCTACACAAAAACTAGCTTGGTTTTGAACAAGTCACAGGTTCAAAACACACCCACTACTTCTCTACCTCTATTGCGCAATCAAGGTTGGTCTAAATAGAGATCCAAGTTCGAATCTCACTGGCTCCAACTGCGCAATTGTCATTAGTAATTTCCTCCAAGTGTGGTGCAAATCTCATGCACAACTGATGTCGCAACTAATAGCTAACTCAACCCTTTCATCTACCTCTTTCACTTGTCGCCACTGAACTGTCCATGCACTGAGTTAAACTAATGTGTTCTTTAGTTGAATAATGAGTTAATAATTTTTGAATTAAATAATATTTAATTCACACAACTCATCTCTAGTGTATTAGCCAGTTAAACTAAATACAAATAGTTCAACTAGTTAACCAGAACACCACCTCCATTAACTGTCGCATCAACTCCACCGAACTCCGCCACTTGAGCTCTAACTGAAGTCAACCATGCATTAGCTCACCTAACTCATAGGAAAAGTGTAAATCCTTCTGGCAGCTGCATGCCCCACCTCCGGGGGTCAAACTGAAGTGCTCCAAGAGAGTAAACTAAAGTTTAGAGTCCAAATATTATTAAGGGTAAATAATATTTGACTTCCCTATTTTAAGGAGAGGCAGTCTAAAAATAGACTTCGACCTATAGGTCCAAAAAATAGATGTCCATCTATTTTTACCAACATGACCAATACTCCAGGAATAACATACTGCAACCCCTGGACCATGCTCCATATGTCTAAAAATAGACATAGTCTAAAAATAGATTTTTCGACAAAAATCACATGTGTGGTCCCCACCTAGTTTAGGTGGTCACTTTCCAACTAGGATCAGGAAAGATGTTTCAGGAGGCCTCCTTCACTGTTTCTTGTTTCCATTTTCAAAAAATAGAAATCAGGCTCCTTTTAGGAGACCCTGTCAGCCTCAACAAATTTTACAACACCCAAGAAGAAATCCTGATGATGAAAATGTTCAGCCTCCACGGAATAATTTTGTTGAAGAAAATCAGCGAAAAAAAGAAGAGGAAGATGAAGATATAAATCTTGTTGGGGAGACATCACAGTCTACTTGTTTGAATTTGCAAGAGTATGAAGATCAATCTAGGATAAATCTATTTTCAAATGATGAATATGCTCATATTCTTGTCCAAAATGAGAAAAAATAGGATGAAAATTTGACAATAAATTATAGTTTGAGGTCTAAAGGGGTTGTCCAACAGCCCTGACAAAAACAAGATTATGAAAAACATGTTTC
This sequence comes from Pinus albicaulis, assembly GCA_034641835.2. Taxonomy (NCBI): domain Eukaryota; kingdom Viridiplantae; phylum Streptophyta; class Pinopsida; order Pinales; family Pinaceae; genus Pinus; species Pinus albicaulis. Next base: position 755,547,096 of record CM076580.1, read on the forward strand.
CAAACAAAAGGAAAAAGTTAATTATGTTCCTCCATCTCCTAATCTTGACCCAATAATTAAAAATGTTGTAGAAAATAAGGATTTGGCTCCTCTTAATTTCAGTTTCAAGTCAGAATTAAATAAAATCAAGATTCTAGTTCCTCTCCTTGAATTGTTGAAAAATCTAGCCTACAGACATCCATTTAAAAGTATGTTACAGCCTTCCGTTGCTCTTGATTCAGTCAATCTAGAGGATGACCATCCTACCATCTACTTGGGCAGCCATTTCTAAGATCAAAATGATGATAATTATGAAACTTTTTATCTTTCACTTAATATTCACAGAAAACTACTGCGTAACTGCCTATTAGATTTTGGGGCCTCTCACAATATAATTCCTAAGAAAGTGATGGATGAATTAGGACTGGAAATCACTAAAAAATACCATGACCTTTACACTTTTGATTCTAAAAGGGTCAAGTGTTTAGGAGTGATCAAATATTTGGTAATTTCTCTTACTCAGCTTGCCATGAAAATTTTAGTAATGGACATAGTGGTTGCAGACATACCTTCTACATTTGAAATGCTTCTTTCTAGATCAAGGTCCAAAAATTTGGGAGGCACTCTTCAAATGGATATGACATACACCACTATCCCATTATTTGGAGGAGAATTTAGGAGGTTTTATAGGGAAACACAAATGACTTATATCATAAGTGATCATAAAAATCCCTCAAATAATCCTATATATGCAGAATAGAAGGAGTTAGGGTCATCCATATTACATCTTGTTGCTGATGACATAAATTTTGAATCTAAAATTAGGAAAAAACAACATTTACAAGTCACAATAGAGCAGAATATAGAAGCAGGGCAGATCTAGAAATTATATTTTGATGGAGCCTCATCAAGAGAGGGATCAGGGGCCAGTGTTGCTCTTATTTCTCCCACTTAGCAAGTAGTGAATCTATCATACAAATTATAATTTTCCACTACTAATAACACTCCTGAGTATGAGGCACTTATTTTGGGTATGAAGGAAAAAAAATATTTGGGAGCTGAACAATTGATTGTTTTTGGTGATTCAAAATTGGTAGTACAACAGGTGAGAGATAATTATCAAGTGAAAAATTCAAAATTGAAGAATTACATAATGAAGTGTGGGATTTAATTGAACATTATTTTTTAGCATTCAATTTAAATTTTGTTTCCAGAGAAGAAAATGAAATGGCAGATTCATTAGCCATAGCTGCTAGTAATTTTAAGGTTCCTCTTGATGTTAAAGCAACATATGATGTTCAGATAAAAAACGAACCTTCCATTCCTGACAATATCAAGTACTGGAAAGTATTTGAAGATGGTAAAGAAATTCAGAAATATTTGGAATGTGTAGAGGAATTTTTAGACATTTAGATTGATAATGAGCAAGACATAGTTGAAAGTCACAACAGCAAGCTATTCAAAAAGACTATAGCTAAAAAGACATTATTGATCTAAAAAAAAACTTCATTCCTAAATTATTGGTTCCTTTAGAGAGGTTGTTTGAAAATAATGATAGAGAGAGTATAGTTGATTGCACTACTGGTACAGAAAATCAGGCTAGATATGTTAAAGTTTCTAAATTTCTTCCTCAAGAAACTAGAACTAAATATGTCAATTTGTTGAAGCAATATGCAGACATTTTTTCATGGTCCTATAGTGATTTGAAGCCATATGACATAAGTATAATGGAACATAAAATTCCTCCTAAATTGGAAGCAAAGCCCGTGGCACAAAAGATAAGACATATTAATCCTATGTTGCTCCCTATTATTGAAAAGAAAATCAGAAAAATGTGGAAGCCAAAATAATTCTGCCTTTAAGATTTTCCAATTGGGTAGCTAATATAGCTATGGTTCGAAAGAAGAATGGTGAAATTATGATTTTCATTTATTATCATAATGTTAACCTGTGTTCGCTAAAGGAAAAATATCCTTTACCCAAAATGGACCATATTTTGCAAAAGGTTGTAGGCTCAAAGAGGTTGTCAATGATAGGTGGTTTTTCAAAGTAAAATCAAATCTTAGTTGATAAACAAGGGGAGAAAACAACTTTCACTACACCATGGGGAACTTTTACATACAATAATATGCCTTTCGGTTTAATGAATACAGATGCAATATTTCAGCGGGCAATGGATATTGCCTTTGAAGGGGAAAAGGACATATTTGTAGTCATTTACTTGGATGACATAATAGTATTTTCGAAATATGATGAGGATCATTTAAAAAATTTCTAGCAAGTGTTTAATAGGTGCAGAAAATTTGGTTTGTCTTTAAACCCAAAGAAATCATGCTTTTTTGTTCATGAAGGAAAACTATTGGGGCACATAGTGACAGAAAATGGTATTTGCATTGACCCAGGGGGAGTTGGAGCTATACTGAAAATTTGTTTACCCAAAAATAAGAAAGAGTTACAGTCATTTTTGGGTAAAATTAATTTTCTGAGGCGTTTTGTTCCAAACTTTGCAGAACTAAATCAACATAAAAATGTCTTATTGAAGAAATATGTAGAGTTCAGATGGCAAGATGAATCAAAAATCTCTTTCATAGCAATCAAATCTGGCTTGACTGAAGCCCCAATGTTAATCAACCCTGATTTTGAGAAGGATTTTCTGACTTTTTCATTGCTTCTGACGAAACTATTGTAGCAGATTTACTTCAAAATAACAAGGAAGGCTTGGAGCAGCCTATTTCTTTTTTCAGCCGTGCATTACGAGATGCTGAGTTAAAGTACAGTTTGATTGAAAAACATGCATATGCATTGGTAAAGGCTTTAAAGTCTTTTCGAGTTTATGTTCTGAATTCGAAGTCATTGCTTTTGTGCCAAATATTGTTTTCAAAGATGCATTTTTGCGGCCAGACATAGATGGCAGGAGGGGAATATGGTTAACAAATATTTTGGAATTTGACATTGAAATTAGACCTACTAAGTTGATAAAGGGATGGGGCTTACCCTGCTTAATGGCAGAATAAAACTGCAAAACTTTGAATCTGAATATGGAGGTAGCTAAAGAAACAGATAGAGAAGGTATATCTAAATATCCTGAAACCTTTTATTCCAACTGGTATAAAGACATAGTGTACATTTTATTAAATTTTAGTTTTCCTCCATAAATGGAAAAATCAAAGAGAAGATCTTTTAAACTGAAGGTTGTTAAGTATTTCATAATGGAAAATCATCTCTATTGGAATGACCATGTAGGAGTTTTGTTGAGATGTGTAGATGAGGTTGAGTCATAGAAAGTTATTTCAGAGATACATGTAGGGGCATGTGGTGGGAATTTATACTAGAAAGCTACTGCAAATAAAATTCTAAGAGCTGGCTATTATTGGCCAACTCCTTTCTCTGATTTTTTTGCTAAAGTCAGGGCTTGCACTGAGTGTCAAAATTTTTCTAGTAAGCAGAAGCTCCTTCCACTGCCTCTCATTCCCATCTCAGGAGATGCTCCTTTTCAGTAGTGGGGGCTAGACTTCATTTGTGAGATTCATCCACCATCATTAGGAGAGCATAGATGGATCCTTACAGCCATGGACTATTTCACCAAGTGGATTGAGGCCATTCCAACCAGAAACTCCAATGATGTAGTAATAATTAAATTTGTGTTGGAAAATATTATGTCTAGATTTGGTTGCCCTCAAAAGTTGGTGACTGACAATGTGATGGCTTTTAAATATGCCAAGATGAACAGTTTCTATCATAAATATAACATTGATTTGACTCATTCTACACCTTATTACCCCCAAGGTAATGGGTTAGCTGAGTCATCGAACAAAATCTTGGTAAGAATCATAAAAAAGATGATGCCAGAAAACAAAAGAAATTGGGATACTCAGCTAGTTCATGCTCTTTGGGAAGATAGGATGTGGAACAAGAGATCAATTGGAGTTTCTACCTTTCAACTTTTTTATGGTACTGATGCTATGATGCGATTACAACTGGCCCTTCATGTTATGAAGTTTTTACAAGATGAAACTAATGATTCAAAACCCATTCAGAGAAGGATGTTGCAACTTATAGAAGCTCATCAAATCTGGGAATCCCTGATGGAAAAAGCACAAAAATACAAAGCTAGAGTAAAAATTGAATTTGAAAAAATGGAAAACCAACAGGTATTTCAAGAAAATGATTTGGTATTGTGATAGGATGTAAGAAGAGAAGACCATGGAAAGAATGGTAATTTTGACAATTTGTGGTTCAGGCCATTTAAAATTACTCAAGTTCTGGAAAATAACACATTTCTGCTAAAGCATTTAGATGATGATCAATTGACTCGAGGTCCAGTCGATGGTCATTATATCAAAAAGTTTTTTGTTTGATAAGTGAGTTAGTCTTTCCATTGTAAATATCCAGAGTGTTGTTTTAGTAAAACTCCATGCCTAATGGTATTTTTTTCTATAAATAGATTCAGTCTTGAGTTCAGTCAATAAAATTTAGTTCCTGTCATTAGCTTCTGAATTTCAAGAGTATTGAGAGGTTAAGGCACTAAATCTACAGTCCTTGAAGCTTCATAGGGAGGACTTCAGCCCCAATAGGAGCCACTGTTAGCACCACAATTTTTTCAAAGTTTGGTCACTATTGTAGTTGTGTCTTTGATCCTCTCTTGTCCCTTAGCTTATGGTCGAAAGCCCTAGAGAGTTAAAATATGTCAAATTTTCTATCATTTTTAAACCAAATACAAAAATTTTGAGTCCAATAGTTTTTTTTGTGTCTTAGAGTTATTAGCGTAAATTTTATTTTAATAAATCTTTTAACTGCTTCGAGTGGTTAATGTCATGGGTTCAGCTTGAGAAGTATTATTTATTCACAATGATATCTTCTATCCAAGGCTAAGGAAAAAATGTTGGAGTCATCAGTTATTCTAGAAATAGCACAGAAATAGCTACCTTTTCTAAAAATGCAACTATTTTCCTCAGGAAATCTAGTTTCACAAGCAACATAGAAATAGCTACCTTTTTAAAAAAAGTAGTTATTTCCTTCAAAATTTGTACGAGGAAAAGAGGCATTACTCAGATGAAAAGACATTGATCTTTAGAATAATTGAAGGTCTGCTAAAACAAAAGGTATTACCCTTTTGAAAGGTGGCTATTTCTAATTGGAGGATTCATTAAAAGGAGGTTGGCTATTTTATTTGCTAAGGCTATTTAAATCCAATGCTATTCATTGAAGGTGAAATATATCAAGTTTGAATTACGAGTAGCAATTAGTTTAATTATCAATGGAGTGAAATGTTCCGTGGAGTGATTTTGCACCAAAATTTAAATCATTTGAGTTCATGTCACTTAACCTCACCATGATTAAGGGCTTGCAGAGCTCTGTTTCCATTTACCCCAAGAAAGCTACAACAAATAGTTTCTTATCCTCTAGCAAGCAGTTTGTTACCTTGTGCTAGCAGTTAGGGCTTCGTGGAGGGTTGTTGTATATTTTTATAGGTGTGCATTAGCATTTAAGCTAGTTGTTAACGGAATGGGTAAGGGTGGTAAGGTAAACCATTCAGAACCAGCCAATACTTGTTTCGTTGATCATTGTGCAAAGCCACAGTTCCAAGCATCAGGATGGTATTGGTTCTTGTAGAAGTGTTCAGGATAAAACATTGCAGTTTCTCAGGAATTTTCTGAGTCATTCAATGGAGATCAGTTCAAGCTGGGGTATCATACCTTCAGAATCACAGATAACATCATCGTACAAGCTACCCAGCTTTTAGTTGCAGGTGATTCCTGGTACAAGAGAAAAAATTTTCTTAAAGAATATTTAAATCCCTATCTTACGCCGAAGCAAGAAAATGTAGATTTGAACCCTATTTTTCACATTTCCTTTTTTAGGCCTAAATGGCAAGATGTTATACCAAAGTACAGCGTTATAACATGTGAATGCAGGTTTTCCACAGTGCATCAATATCATATGAGTTTTTTAGCTCATATTTCAGGCTCTAAACCTATGAAACTACCATTTTTCCTCTATAAATCTCTATTGAAAATGTCTCAAAAAAATACATAGTACCCCAGATTATTCTCTTCACAATATCTATCACAAGGGTTTAATCAAAATTTTGGTGGTTTATCATCTGAAGAAGAAGATAACCACATGGTAAAAGTTCCTATCAGATGAATGTTTTAGCAATGTGAATTCAAGGAGAAGGGTAGGAAGGAATTTAAGACAAAAGACCCAAGAGGAACAGTCAAGCCCTGCACCTACATTGACCCCTTCACAAATTGGTCAACCTTCATCACCATCAATCAAATAGACAAGGAACTCAGCTAGGAGAGCTAGAGTTCAAACCACCACTCCTATACCTATGATGCAACCATCCAAGCAAGTTTATACCAGAAGACTATCTAAGGAGCCACAAACCGTGGATTCTTTCAGGTAGGAGCACGAAAGAAAGCTTAAACAAAAGGATACTCTACCTAAAAAGAATGTTATGTCTAAAGGAAAGGAAGAGGTAGCCTCCTCTTCAAATAATAAACGTAGAAGAAAATTATTTTGACATAAGGATCTTCTGTGGAAGTCACCCCTGAAACCTTAACACCAAGCTCTGTTATAGAGACTAGACATGAGAATGAAGAATAAAATGTCACTCCAGCAACATAGGAACCAACACTGGCACAAATCTTTTCCTCTCTCAAAACATCAGCTAAGGGGAAAAGTATGTTTTAGAGACTACAGCAAAATAACAGACTACAGCTCGGCTTTATTCATCTTTCATTTCATCAGCTAAAGGAAAGAAGAAAGCAATAATCCACTCATACTCATGTTTTGAGGAAGAGAGCAGTGGAACAGGGTTTACTGAAACAGAGTTTGAAGAGGGGCAGTCAAGCAGAGCTATCCATGGAAGAAGGAGGCCTTCATACATTCCTAGTCCATACATTCAAAGGCCTCATACCAGAACAAAGAATAAGCTCAGGCTAGAAAGAAAAATTATAGCCAATATTTATCTCAAATATGAGATAATAAACATATATGAAAGTCCAGAAAATGATCCAGGGAAGAAGAAGGCTCAGAAGAAAAATCAAGTACAAAAGAGAAAGCCAAATAAGAGGGTCACTAAGGCAAACGCTATTAGTATTTTTGCTTCTATACTAGATCTTTAATGATTGAATATGTAAAGAAATGAATATCTAAATAATGTTATCATTTTTGGCCTATCTATAGAATTATCAGAAATAGCTACCTTTTCCAGAAAATTAGCTATTATTTTCAGAATTAGTATAAGAAGATGAAAAGGAAACTTTTTGTTCTATTTTTGAGGAAAGACACTAAGTGGTGAAAAAGTTTACGTAGCCTCAGAAGTAATGGTTTTCTCCAAGTGTCATCCATTGAAGCTATCTTCCAAGTGTCATTTTCAGTTGGTTACTCCTATACTTTTATGGATAAAGGCCCAGGTGTCCTTTTCAGTTGGCATTTGCACTTTTTGTGGAGGAAGTTTTTCCAAGAAACAAGGAGAGGAAGTTTTTCCAAGAAACAAGGAGCAGTCAACCACCTTAGCTTAGCCATTTCAATCTCCATGACTATCATGTTTTATCTTCATGCAAGTGCAAACCAAATTTTATATTTCAAATTTCTTTTCTGTTATGTTTAAAATAAGCTTTACTATATGTAGAAGATTGTAATAATGTCCCTACAACAAACTGGCACTTTTTGTGGAAGCATTAACGTGACACCTTTTTTTATATATAATATCTAAAGCAATGAATAAAGGCTTCATTGGTTGTTCATCTCATTGCATCTTGTGTTGTATATTTTTGAGCTTATAATATCCAAATACACTCTTGAGGAATTATCAATGATTTGATGTGTGTATTGTCTATCTCCTGATATGTTTCCATACTTTACAATTTCATTCTAGATTATGATCTACATATGTTGTTTCATGTTTTTGTTAGTCTTGTGGTATAGATGTACATGATTATCTATTTTTGTAAGTATTTTTTTACAAGCTTTCTAGATAAGATATGTATGGTGATATTATTCATAAGCTTTCCCTATTACATAAATATTTAAATATATGATGAAATTCTTGTAAGTCTTGATGAAGCCTTCTTTCATCAATACATCATAGGTGTGAAATATTTTGTCTTCTTTTCTTCTTATCAGTGGACTTCTATCATATAGACCCACTGTTCTTGAACATTCTCCTAACCATTAAAATACAAATTAATCCTTGCTACCACATCAAATAGTGGTACCCTCGTATGTGTGAGTGATTTATCAGTTTTAAACCCTTTAATTTCCCAGTGTGTGTGAGAAACTCAACCACTTTACAAATCATAATCCAACTGTAAGAAAATCCCTTGAGCTTAAGATGTGTCTGGTCAGGTGCTTGTTACAATCCAAGTGTTGATTCCAGCGCTAACATCTTTTGGTACATTTTCTGGGAGACGAATATTCTGAACTGAGTATTCTCCCAAAGTTTTTTGCATGAATTCCTAGTACTAGTTTTTAAGGGTGAATAAAAACTAGTCATTTTTCTGATTGTAATTAGTTCACCTAGCGACTCCACAATGAGGACGATGGTTTTCAAGACCGCCTACTACAAGAAGAAATCAGATATCACCTCAGGTGACTCCAGTGTCTGACCCAGAAAATATCATAAAGGATGTAAGAGGGAAACATAATCAACTGAAGTTACATCGTATTCTGTGAAAGAGCTACATTCAATGTTCATTTCAAAAGAAAAGATACATCATTTATATTATAACGTAAAGAAGTTTCATTTTCAAATGATTCTACTGAAATATTTCAAGTTCAAACTTCTTCTATAAAAGACAAATTAGATGATGTCAGCCTAGATTTAGCTGAAAGTATCTCTCAGTCATCATTTAGTAAATCAAAAACAAGTATTATTATAGTGAAAGAAGAAAAATTAGAAGTTTTAGGTGTCAATAAAAAAAACCAGGAATTAGAAACACTTGTGTTGACAGAATGGGAGTTAGAATAAGTGTTGGAAATTGCACCCTTGTTAGATATGGTTGTTTTAACTGAGGAAGATATTAAAAAAATTCTAAGATTCCTTCAAACTCATCCTGAACGTCAGCCTTCTCTTAGCCCACAATAGGAGTATTTTCCTTTATTTCAAAACCTAGCTATTGGCTCCTCCTCTTCTCATCAAGGAGAAGGTAGCCTTCCTGAAAATTGACTTTTAATCCCTATGACTTTTTAGCTCAATAAAACAAAGTTGAAGGTGCCCCAATCCTTCAAGAATCTACATCTGAATCTGATTCTCATGGAGAGGTTGAAATAAAGTCTTCTGATGTTCATTTATTTGAAAATCCATTGTTTTCAGCTCCAAATCATGAATAACCAGCCCAAGAACTTTTCTTTTCTGCTATTCCAAAACAAATATAAACTCCACAAACTATAATTTCAGGCACTCAAACATCTGCATCAACAATTCTTCCACTATTTTTACCTTAGCAAGTCATGGCTGAGCCTCCTCCTACAAGGATGCAGCATATTGTTGCTACAATATATGCACCACTCGCTCTTCCTCAACCTTGACATCCTCTTCCTCAAGTGGATTATCTGAAATATTTTCCCAAATATATAGGGGAGGGAGAAGGATTATTTGCTGAAGAACACTTAGTTTCCTTTTACAGTTATGCTGATAACCAAAACATTGAACATGAATATGTCTGGTCAAGACTCTTTGTTCAGAGCTTGGATGGAGAAGCTCGAAAGTGGTTCAAACATTTGCCACCAAATTCAATAAGAGGAATAGATTCTTTGGAGGAAGTTTTTTTAAAACAATGGGTTGACCGTAAGGAATACTTATATTACCTTACAAAGTTTGGAGCTTTAAAGAAGAATATTGATGAAGCATTGGCAAAATTTACAAAGAGATTCAATAAAGTATATTAAAATATTCCTGTAAAAGTCAAACCTCCTAAACCCATAGCCATTATAACCTTTCTCAATGCCTTAGAATCTAATTTTTCATTGTGGTTGAGAGCTGAGAAGCCACAAACATTGGTAGTTATGCAGGGGGTTTCTATTGGAGTGCAGTCCAATCTTATGGCCTCAAATAAACTGAAAATTGAAGAGGGGAAGGGAGAAAAGGATAAAAGTAAAATGAAAGAGGAGAAACCATCTTCTTCATCTAAAACTTTCACAACTAAATAAGAGCTTGATCAAATGTCTAATTTGATTAAATATCTTGCTTCCAAAATGACAAAACTGGAGTTAGAAAATAGGTCAGTTGTTAGGCCCATTCAAAATGAAGGAAATAGAAATCATGCTCCTCTTAGGAGACCCTTTCAGCCTCGAAAAATTTTACAAGGCCTAAGAAGAAATCATGATGATCAAAATGTTCAGCCTCCACTGAATAATTTTGCTGAAGAAAATCAGCGAGAACAAGAAGAGGAAGATGAAGATATAAATCTTGTTGGGGAGACATCACAATCTACTTGTTTGACTTTGCAAGAGTATGAAGATCAGTCTAGAATAAATCTATTTTCAGGTAATGAATATTATCATATTCTTGTCCAAAATGAGAAAAAACAAGCTGAAAATATAACAAGAAATTAGAGTTTGAGGTCTAAAGGGGTTGTCCATCAGCCCCAACAAAAACAAGATTCTGAAAAACATGCCGCCAAACAAAAGGAAAAAGTTAATGATGTTCCTCCATATCCTAATCTTGCCCCAATCATTAAAACTGTTGCAAAAAATATGGATTTTTCTCCTCTTAATTTCAGTTTCAAGTCAGAATTGAATAAAATCAAGATTCGGGTTCCTCTCCTTGAATTGTTGAAAAATCTAGCCTACAAAGAGCCATTTAAAAGTCTGTTATAGTGATCTCTTGATCCTCATTCAATCAATCTAGAGGATGAAAATCCTACCATCTACTTGGGAATCCATGTCCAAGATCAAAATGATGATAATTCTCCACCTTTTTATTTTTCACTCAATATTCATAAAAAACGGTTGCATAACTGCCTATTAGATTCTGGGGCCTCTCACAATCTAATGCCTAAGAAAGTGATGGATGAATTAGGACCAGAAATCACTAAAAAATACCATGACCTTTACACTTTTGATTCTAAAAGGGTCAAGTGTTTATGAGTGATCAAATATTTGATAATTTCTCTTACTCATCTTCCCATGAAAAGTCTAGTGATGGACATAGTGGTTCAAGGCATACCTTCTAGATTTGGAATGCTTCTTTCCAAATCTTGGCCCAAAAATTTGGGAGGCACTCGTCAAATGGATATGACATATGCCACTATCCTAGTATTTGGAGGAGAATTCAGGATATTGTATAGGGAAACAAAAATGGCTTATATCATAAGTGATCAGAAAAATCCCTCAAATCATCCTATATATGCATAAGAGGAGTTAGGGGCATCCATATTACATCTCGCTGCTGATGACATCAATTTTTATCTTGAAATTGGGAAAAACAACATTTACAAGTCACAAAAGAGAAAAATTTAGAATCAGGGCAGATCTAGAAATTATATTTTGATGGAATCTCATCAAGAGAGGGATCAGGGGCTGGTGTTGTTCTTATTTCTCCCACTCAGCAAGTAGTGAATCTATCATACAAATTACAATTTGTCATTACTATTAGCACTGTTGAGTACGAGGCACTTATTTTGTGTATGAAGGCAACACACTATTTGGGAGCTGAACATATTATCACTCGAATTGAACCTCACGCTGAAGAAGGCATTCTGAGGTAACCACAAACCACGCTTAGCCAAGTAGCTATCCCTACTAGGAAAGGAGAGGGCTCTCTTCGTAAGGATCACAACCAATATGGCTAAGTAAATAATATATTAGGCTAGGTATAGTAGCTCAGGGTTTTGATTTTGATTGTATAGGGTTTTTCTGGATCAAAAGGAGTAAAACATTCGGGGAAAGGGAAATTAGGTCAAAATTTGAAGGGTGTTCTATGGGACAAGGTAGGCATAGTGATTTAGCACTTTAGGATTTCAATGGGTGGGATGATCAAGATAGGTGAGGAGCTAGAAAGAGCATGGTGCAATCATGGGTTATTTCTAAACTGAAGAAATTTAATAGACTGTGAATGTCTACCCAAAACAGAGCATATGAGAAGGGATTTTTCTTATCTAACTTGCATACATTCACTTAGAAGTTATGAAATGATGAATAAAATTAAAAATACATTTCAACACATAAAAACAAAAGGAGGAAATGAAATAAACACCATACCACATGGATCCCATAAAAATAGCTGCAAAATTGATTAATATTCCTTCTCAAAACTGATACAAAGTATGTCTCTTAAAAATCCAAGCATCCAACTAAGTCCAACTCTTACTAAAGAGAAAGAAGAAGAAGAGATAGACCTCAAAACAACTCACCCTAGCTTCAGGGAGTCAAATCCATGAGATGAGGATTAGTTTCCACCAAATGCTGAACAAGAATCTGAAGACTAGGAAGACCCAACAACTTGCCTCTAAAAGAGATTAAATTGATTCATTTTACCTCTAGAGTACTCAAGCTAATGAATCTACCTATAGTAAACTAATCCTCATCATAATTAAATTCATATTTATCAATAACATCAGTGAAAGTCCCAACGTGAGATAAAACTCAAAAATTCCGTGAAAAACAAAGAAAACTCCAAAACAGGCAGAATTTGTCCTATGCGTAGCGCCAGGGAGGAAAAAATAGGTCTTCTTGCAGGTCGTTTTTGACTGATTTCCCAATGTCCAAATTGAGCTCATGATAGCTCATTGGAAATCTTGTCCCATATACTTTCAAAATCTTCTTATATTTTCTGATTTGGAGCTATTTGACCCCTCAAAAATCCAATCTCCCAAGATTGCCTCTATGTGCAACGCCACCCAGGAAAAGAGGCAGAAACATGACATTTTGGGTGTTTATGGCCCTTTTTCCTGACCAGTTTTTCTCCAAATGCTTAGAAAAAGTACAGGGGGCATATTCTCATCATTATGAACACATTGATGTCTTCCTTTTGTCCATTGGATGCCCCAAAAGAGTGCACAGTGCCAAGGCACTGCGCATAGAGTAGAAATTTCTGTGTTTTTCAAATTCAGCCCAAAAACTCAAAAATTTCCCAAAATTTTCAAAATTGTTCAAAATTTGTGGGATAGGCCCACAATCACATGTCAAGTTTAGCTAAGGAGGCATCAAAAATTATCTTGATTTTATCACCTCCTTTCCTTCCCTTCCGGATCTCCTTTAGTTTATCTTTCATCTGTTTGACCTTGATATAGAAAATTTTGTTCTAGGTCTGATAGTGATGGGCCATGTGCCTGAGCATCTAATTTTCTATGTTGGCCTTCATTAGTAGCTGCTCCAAGTGAATGTTGAATCTCTCAAGCCACACTTCTCTATTATCTTCAATCTCCTTTGCCAACTATTGGTCAAAACTCAGATTTTGGGCTTCTTGCCTTTCGTTTTCCAATGCTCTTTTGAGGCCTCTTGTCTTTGGCCTTTTCCTGATGTTTTCAGCCTCCTTAGGATCTTCCATAGCTGCTTGATTAATCATGTTTTACATCCTCTCCTGCAGCAACTTCATCTCTAAAAAAACTTGCTTGTCTGTCAACCGTTTGTTCTCTTGCTCTATGGAAGAGACGATGAATTTTTCTCTCCCAAGATTGGTTTGCAGCTCTCTGATATGTGCCTCCTTTTCTTTGATGGCAATGTTTTATGTGGTAGTGTCATCAAACTCTTCAATTTCTACTAGCTTAAAATCAGCCTCTACCTCATGGGCATCTTCATGCTCTTGATCTGTTTCTCCATGGTTGACCTCTATGATTTTATCTTTTCCCTTCAATGCCTAGAGTACCTGCTTTGTCAATGAAGAAGGAAAAGCCCCTTCCACATCATGTGGAGAAATAATTTACCTATGTGCTGATGAAGAAGGGAAATCCCCTTCCACACCATGTGGAGTAAGAATTTTCCTCTCTACTGCAAACAATTTTCTAAGCCCTCTTTGATATGTCACAGTGCATTCTTTGACTTGCCTGGGTGATTTGACTTTATCTTTCCTTGTTTTTGCAGCTGTAGGGCTAGTAGATGCCTCTCTTATCTCTTATGGCATTGGAAGAGGAATTTTAGGATTTGTGAATATTTCATTGGAAATGAAGGTATCCCAAGAGATGTTGAGTAAATTGAGATGATGAAGCACAATGAGTTTGATGAGGGAGTGATGATAGAGGTTGTTCATATGCTAATGATATTTCTTCTTTGCCACCAAGTATGCCATCTTCTCAATGTTCCAGAGAAAGAAATATGGGATGTTCGACATCCTCGCCCTAGTGAAATGCATGAGCATCCTGATATGATATGTGTACAATCTGGAGAATCTTCCCTCACAAATGAAGTATCTCATGATAATCTTCATCATTTGTGCATACTTACTGAGGAGGAAAATAAAATGGAAAAACTTTCTTCTTTAATTCTTATACCTGGTCTTGAGGTAAGGCTCAAAATAATGATCACCCAGGTCTTATGCTTTGTACCATCTCTCCCCTTTGGAATCCCTGTATCATTAGCAATAATAGAAGTGGAAATGGCAAAAGCTACACCTGCAAGAGTTACCATGTTATCATGGAGGTTCAGTATGAAAAGCCTAGTCAACTCAGGGTGATGCTAAACTATTTCCACCTTTTCATAAAAGTCATGGCACTCGACATCTTTGAAATAGGACACAGCTAAAGGTGGAGCCTCTAGCTCTCTAAGCTTTGCTGGATCTACTATGATGATTCAACCTCCCTTGTGTGTCCTTCCTTGCTGTAAAATCTCATCTTTCTCAAACTCATCATCACTGTGTTCCTCCTCTCTATAATCTTTGTCTTCTCTGTCAATTCTTGCTTATTTGGCACTTTGGGAACCCTAGGAAAAGGGACAAAAGGGAGAGTGAATAAAGGAGTGAAGGGAATGGGAGCCGGAAGGAAATGATGAAATGAGGGCTTTAGGTGATAGGGATAGGGTCACAAAAATCAAGGGAGATGGGGAAAAGGGTTAAGAAAACTTGTGAGGTGATGGGAGGTGAAAATATGAAGGGAGATGAAAATGAGAATTTAATTACAGTTCAAAGGTAGGGGGCAAATCTAGGAAAAAATAGTGAAATTCCTAGAAATTGGGGTTTTAATGGAAAAGAGTAAAGGGACTTAGGGATGAGAATGTAGGGGTAATTTTAGTTTTTTTTAGATATATGGGGTGATGTAGTAGGTTTTAGGGACAATTAATTGGGACAATGATGGTTTTGGGAAGTTTGTGAGGGGAATGAGGATTTTGGGAGAGACAAAGGAAAACTAGGGTTTCCTTGCAATTTCAGCCAACATGAAACACACACACAAGCATAAAATGGATAAAGAAGGAGTTACAAGGGCTCACTTACTTGTTTTGGATGTGAAGAAGAAACCTTGAAGTGTTTAGAGGAGTTTGGGAGAGTTTCAGCCCTGTGCGCAGCGCCTTACCCTGGTGAGCAGCGCCCTCTTTCTATGCGCAGCGCCGTGTAAATTTACACTAGCAAAAATTCTATATACGTAGCGCCAGAGCTCTATGTGCAGTGTTCTATCTATGCGCAATGCCAGGCAATTTTTTGTAGTTTCTTCCTTGCTCAGACCTCCTTTGCTCCAAAATCATGTTTTCTCTTTGCAACATGAACAACTGAGGATTTTATTTTGGGAAATGGGCCTTTATACTTTGAATGACTTTTGGATTTTGATGATTGGGACCCACATTTCTTTCTTCTCATTAACCTTTCAAGATATTTTTTGATGCTTTGGATGACTGACATAAGCATCTTTAGCTAGGAATAAGCATCTTTTTTAGGGTTTTATTACATATAATGACAAAAAATTACATGAAATTAGGAATAATCAAATAACTCTGTTTTTATCTCAAAAATGTGATTTTTGAGATGAAAACTTATAAAGATGAAATGTAACTTTACATGGAAAACCTAGCTGAAGCAAATCATGAGTTTATTTTTGGTCACCTTCACACCTTCTGCTGCCCTTTATTGAAAATGAGACAATGAAATGACCTAATCAAACCCTAGTGACCTAATGAAAAATGAAAGAAACTGACTCAATGAGTGACTTTGACTGAAAAGTGAATGAAAGCAGATGTGCTTCAGCATGATGAAAACATGGAAGAGGGTTAGAAGGCATATACTTGTGAAGGAAAATGGGACACTTGAAAAAGACCACCACCAGTGGAACAATTTTATATCATTACCTAATGGAATGATTGAAAATTCTTTAGAGTGGGACACCTAATATGCACATGCAAAATGTGTTTTGATCTCTGGTGGAATTATGCAAATACTAACACATTCATTGGCCTTATTGGGGATGGCAGCTCCTTAGAGGTGTCAAGAACACTGTAGAACAAGTACCTAACCATTGGGAAATACGGTCACAAACAGCTGCAAACCTGAACTACTTATACCAACCAAAAATACACACATACTGCAACCTATACACTAGGAAACTGAAACTATTGCCGAAAATTGAAATGCTGCCTTAGATAGCTTATTTATGTAAAAATCTACCCTACTTTGCTACAAAATTACTATATCAATTGATGTTGTAATTCCAGATTAGACAAACAAGAAAATGTAACAATAATGATGCTTGGGAGTGCTTGAACCAGAACACAATTGGGCATTCTAACAGCCATACATACACACAATGTCTCTAGCTTTGTAAAAGACAATCTAGTCTATCATTTAAACTAAAAAAATATTCCATATATGTTGCAACGGGATCATAGAAACTAGACTTTGTCTGTTGCCCCAACTCCTCAATACATGCCTCCAGTTGCAACTGTCAATGCAAACATCCAAGGGTATCCTTACCTTTCTTTCCTTCTGCTGGAAAAGGTTCCCAAAGAATGGGACTTGACAGTCCAGATCTTAAGACTTTATTTGGGTCTCCAATTCAGCGAGATATTTTTCGATTTTGATGGAAAAATCTTGCAAAAAATTGAGCTTAATTTCATGGCTACATCGACAGGACTTTAGATAAGAAGAAAGAGATGAAGAAAAGTTATCATCTACCTCATCATCTGTGCACATATCTTTCCATTCTCTAAAGCCTTGAATAGAGGCCACCTCTATTTCAAATTCTTCCTTCTCCATCCATGTTTCCAGAAAGATACGCCACAACTCTGCAAATGACTTAATATATCTGACAGACAAATTTTCAATCCATTGTCTACATTTCCCTTGAAATGAATCATAGAACAATCTAATGAAGACATCTTCTTGTTTGACTCTAAGAAGTTCAACAATTTTTTTAAAATTTGCTACATGTTTAAGAGTCAAAGTCAGATATTCTCTGTGAAATATAGGGCCATCACTCAAAAAATATGCATCTTCTGGTAATTGATTAGGAAAACCAAGAAGATTAGATAAGTCAATACATGAATACCTTGAAAAAATAGAAACAAAATCTAAGTCCTTCATTTAGCCAGTGGGGCCACCATCAATATTTCGAAACTCGGGATTTCAAACAATGGAGTCGTCGGGTGAATGTTTCAGCCTTCATATGTGTCTGACTGTTGTTCACCATCAACTATCAGATCTGCAACTTGAAATTTTTTTCCCGGAGAAGATCTGTCACCTCGTTCCCCAGTATGGTCACCAAAATGTTATCACTCGGATTGAACCTTAGGCTGAAGAAGGAAATTCTGAGGTAACCACAAACCACGCTTAGCCAAGTAGCTAGCCCTACTAGGAAAGGAGAGGGATCTCTCTGTAAAGATCACAACCAAGATGGTTGAGTAAAGAAGATATTAGGTTAGGTATAGTAGCTAAGGGTTTTGATTTTGATTGTATAGGGTTGTGCTGGATTAGAAGGAGTAAAACAGTTAGGGCAAGGGAAATTAGGTCAAAATTTGAAGGGTGTTCTATGGGGCAAGGTAGGCCTAGTGATTTAGCACTTTAGGATTTCAATGGTTGGGTAATCAAGACAGATGAGGAACTAGAAAGAGCATGGTGCAATCATGGGTTCTTTCTAAACTAAAGAAATTTAACAGACTGTGAATTTCTACCCAAAATAGATCATATGAGAATGAATTATGCTTATCTAACTTGCATACATTCAATTAGAAGTTATGAAATGATGAATAAACTTAACAATGCATTTAAACACATGAAAAAAAAAGGAGAAAATAAACTAAACACCATACCACAGGGATCCCATAAAAATAGTTGCAAATTTGATTAATATTCATGCTCAGAACTAATACAAAATATGTCTCTTCAAAATCCAAGCATCCAACTGAGTCCAACTCTACTAATGAGAAATAAGAACAATATATAGACCTTACAACAACTCACCCTAGCCTCAGGGAGTCAAACCCATGAGATGAGGATCAGTTTCCACCAAATATTGAACAAGAATATGAAGACTAGGAAGACCCAACAACTTGCCTCTAAAAGAGATGAAACTGATTCATTTGACCTCTAGAGGACTCAAGCTAATGAATCTACCTATAGTAAAATAATCTGCATCATAATTACATTCATATTTATCAATTACCTCAGTGAAAATCCCAACATGATATAAAACTCAAAAATTCCGTGAAAAACAAAGAAAAACTCCAAAACAGGCAGAATTTGTCCTATGCGCAGCGCCAAGGAGGAAAAATAGGTCTTCTTGTAGGTCACTTTTGACTGATTTCCTGGTGTCCAAATTGAGCTCATGATTGCTCATTGGAAAGCTTGTCTTGTCTAATTTCCAAATATTCTTGTAGTTTGTAAATTTGAGATATTTTGACCCCTCAAAAGTGAAATATACCAATACTACCTCTATGCGTAGTGCCACCCTGAAAAATAGGCAGAAACATGATTTTTTGGGTGTTTTTGGCCCTTTTTCCTGACCATTTTTTCTCAAAATGCTTAGAAAACTTACAGGTGGGCATGTAATCATAAGTATGAACATAATGATGTCTTCCTTTTCTCCATTGGATGCCCAAAAAGAGTGTGCAGCGCAAAAATTTCTGTATTTCTCAAATTCTGCCTAAAAACTCAAAATTTTCCCAAAAATTTCAAAATTGTTCAAAATTTGTGGGATAGGCCCAAAATCACATGTCAATTTGAGTAAGGAGGCATCAGAAAGTATCTTGATTTTATCACCTCCTTTCCTGCCATTTCGGATCTCCTTCAGTTTATCTTTCATCTATTTGACCTTGATATTGCAAATTTTGTTCCAGGTCTGAAAGTGATGGGCCATGTGCTTGAGCATTTGATTGTCCCTGTTGGCCTTCATTATCAACGTCTCCAAGTGAATGTTGACTCTCTCAAGCCACACTTCTCTATTATCTTCAATCTCCTTTTCTAACTATTGGTCAAAACTCAGATTTTGGGCTTCTTGCCTTTCTTTTTCCAATGCTCTTTTGAGGCCTCTTTTCTTTGGCCTTTTCCTAATGTTTTCAGCCTCCTAAGGATCTTCCATAGCTATTGATTAATCATGTTTTTCCTATGCTCTTGTAGCAACTTCATCTCTAAAATATTTTTCTTGTCTGTCAATTGTTTGTTCTCTTGCTCTAGGGAAGAAATGATGAATTTTTCCCTCCCAAGATTGGTTTGCAACTCTCTGATATGTGCCTCCTTTTATTTGATCGCAATGTTTTATGTGGTAGTGTCATCAAACTCTTCAAGTTATACTAGCTCAAAATCATCCTCTACCTCATGGGCATCTTCATGCTCTTGATTTGTTTCTCCATGGCTGACCTCTATGATTTTCTCTTTTCCCTTCAATGCCTGTTGTACCTTCTTTGTTGATGAAGAAGGAAAAGCCCCTTCCACATCATGTGAAGCAAGCATTTTCTTGTGTGTTGATGAAGAAGGAAAATCCCCTTCCACACCATGTGGAGCAAGCATTTTCCTCTCTACTGCAAAAAATTTGCTAAGCCCTCTTTGATATGTCACACTGCATTCTTTGACTTGCCTGGGTGATTTGACTTTATCTTTCCTTGTTTTTGCAGCTGTAGGACTACTAGATGTCTCTCTTCTCTCTTGTGTAATTGGTGTAGGAATTTGAGCATTTGCGAATATTTCATTGGAAATTAAGGTATCCCAAGAGATGTTGAGTAGATTGAGATGATGAAGCACAATGAGTTTGATGAGGGAGTGATGATAGAGGTTTTTCATCTGCTGATGATATTCTCTCTTTGCCACCAATTATGCCATCTTCTCAATGTTTCGGAGCAAGAAAAATGGGATGTTCAACATCCTCACCCTAGTGAAATGCATGAGCAGTCTGATATGTGTTGGTCGTCTTAATTGTCAGATTAAACCTATCAATATTAATTATCAATCCAGGAGTCGTAAACGCGAGTTGTATTGCATATTGGCTCAACTTATTGATAAAAGTATAAATATATTCATGTGTAATGATCAACCAGGTACTGAAATAAAACACACATTTTCTCGCCAATAAACAATATTAAAAGGGGATCTACTTAACCAATGTCATTTACTGCAAACTCCATACTACAATTAAACTATGAGGAAATACAAAACAATTCTAAATAATTCTCGCACTCAATTCTACTTTTAAATATCCTATGATAACTTGAAAACTTTAATCTATTAACTCTTGAAACTAACACTTGAAATTAATAAGCAGAGAGGACACACATTACAAATTCACACCTTAAACTAGAAATATTCCTGAAAACAAACTCAATATTTAAATTAACAAAAGACAATCCTAACTATTGCTAAAAGAAAACTATTTCACTTCGTGTAAAATAACACTTAAAAATCCCATTAAAAACTATTTAAATATTTTAATCTAAATGAAAATGAACCATTAAAAAGCAAGCCTACTTCAAATCGAATCATCACACTGTATTTAAACTTGATATCTCTACCTAATCAAATCCACACTCAAACTTGCTCGCATAAGGAAATGATTACACTATAAAAACAATAAAGAATCTAATTAAAAGAGATCTAAAACAAAACAAATTATAATTAAAGGAGATCTAATTATGCATAAACAAATCAAATGCACATTGAAATCCTACAAACATTCAAAGAAATTAGATAATGCAAACAATGAATTAATATTTTGAATTAGCAATGTTAACATATTCAAATTCAAAACATCTACCATCTGTTCTAATTCCGTATTTAAACTCAGAAATTGAAAAAAATAATAATAATCTAAGTGCAGAATTAGATGCTATTTAAAAACAATTTAAAACAAAAGATAATTCTACAAATTAAACATATCCTAAATCTATGAAAAATGAGGACTCGACTCTAGGTTGTGGTTGATCCTTGCCACTTCCTGGAGCAAGTCCTAAACTAACTCAATGCTCAAAATTAAAATTACAATGTGTATATAAAAACAAACAAATGCAGAGCCAAAATTTATTAAATCAAATCAAAACATTGCTTCAAACATCAATGAATGTACACATCATCTGCTGCTTCATTACAACCATTGTGTTGCGCAATTCGATGCCGAATTTCTGAGAGAATCGATTTTGCATCTGAGAAAATTGATGCACTCACTAATTCTGCACTCTCTACATCTTCAGAAAATCGATGCTTCTTTGATCTAATGCCGGCTCCTTCATTCTAATGGATAGCTACTTATTCTAATGCGCAGCTCCTTCTTCTAATACACAACTCCTTCTTCTCCTAGGCCGACTGGTATATCCCTCCATTTGATCCCATCTAATGTGCATCTATTACATTTTAATGCGGAGCTCCTTCGATTCCAATGGATTGACTCCTTTTGTCTACGCAGCTAATACATAGCTCTATCTACATGATCCATCGATTCCTTCATTCTATAGCTACTCCATATATCTATATCTATAGACTTCTGCCCCTTGATATAATGCATAGCTCTACCTTTTATAACAGTGAATTTGCTCTTGTTTTCCCAGAACCGTATTTATAAATAGCAGAGTTTGTTACAATAGATTTGAAACCAAATATTAGAAAAATCGATTTCCACAACTGCATGAATTATTTGCTAGAATAAGAATTAGCTTGAGACAGAATGTCGAATTCAGGAAATCGTTCCCCTTTTTGTGGGATGTGGCTGTTGCTGGAAGGTGCGTCTTGATTTCTAGAGGAAATTCGGACTTTGTTGACTTCACACAACAATTCCAACAACGATTTTCATTAAGGATGGCAATTTGTTTATCGATCAAAACCTGCATCATGTGTTGATCATTAAGATAGATATTAATGTTGTTAGGATTTTTCTGAACATCTTGAACCATCTTAAGAAAATCAGGTTGCTACAAATACAATCTTGTTTTTCGATCAACTATTAGTTTTGCCCACAATTCTGGCCCCTAGAATATATTTCCAAATAGAGAGGATGCGGCCCAAGATCTACTTGCTATCTGTGCATTAGCAAGGCCAAATTTTAATGCTTCATTTCAAGGATCAAACTCTAGGTCTTTTTGTAAGAATAAATTGCATCATCATATTTTCCAAGCCCAACAAATGCTGCCCTAAGCCTGGTCTAACCCTTGGACCAATCTCCCTTGATTTCCATTGTCTTCTTAGCATCTTGAAGAGCTTCATTATACTTATGTAATGAAGCATATGCTGCAGAACGATTTGAATATAAAACATGATTGGTCGGAGCAAGAGCCATAGCTTCAGAGAAATGTTTTATAGCTTCATCCTAGTTTCTAGAAGAAAATGCAACATTTCCTTCGGATTTTGCTTCATCAGCCATTTCTTTCTTCAAAATTAACTATTCAAATGTATTTCAAGAGGCATTCCAACACTGTTGGTTCTCAACTTATTCTCTTGTTACCTTGTTCAACTTCACTCATCACTTCATAAATTGCAGATAATTCTGTCAATCCACCAGCTCATCTCCATCTAGCAAATGTCTTCAAAAAAATGTTAAATTGTTTAAAAATGAACCATATGTTTGATTTATCGATGGTTCGACATCTTCTTTTCCCATAATCCTTAGTATTATCTTTGTCTTGCTCTTCGTAATTTGTTGTGCTATGGCTTGTAAAAACCTTGGGTGAAGAAATGTAGTCCACTTCAATGGATTTTGATAGAGATAACAGATATGATTGCGCGCTTAAGTTGTGCTCTTCATAAAATGATGGGTAAACTAAGATTTGTTTTAATCCCCAAACATAACCATAGTAGCAATATTCATAGAGAGCCAATACTCCCCTGACGATAACGCCTTCACGAAGCCGAATTTCGCCAAACTGTTTCTGGGTTAGATAAAAAATGGTGCTCTGAACACAACCCACGTCTCGGAATTTAGAGATTCCACTCCATTTGATCTAAAATTTGATATTTTAACCTACATCAATTCAACTACCCAACGGCTGCTTTTATGCATTTGGTGAATTGTACTCAAATGCATTCCTGCACCAAGCCTTCCTGCAACCAAGAAGGAATTTATTAATGAAACTATTACACAAAACACCTTCTAAATTAATTAATAACGAGGAATAGTTATTATTTCTAAATGCCTCTAATCGTCAACTTAATGGATAAACAATGATTAAAATACTAGGTACAAGCATATAATGATGTGATAAATATCGTGAAAATTTGGGCAAAAGTGCGGCTCAACATCCCCCCACGCTGAACTTCTTGCACATCCTCATGCAAGCAAAACTAAAAGACAATGAAATAAGGTAGGGAAAATTTCAGCAAAGAGTTTAGCAAGTGAAGATGAAGATGCCTGATGTTGTAATGCATTCATTCGCCCGTAACATTACTATTACATCACCAGCTAAAACCATGTGAAATGATAAAACAAGATCAGGTACTGAAAGTAACAATTATGGAGAAAATAGTGTTTGCACATACCTGTTACCTTGTCCCAAATTTTTTTTTTGCCAAGAGTCTTATGATAAAAATCAAATTTTGTTGAAGAGGTGCAATTTTACAAATACTAGCACATGTTTCATGCATCTATTATAGCAATCTTGTACCTAGGTCATTCATCACATATGTAGAGGCAACTACAATCAATACACATTGTTGGCAACCAACACCTTGCAAGTAGTCATCATTAAGTAATTCATCACTCTAAATACCATGAAAATTAAGGTGAGTTATCATACCAATCAGCAACCTCGTTATTGAACACTCTAAATTACGTTGTTATCTAGATTCAAAAATAAATTTCCTCTTAATCTAGTACAATGGATTACCTTCACTAAGGGTACCACACCATTCAAAGATTCTTGATTTTTGAAAGATAGAACTCAAAGCATCATCTTCAAATCATCTTAAAACCATTTCCCAAGAAAAATGATGAGTCCTAGGGAAAGAGAAGGATAACCAAAAAAATCATAGTATGCGGTTAACTTTAATACCATATACATGGCCCAGCTGCCCGCAGGTGTCCATAACCCCGACAGGGATGTCTTTTAACCTAGAGAAATGTTAGTATCCCACTTAATAGATAAAGATTAAGAGTTAGCTTATTTGCCTCTTTAGATGAAGGCCACTGTCCTGGCTTGGTAACTAGCTGATGGCAGTGCCACTCACAAGAAGTAACATGGATGAATAGGCCGGCTCATGATGAGACCTCCTGTCTTCCAGCTTTTTGGCTGAAATCCATTACTCTGGCTTGGTGACCAGTATTAGTAATGTCATGCATGCTAGGTCTCATGATTGTGGTAGGTTAGCTCATCACGAGACCTCCTATACTTCCCTAAATCTTTGTAAGCTCTGATTATGATTAACCTTAAAGGTTACTTAATAAGTGGGAAGACAGATCTACTCCTTAAGAGTACAGGATGGCATGAAAAGTTTTTAATGACTAATCATTGTTGGCTAGTTCCTCTACCCTAAAGACTTGTTTAAGATATCTTAGACAATGACTGAAAGATTCTTTGAGTTAAGAATGCTAGTGTTCTCTTGAATAGCTTATTATGATCTTACAAGAGTGGTCCACCATAGGGGTTTTCCAATAGTACCTTCTAAGGGAAACTAAAAATATATATATGAGGACAACTTATTATAGTGATTAATCATAGTTACTTTTTGAAAAATCATGAGGCATTAGAACGAATTGTACTCAGCAAGATCTATCACAATGTGTGTTAACAACTAATGTGGATCAAAAGTAGTTTTAAAAGGCATTATTTAAAATTCAAAACCCTAATAGCATTGCAACTAATTTATTCATTTATTCTCCTACCCTACTTTACCCTAAGAGGTGAAAGACTCATTTTCAAGTATATGAGTACTTCCAATGAAGCCATGTGCGTAACAAAATACTGATTATACTCACGCTTAGTTCTAAAGGATAGACTTCAAGAGATACGAAAGCATGAGAAATTAGTTGCTTTAATTGATATGGTACCAAGGGTTTCTGAATGTTGAGGAAATAAGATGGCTTAATGACTGCTTGAAACCAAGATTCAATGGAATCCACATATTTATGATTATCCAACTGATGCAAATCTTCCACAGTTTGATATTCATTCTCTTGGAGGAAAAATGACCAGGTGAAAGACAAAAGGTAAATCCCTCAAGTTCAGGCTGAAATATTTTCTTTTGAAACTAACAAGAATGGTTGAGAGAGATTCTAGAGTTTTGAGTTTTAACAACATTTTAAGAATAAGTTCCAACGAAAGATTTATCCTCTTGTGTTCTTTGAATTATATCTTCCCGGGGTGAATGTTCTACAGTAATGGGGGAAGTTTCTAGATTCATTCCCTTTTCCAACATGGAAGATGTAGCATTTTGTTCAATAGGGGAATCAACGGAAAGAATAGGTGGTTAGAACTGTTGTGCAACTCGATGGTTTAGATTTGGATTTAGGGTGCATTTTGGCCTAGGGTTTTGGTTAATGATTGGACTAAGGTTTGAATTTGGATTGGGATTAGGCCTAGGGTTTGAGTTAAGGATAGGGTTTGAATGAGGGCTAGGATATGGATTAAGGCTTGGATTAGGACTAGGGTATGGATGAGGGTTAGGGTAAGGTTTCACATACGGCTGGGATCATAGAGGAGGATAACTTAATGATGCATTGGAAATAAATTTTAGTTGTTGTTGGTGCTCATGTGATTGAATTTTCCTAGGAGGTTTCCCTAGAGAGAAGGATCCAAACGATTCTTGAGGCCATGGAGATATCTGGCTCGAGGATGGGGGCCAAGGCGAGGACCATTGCGGCCACAAAGTAGGGTATTCAATTGGAGGAGGATTAGAAGTTTGCCATGAAATTTCAGGATTATAAACATGTTGAGGAACCTGCTCAGGAAAATAATAATTATTCCAAGTATCAAATGGTGTTGGGTTTTGAGTTATACCTGGCGGTTGATTCAATTCTTTACTTGATTACCTGAGTACCTTTCATAATCGTGGCAGTGATGGGAAATGTTTGGTTTCATGACCATCCTCGCAAATTTCGCAAACTTTTAGATTGCTAAGTGGACACCTTCCAAGGAAATTTTTATTTCTACAGTTGGCACATAGGATAAGCAATGGTTCTTCATCCTTCTCTTGTTCTTGCAAATCATCCAATTTCGAAATCAAAGATTTAATTATATTAAATTTATGTTCAAGAAAGATATTAAATTCAACACTTGTAAATTTTTCATCGGATGAGTTTTTCATCTCTATAGCAGCATAAAAACTCCTCATTGAATGATTACTCAAAATACCATCTTCTTTTTCTCAACAAGTTAGCTGGTACATTCTGTCATCACATGGATTAGTACGCAAGGGTTCTTAGAGTACCCCAAAAATGGTATATCGTTGAAGACTGGATTATGAATATGAATGAACTTTAAAATATTTTGACTGAAATACAATTCACCATACTTGCATGAAAGGAAAATGCCGAATCAAATTGCTATTTAATCTATTAAAAACAAGGCAATTTGGAAATTAAATTTCTAAATCATGCTTCTACTTCTACACTTAAGAAAGATAAGGAAATAAAAGTTCAAGAGATAGGAAATATGGTCAGACTTTGGAGCAACCCCACAAAAGTGGATGTGTGGCTCTTCACTCACATCTTACCGTACACTCTCCACCCTCTGACGTCCTGCAATACCCTTGAAACTCTGTAAGAAAAATTTTACCTAATCCAAAATACAACTCCCCGGCAACGGCACCAAAATGTTTTTCGGCTTAATTGTCGTATTAAGCCTCTCAATATTAATTATCAATTCCAGAGTCGTGAACGCGAGTTGTACTGTGTATTGGCTCAACTTATTGATTAGAGTATAAATATATTCGTTTGTAATGATCAACCAGGTATTGAAAGAAAACACACATTTTCTCGCCAATAAACAATCTTAAAAGGGGATCTACTTAACCAGTGTCATTTACTGCAAACTCCATACTAAAATTGAACTATGAGGAAATACAAAGGAATTCTAAATCATTCTCGCACTCAATTCTACTTTTAAATCTCCTATGATAACTTGAAAACTTTAATCTATTAACTCTTGAAGCTAAAACCTGAAATTAATAAGCAGAGAGGACACACATTATAAATTCACACCTTAAACTAACTAGAACTATTCTTGAAAACAAACTCAATATTCAAATTAACAAAAGACAATCCTAACTATTGCTAAAAGAAAACTATTTCACTTCGTGTAAAATAACACTTAAAAATCCCATTAAAAACTATTTTAATATTTTAATCTAAATGAAAATGAACTATTAAAAAGCAAGCCTACTTCAAATCGAATTATCACACTGTATTTAAACTTGATATCTCTACCTAATCAAATCCACACTCAAACTTGCTCGCATAAAGAAATTATTACACTATAAAAAAAATAAAGAATCTAATTAAAAGAGATCTAAAACAAAAAAAATATAATTAAAAGAGATCTAATTATGCATAAACAAATCAAATGCACATTTAAATCCTACAAACATTCAAAGAAATTAGATAATGCAAACAATGATTTAATATTTTGAATTAGAAATGTTAACATATTCAAATTCAAAGCATCTACCATCTGTTCTAATTTCGTATTTAAACTCAGAAATTGAAAAACAAAATAATAATCTAAGTGAAGAATTAGATGCTATTTAAAAACAATTTAAAACAAAAGATAATTCTACAAATTAAACAAATCCTAAATCTATGAAAAATGAGGACTCAAGGTTGCGGTGGATCCTTGCCACTACCTGGAGCAAGTCCTAAACTAACTCAATGCTCAAAATTAAAATTACAATGCGTATATAAAAACAAACAAATGCAGAGCCAAAATTTATTAAATCAAATCAAAACATTGCTTCAAACATCAATGAATGTACACATGCAAAAATTTATTAAATCAAATAAAAACATTGCTTCAAACATCAATGAATGTACACATCATCTGCTGCTTCATTACAACCATTGCGCTGGGCAATTCGATGCCGAATTTCTGAGAGAATCAATTTTGCATCTGAGAAAATTGATGGACTCACTAACTCTGCGCTCTCTACATCTTCAGAAAATCGATGCTTCTTTGATCTAATGTCGGATCCTTCATTCTAATGGACATCTACTTATTCTAATGCGCAACTCCTTATTCTAATACATAGCTCCTTCTTCTCTTGGGCTGGCTTCTCTATCCCTCCATTCAATCCCATCTAATGTGCAGCTATTACATTCTAATGCACATCTCCTTCGATTCCAATGGATAGACTCCTTTTGTCTACGCAGCTATTTTATCACTCTATCTACATGATCCATCGATTCCTTCATTCTACAACTACTCCATAAATCTCTATCTATCGACTTCTCCCCCCTGGTCTAATGCACAACTCTACCTTTTATAACAGTGGAGCTACTCTTGTTTTCCTAGAACTATATTTATAAATAGCAAAGTTTGTTACAATAGATTTGAAACCAGATATTAGAAAAATCGATTTCCACAACTGCATGAATTATTCGTCGGAATAAGAATTAGCTTGAGACAGAATGCCAAATTTAGGAAATCGTTCCCCTTTTTGTGGGATGTGGCTGTTGCTGGAAGGTGCATCTTGATTTCTAGAGGAAACTCAAACTTCGTTGACTTCGCATAGCAATTCCAACAACGATTTTCATTAAGGATGGTGATTTGTTTATCGATCAAAACCTGCATCATGCGTTGATCATTAAGATAGATATTAATGTTGTTAGGATTTTTCTGAACATCTTGAATCATCTTAACAAAATCAAGTTGCTACAAATACAATCTTATTTTTAGATCAGCTGTTAGTTTTTCCCACAATTCTGGCCCCTGGAATATATTTCCAAATGAAGAGGATGCGGCCCGAGATCTACTTGTTGCCTATGCATCAGCAAGGCCTGATTTTAATGCTTCATTTGAAGGATCAAACTCCAGGCCTTTTTGTAAGAAGAAATTGCATCATCGTATTTTCCAAGCCCAACATATGCTGCCCCAAGCCTGGTGTAACCCTTGGACCAATTTGCCTTGATTTCCACTGTCTTCTTAGCATCCTGAAAAACTTCATTATACTTATGTAATGAAGCATATGCTGCAGAACAATTTGAATATAAAACATGATTGGTCAGAGCAAGAGCTATAGCTTCAGAGAAATGTTTTATAGATTCCTCCTAGTTTCCAGAAGAAAATGCAACATTTCCTTTGGATTTTGCTTCATCGGCCATTTCTTTCTTCAAACTTAACTATTCAAATGTATTTCAAGAGGCATTCCAACATTGTTGGTGCTCAACTTATTCTCCTGTTAGCTTGTTCAGGTTCACTCATCGCTTGAAACACTGTTACCGATGAAATAGGTAACCTGACCTCAAAACGGGAACTCTAACCCAAAAAGACTCAAAAAACATGAAAAAACACGCCAAAAACAAAAAAAGTGTATTCCAAAACGCACTTGGTTTTTTTTTAAGGTCAAATTTCAACATTTTATAAAATTATGCTAAAAACAAAATTGTTTCTTGAAAAAAGGATTGAAAAAACACCCTCAAAACAAAACCAGTTGATGCTGGAATAACCAAAAAAAAAAAATGTGTCATATTTTTGACATTTTTAAAAATAGAAATAACATTTTTTAATTTTTAAAATTCAAACATTAAAAAAAACCTAAAATTTAAGAAAAAATAAATTTAAAAAATAAAAAAATTTTAAAGCTTAAAATTTAAAAATATATAGGAATAAAAAAATAAAAATAAAAATTTTAATTCAAACATTAAAAAAAACCTAAAATTTAAGAAAAAAATAAAAAATAAAAAACAAAAAAAATTTAAAGATTAAAATTTCAAAATATATAGAAAAAATAAAATAAAAAAATATTAAATTATTAAAAAAAAAAACAAAAAACAAAAAAAACAAAACAAGTTAAAAAAGGAAAGAAATTATAAAAAATTAAATATAGAAATTAAATTTAAAAGAGAAAAATAAAATGTTTATTAAATTAGAAAAAATAAAAAATTAAATTTTAAAATAAAAAATTAAATTTAGAGAAATATATTAAATTTTAATAAATTTAAAACTTTAAAATAAAAATTTAAAAAAAAAAAAAAACATCATGGAAATTAAAAGTAAGAAAATGAAAAATTAATTAAAAATAAAATACAATAAAAATATTAAATTTAAAAATATATATATTAAAAAAACAAATAGATTTAAAAAAAAAAAATTAATTTAAATTATAAAAAATAAAATATATATATATATGAAATTAAATTAAAAATATATATATTAGATTTTATTAAATTTATTAAAAATATGTTAATATTAAAATAACAAATTAAATTTAAAAAAAAAAAAAAAAAAAAAAAAAAAAAAACAAATATTAAATTTTAATAAATAAATGAATAAACAAATAAATTTTGAAATAAAAAATAAATTTTAAATTTAAAAAAAAAAAAAAGCAAACAAACAAACAAACAAACATTGTTAAAACAAAAAGTGAAAGAACTTTAAAAATCAATTAAAATTGAAAAATTGAAAAAATAAATTAAATAAAATATATTAAATAAAAAACAAATTAATTTGAAAATATTAAGTTTAATTAAAAAAATATATATATATATATATATATATATATATATATATATATATATATAATTTTAAATACACAATTTTTAAAAATTAAATAAAAAAAATTTAAAAAAAATATTAAATTCAAATAAATTAAAAAAAAATACAAAATTTACTAAATTTTAAAAAATTAAATGAAAAAACTAAACATAAAATTTAATAATAAAAAAAAATATGAAAAAAAAATCAATTAAATAAAAAAAAATACAAAATTTAGTAAAAATTTTTAACAAAATTTAGAAAAAAAAAAGAAAAAAAAGAATAAAATTAAAAAAAACAAAACAAATTAAATTTCAAATATAAAAATTAAATTTAAAAAAAAAAAAAATTGAATTAAAAAATAAATAAATAAGTAAAAAAAAAAAAAAAAAATTAAAAAAAATAAAAATAAAAAATAAATAAAAATTTTTGATCGTGGTGGCGCTGCCAATCGGCCTCCTGCCCAGGTGGCGACGGAGGCTAGCCGCTGGGTGGGAGGCCGATTCCGAGAATCGCCCTCCCGCAGCGGGAGGCCGATTCCGAGAATCACCCTCCTGTCGCGGGAGGCCGATTCCGGGAATCGCCCTGAGTCCGATTCCGAGAATCACCCTCCCACGACGGGAGGCCGATTCCAGAAATTGCCCTCCCACGGTGGGAGGGCGATTCCTAGAATCGGCCTCCTGCGGCGGGAGGGCGATTCCCGAAATCGGCCTCCGCCCGATGCGTGGGCGTTCCGGAATCGGCCTCGCCGCGGACGTGGGTTAGAAATCGACCTCCCCGTGACCGGCCTCGCCTTTACAGAGGCGGGTTGCGGGCGCCACCACAGTGAAAAATCTTTTTTTTATTTTTTTTTATTTTTATTTTTTAATTCAAAAAATTTACAATTATTTGTTTTTTAATTCAAATTTTTTATTTTAAATTTAAATTGTTTTAATTTTTTTTTTTTTAATTTAATATTTTAGATTAATTATTTTTTAAAATTTTAAATTTATTTATTAAATTAATTTAATTTTAATTTAATTTATTTATTTTTTTAATCTTTTAGTTTATTTAGTTTTTTATTTTTAAAATTTATAAATTGTTTCATTTAAAAAAAAATTAGTGAATTGATGGATATTTGTTTTTTAATTATTTGCACGTGGTTTTTTTCATTTTTTTTGTTTTTTAATGATAGTTTTTTTATTTTAATTTTCTTTTTCAATTTTAAATTTTGTTTTTTTTTTTTAATTTTAAAATTTGTATTTTTTTTTCTTCTTATTATTATTATTTTAATTTTAATTTTTAAATTTAATTTTTTCTTTTTTCTATTTTATTTTTTTTATCTAAATTTAAATTTTGTAATTTAAATTTTTTTTAAATTTTCTATTTTAAATTTTTTTTTTTAATTATATGGTTTTTTTTAATAACTTAGAAAAAAAATGTTTTTGATGCTTTTTTTTTTTAATTTTTTGGTTAATTTTTATTTTTTTTCTTTAAATTATGTGTTTTTTTTTTCAAATTTTGTCATTTCTTTTTATATAATTTTCGAATATTTTTTATTTTTATTTTTTTTAATTTATTTTTGTTTAAATTTTTTATTTTTATGAGTTAATTTTGTTTTTTTTTACATTTTTATTGGTTTTTTTTATTGTTTATATATATATATTTTTATCTAAGTTTTGTGTTTTATTACAAACATGAAAATCACCACTCTAAAAAAGAGAAGGTTGGTGCTGCATCAATACGTTTCAAAATTAGCATGAAAATCACCGCTCTAAAAAAAAAAAGTTGATGCTGCATCAATACGTTTCAAAATTAGCATGAAAATCACTAACATTTTAAAACAAATATTCATACTTCATAAATAAAAATATTAGAGTGTCGAAAATGTGCTCCAAAAAAAAAAAGGTGATTCTGCATCACCACTTTTCAAAATCAGGTGCTTTTCATGCTACCAAAAAAAAGTAGGTAACAGTGCGGTTACCTATTTCATCGGTAACATTGTTTTGATAAATTGCAGATAATTATGTCAATCCACCAGCTCATCTCCATCTAGCAAATGTCTTCAAAAAAATGTTAAATTGTTTAAAAAGGAACCATATGTTTGATTTATCGATGGGTCGACAACTAGTTTTCCCATAATCCTTAGTATTATCTTTGTCTTGCTCTTCGTAATTTGTGGTGCTATGGCTTGTAAAAACATTCGGTGAAGAAATGTAGTCCACTTCAATGGATTTTAATAGATATAATAGATATGATTGCGCACTTAAGTTGTGCTCTTCATAAAATGATGAGTAAACTAAGATTTGTTTTAATCCCCAAACATAACCAGAGTAGAACTATTCATAGAGACCCAATACGCCCCTGATGATAACTCCTTCACGAAGACGAATTTCGCCAAACGGTTTTTGGGTTACATGAAAAATGGTGCTCTGAACACAACCCACGTCTCGGAATTTAGAGATTCTACTCCATTTGGTCATAAATTGGATATTTTCACCTACTGCAATTCAACTACCCATCTGCTTCTTTTATGCATTTGGTGAATTGTACTCAAATTCATTCCTGCACCGAGCCTTCTTGCAACCAAGAAGGAATTTATTAATGAAACTATTACACAAAAAACCTTCTAAATTAATTAATAACGAGGAATAATTGTTATTTCTAAATGCCTCTAATCGTCAACTTAATGGATAAACAATGATTAAAATACTAGGTACAAGCATATAATGATGTGATAAATATCGTGAAAATTTGGGCAAAAGTGAGGCTCAACATCTCCCCACGCTGAACTTCTTGCACATCCTCATGCAAGCAAAACTATAAGACGATGAAATAAGGTAGGGAAAATG
This sequence comes from Pinus albicaulis, assembly GCA_034641835.2. Lineage (NCBI taxonomy): Eukaryota > Viridiplantae > Streptophyta > Pinopsida > Pinales > Pinaceae > Pinus > Pinus albicaulis. Next base: position 755,580,866 of record CM076580.1, read on the forward strand.
TCAGCAAAGAGTTTAGCAAGTAAAGATGAAGATGCTTGATGTTGTAATGCATTCATTCGCCCGCAACATTACTATTACATCACCAGCTAAAACCATGTGAAATGATAAAACAAGATCAGGTACTGAAAATAACAATTATGGAGAAAATAGTGTTTGCACATACCTGTTACCTTGTCCCAAATTTTTTTTTTGTCTAGAGTCTTATGATAAAAATCAAATTTTGTTGAAGAGGTGTAATTTTACAAATACTACCACAGGTTTCATGCACCTACTATAGCAATCTTGTACCTAGATCATTCAACACATATGTAGAGGCAACTACAATCAATACACATTGTTGGCAACCAACACCTTGCGAGTAGTCATCATTAAGTAATTCATCACTCTGAATGCCATGACAATTAAGGTGAGTTATCATAACAATCAACAACCTCTTTATTGAAGACTCTAAATTACGTTGTTATCTGGATTCAAAAATAAATTTCCTCTTAATCTAGTACAATGGATTACCTTCACTAAGGGTACCACATCATTCAAATATTCTTGATTTTTGAAATATAAAACTCAGAGCATCATCTTCAAATCGTCTTAAAACCATTGCCCAAGAAAAATGATGAGTCCTAGTGAAAGAGAAGGATAACCAAACAAATAATTGTATCCGGTTAACTTTAATACCATAGACATGGCCTTGATACCCCCAGGTTTCCATAACCTCGACAAGGATGTCTTTTAGCCTAGTGAAATGTCAGTATCCCACTTACTAGATAAAGATTCAAAGTTAGGTTATTTGCCTCTTTAGATGAAGGCCACTGTCCTGGCTTGGTAACCAGCTGATGGCAGTGCCACTCACAAGAAGTAACATGGATGAACAGGCTGACTCGTGATGAGACCTCCTGTCTTCTAGCTTTTTGGCTAAAAGCCATTACTCTGGCTTAGTGACCAATAGTAGTAATTTCATGCATGTTAGGTCTCATGATCATGGTAGTTCAGCTCATCACGAGACCTCCTATAATTCCCTAAATATTTGTAATCTCTAATTATGATTAAACTTAAAGGTTACTTAATAAGTGAGGAGACAGATCTACTCCTTAAGAGTAGAGGATGGCGTGAAAAGTTTTTAATGACTAATCATTGCTGGCTAATTCCTCTACCCTAAAGACTTGTTTCAGATATCCCAGACAATGACTAAAAGATTCTTTGAGTTAAGAATGCTAGTGTTCTCTTGAATAGCTTATTATGATCTTACAAGAGTGGTCCAACATAGGGGTTTTCCAATAGTACCTTCTAATGGAAACTGAAAATATATATCTGAGGACAACTTATTAGAGTGATTAATCATGGTTACTTTTTGAAAAATCATGAGGCATTAGAAAAAATTCTATCACAATGTGTGTTAACAACTAATTTGGATCAAAAGTAGTTTTAACAGGCATTATTTAAAATTCAAAACCCTAATAGCATTGTAACTGCTTTATTCATTTATTCTCCTACCCTACTTTACCCCAAGAGGCGAAAGACTCATTTTCAAGTATATGAGTACTTCCAATGAAGCCATGTGCGTAACAAAATACTGATTATACTCAAACTTAGTTCTAAAGGATAGACTTCAAGACATACGAAAGCATGAGAAATCAGTTGCTTTAATTGATATGGTACCAAGAGTTTCTGGATGTTGAGGAAATAAGATGGCTTAATGACTGATTGAAACCAAGATTCAATGGAATCCACATATTTCTGATTCTCCAACTGATGCAAGTCTTCCACAGTTTTAAATTCACTCTCTTGAAGGGAAAAAGGATCGAGTGAAAGAAAAAAGGTAAATCCCTCAAGTTCAGGCTCAAATATTTGATTTTCAAACTGACAAGAATGGTTGAGAGAGATTCTAGGGTTTTGAGTTTTAACAACATTTTCAGAATAAGTTCCAATGAAAGATTTCTCCTCTTGTGTTCTTTGAATTATATCTTCTTGAGGTGAATGTTCTATGGTAATGGGGGAAGTTTCTAGATTCATTCACTTTTCCAACATGGAAGATGTATTATTTTGTTCAATAGGGGAATCAACGGAAAGAACAGGTGGTTCGAACTGCTGTGCAACTCGATGGTTTAGATTAGGGTTTAGGGTGCGGTTTGGCCTAGTGTTTTGGTTAATGATTCGACTAAGGTTTGGATTTGGATTGGGATTAGGCCTATGGTTTGAGTTAAGGCTAGGGTTTGAATGAGGGCTAGGATATGGATTAATTCTTGGATTAGGACTAGGGTATGGATGAGGGTTAGGGTAAGGTTGCACATACGGTTGGGACCATAGAGGAGGATAGCTTAATGATGCATTGGAAATAAATTTTATTTGTTGTTGGTGCTCATATGATTGAATTTTCTTGGGAGGTTTCCCTAGAGAGAAGGATCCAAATGATTCTTGAGGCCATGGAGATATCTAGCTCGAGGATGGGGGCCAAGGCGAGGACCATTACGGCCATGAAGTAGGGTATTCAATTGGAGGAGGATCAGAAGTTTGCCATGAAATTCCAGGATTATAAACATGTTGAGGAACTTGCTCAGGAAAATAATAATTATTCCAAGTATCAAATGTTGTTGGTTTTTGAGTTATACCTGGCAGTTGATTCAATTCGTTACTTGATTCCCGGAGTACCTTTCATAATCGTGGTAGTGATGGGAAATGTTTGGTTTCATGACCATCCTTGCAAATTTCGAAAACTTTTAGATCGCTAAGTGGACACTTTCCAAGGAAATGTTTCTTTCTACAGTTGGCACATCGGATAAGCAGTGGTTCTTCGTCCTTCTCTTGTTCCTACAAATCATCCAATTTCGAAATCAAAGATTTAATTATATTAATTTATGTTCAAGCAAGATATTAAATTCAGCACTTCTGAATTCTTCATCGGATGAGTTGTTTTTCTCTATAGCAGCACAAAAACTCCTCATTGAATGATTCCTCAAAATACCATCTTCGTGTTCTCAACAAGTCAGCTGGTACATTCTGTCATCACATGAATTAGTACACAAGGGTTCTTACAGTACCCCAAAAATAATATATCGTTGAAGACTGGATTATGAAGATGAATGAACTTTAAAATATTTTGAATAAAATACAACTCACCACACTTGCATGAAAGGAAAATTCTGAACAAAGTGCTATTTAATCTATTAAAAACAAGGCAATTTGGAAATTAAATTTCTAAAGCATGCTTCTACTTCTACGCTTAAGCAAGATAAGGAAATAAAAGTTCAAGAGATAAGCAAGATGGTTAGACTTTGGAGCAACCCCACAAAAGTAGATGTGTGATTCTTCACTCACGTCTTACCATACACTCTCTGCCCTTTGATGTCCTACAATACCCTTGAAACTCTGTAAGAAAATTTTTACCTACGCCAAAATACAACTCCCCGGCAATGGCGCCAAAATGTTGGTCAGCTTAATTGTCAAATTAAACATCTCAATATTAATTATCAATCCGGGAGTCGTAAATGAGAGTTGTACTACGTATTGGCTCAACTTACTGATCAGAGTATAAATATATTCCTTTGTAATGATCAACCAGGTACTTAAATAAAACACACATTTTCTTGCAAATAAACAATCTTAAAAGGGGATCTAGTTAACCAATGTCATTTACTGCAAACTCCATACTAAAATTAAACTATGACAAAATACAAAGCAATTCTAAATCATTCTCGCAATCAATTCTACTTTTAAATCTCCTATGATAACTTGAAAACTTAATCTATTAACTCTTGAAACTAACACTTGAAATTAATAAGAAGAGAGGACACACATTACAAATTCACACCTTAAACTAACTAGAACTATTCCTAAAAACAAACTCAATATTCAAATTGAAAAAAGACAATCCTAACTATCTCTAAAAGAAAACTATTTCACTTCGTGTAAAATAACACTTAAAAATCCCATTAAAAACTATTTAAATATTTTAATCTAAATGAAAATGAACTATTAAAAAGCAAGCCTACTTTAAAGAGAATCATCACACTGTATTTAAACTTGATATCTCTGCCTAATCAAATCCACACTCAAACTTGCTCACATAAGGAAATGATTACACTATAAAAACAATAAAGAATCTAATTAAAAAGAGATCTAAAATAAAACAAATTCTAATTAAAAGAGATCTAATTATGCGTAAACAAGAATTTAAATCCTACAAACATTCAAAGAAATTAGATAATGCAAACAATGATTTAATATTTTAAATGAGAAATGTTAACACATTCAAATTCAAAGCATCTACAATCTGTTCTAATTCCATATTTAAACTCAAAAATTGGAAAAAAAATAATAATTTAAGTGCAGAATTAGGTGCTATTTAAAAACAATTTAAAACAAAAGATAATTCTACAAATTAAAAATCCTAAATCTATGAAAATGAGGACTCAACTCCAAAGTTGCGGTGGATCTCTTGCCACTGGAGAAATTCCTAAACTAAATCAATTCTCAAAATTAAAATTACAATGCGTATATAAAAACAAACAAAAATGCGTAGCCAAAATTTTTTAAATCAAATCAAAACATTGCTTCAAACATCAATGAATGTACACATGCTATTGGCGAGAAGTCAGGTCTCGCTGACAAGACCCAGGTTCAAGAGTTGTGGCCAACAAAGGGGTCCGGTGTAGTCTAGGAACACGCCGGCATTTTCACCCTGCTCCGGAGAGCAGTGCGTCTCACCCGAGGCATGCCGCAACCACATGCAGAAGGGGATAGATCAATGGCAAGGAACAAACCCGCAACTAATGAAGGACAGTGCATCCATTACATATACAGAGTTATATACGCAAGATCACTTAATAAGCATTCAGACATTTGCAAATAAAAATTTAAACCAGCATAAACACATTACAAGCACATGAACATCTTATTGAGACAACAACCTTCCATTGTATTAATCTCTTAGCCAAACACATGATTACATGGCATTCTCACTGATAGCTTACAAATCTGATACAGATGGATTTCAGAACAGAAAGGTAGAATAGAGAAGATAAGGAGCCATAGGAGGGACATGCATGATTCCTCCGCAACTGCTCTGTGCGTCTTTCCCTGTCTCGAGCCTCGCAACCTCTTCAGCATTCTTCTTGTTTCAGCCGGGTGACTGTTATTTATTCACCCGCTCTTGTGACTATCAGTTCCTCTGTGGCTTTACTTCAGCTTCTCCCGGCTTCTCTCCTGTTATCTGCGTGTTCCACTTTCTGTCTTCTGCTGTGTGTTTCCTTCATCTGCACTTCTCCCTCCCTGTTCTATCTCCAGCTATCGCATGCTTCCGCGCCACCTTGATAGCTCCGCGACTCCTGGTAGTTGCGGCGCGGTCGCGGTTGCCATGTGTATTCATACCGCAACTCAAAAAGGGTCAAAATTCAAAATGTCTTAGCCAAGATTTCAAAACTAAACAAAAACAAGGGCCCCAACACATGCCAAAATTTATTAAATCAAATAAAAACATTGCTTCAAACATCAATGAATGTACACATCATCTGTTGCTTCATTACAACCATTGTGTTGGGCACTTCGATGTTGACTTTTTGAGAGAATCGATTTTGCATCTGAGAAAATTGATGGACTCACTAACTCTGCGCTCTCTACATCTTTAGAAAATTGATGCTTCTTTGATCTAATGCCGGCTCCTTCATTCTAATGGACAACTACTTATTCTAATGTGAAACTCCTTCTTCTAATACGAAGCTCCTTCTTCTCCTGGGCCGAATGCACTATCCCTCCATTTGAATCATCTAATGCGCAACTATTACATTCTAATGCACATATCCTTCGATTCCAATGGATCAACTCCTTTTGTCTACACAGCTATTACATCACTCTATCTACATGATCCATCGATTCCTTCATTCTACAACTACTCCATATATCTCTATCTATCGACTTCTCTCGCCTGATCTAGTGCACAACTCTACCTTTAATAGCAGTGGAGCTGCTCTTGTTTGCCCATAACCGTATTTATAAATAGCAGAGTTTGTTACAATAGATTTGAAACCAAATATTAGAAAAATCAATTTCCACAACTGCATGAATTATTTGCCGGAATAAGAATTAGCTTGAGACAGAATGCCGAATTCAAGAAATCATTCCCCTTTTTGTGGGATGTGGTTGTTGCTAGAAGGTGCATCTTGATTTCTAGAGGAAATTCGGACTTCGTTGACTTCGCACAGCAATTACAACAACGATTTTCATTAAGGATGGAAATTTGTTTATCAAGCAAAACCTGCATCATGTGTTGATCATTAAGATAGATATTAATGTTGTTAGGATTTTTCTGAACATCTTGAATCATCTGAACAAAATTAGGTTGCTACAAATACAGTCTTGTTTTTAGATCAGCTATTAGTTTTGCCCACAATTCCGGCCCCTGGAATATTTTTCCAAATGGAGAGGATGTGGCCCGAGATCTACTTGTTGCATGTGCATCAGCAAGGCCTGATTTTAATGCTTCATTTGAAGGATCAAATTCCAGGCCTTTTTGTAAGAAGAAATTGCATCATCGTATTTTCCAAGCCCAACATATGCTGCCCCAAGCCTGGTGTAACCCTTGGACTAATATGCCTTGATTTCCATTGTCTTCTTAGCATCCTGAAGAGCTTCATTATACTTATGTAATGAAGCATATGCTACAGAATGATTTGAATATAAAACATGATTGGTCGGAACAAGAGCTATAGCTTCAGAGAAATGTTTTATAGATTCCTCCTAGTTTCCAGAAGAAAATGCAACATTTCCTTTGGATTTTGCTTCATCAGCTATTTCTTTCTTCAAACTTAACTATTAAAATGTATTTCAAGAGGCATTCCAACACTGTTGGTGCTCAACTTATTCTCCTGTTACCTTTTTCAGGTTCACTCATCGCTTCATAAATTGCAGATAATTCTGTCAATCCACCAGCTCATCTCCATCTAGAAAATGTCTTCAAAAAAATGTTAAATTGTTTAAAAAGGAACCATATGTTTGATTTATTGATGGGTCGACATCTTTTTTTCCCATAATCCTTAGTATTATCTTTGTCTTTCTCTTCGTAATTTGTGGTGCTATGGCTTGTAAAAACCTCAGGTGAAGAAATGTAGTCCACTTCATTGGATTTTGATAGAGATAACAGATATGATTGCGCGCTTAAGCTGTGCTCTTCATAAAATGATGGGTAAAATAAGATTTGTTTTAATCCCCAAACATAACCAGAGTAGTAATATTCATAGAGACCCAATACTCCCCTGATGATAACTCCTTCACAAAGCCAAATTTCGCCAAACGGTTTCTAGGTTTCATTAAACATGGTGCTCTGAACACAACCCACGTCTTAGAATTTTGAGATTCTGCTCCATTTGGTCACAAATTGGATATTTTCACCTACAAATATTCAACTACCCAGCTGCTGCTTTTATGCATTTGGTGAATTTTACTCAAATAAATTCCTGCACCGAGCCTTCCTGCAACCAAGAAGGAATTTATTAATGAAACTATTACACAAAACACCTTCTAAATTAATTAATAACGAGGAATAATTATTATTTCCAAATGCCTCTAATTGTCAACTTAATAAATAAACAAAGATTAAAATACTAGGTACAAGCATATAATGATGTGATAAATATCATGAAAATTTGGGCAAAAGTGCAGCTCAATAATATGATATGTGTACAATATGGAGAATCTGCCCTCACAAGTGAAGTATCTCATGATAATCTTCATCATCAGTGCATACTTGCTGAGGAGGAAACTGAAAGGGAAAAACGTTCTTCTGTGATTCTTGTACTTGGTCTTGAGGTAAGGCTCAAAATAATTATCTCCCAGGTCCTGTGCTTTGTACCATCTCTCCCATACCTTTGGAATCCCTATAGCATCAGCAATAATAGAAGTGCAAATGGAAAAGGTTACACCTGCAAGAGTTACCCTGTTATCATGGAGGTTCAGTATGAAAAGCCTAGTAAAATCAGGGTGATGCTGAACTATTTCCACCTTTTCACAAAACTCATGGCACCCGACATATCTAAAACATGACATAGCTAAAGGTGAAACCTCTAGCTCTCTAAGGTTTTTTGACTCTAATCTAATGATTCTGCCTCCATTGTGTGGCCTTCCTTGCTGTACAATATCATCTTCCTCAAACTCATCAGCACTATGTTCCTCCTCTTTGTAATCTATTTATTCTCTCTCCATGCTTGCTTCTTTGGCACTTTGGGAACCCTAGGGAAAAGGAAAGAAAGGGAGAGTGAATAAGGGAGTGAAGGGAATGGGATTCGGGAAGGAAATGATGAAATGAGGGCTTTAGGGAATAGGGATAGGGTCACAAAAATTAATGGAGACGGGGAAAAGGGTTAAGCAACCTTGTGAGGTGATGGGAGGTGAAAATATGAAGGGAGATGAACATAAGAATTTAATTACAGGTCAAAGGTAGGAGGGAAATCTAGGAAAAAATAGTGAAATTCCTAGAAATTGGGGTTTTAATGGAAAAGAGTAAAGGGACTTAGGGATAAGGATGTAGGGGTAGTTTTAGTGTTTTTTAGAAGTATGGGGTGGCGTAGTAGGGTTTAGGGACAATTAATTGGGACAAGGAGGATTTTGGGAAGTCTGTGAGGAGAATGGGGATTTTGGGAGAGATAAAGGAAAACTAGGGTTTCCTTGCAATTTCAACCAACATGAAACACACACACAAGCATAAATTTGATAAATAAGGAGTTACAAGGGCTCACTTACTTTTTTTGGAGGTGAAGAAGAAACCTTGAAGTGTTTAGAGGAGTTTGGGAGAGTTTCAGCCCTGTGCGCAGCCCCTTACCCAAGTGAGCAATGCCCTCTTTCTATGCACAGCACCGTGTAAATTTACACTGGAAAAAATTCTCTATGCACAGTGCCAGAGCTATATGCACAACACCTTCTCTCTATGTGCAATGTCAGGAAATGTTTTACAGTTCCTTCCTTGCTCGAACCTCCTGTGCTCCAAAATCATGTTTTCTCTTTGACACATGAACAAATGAGGATTTTCTTTTGGAAAATGGGCCTTTATACTTTGAATGACTTTTATATTTTGATGATTGGGACCCACACTTCTTTCTTCTCATTAACCTTTCAAAATAATTTTTGATGCTTTGGTTGACTGACATAGCCTTTGTATTTCTTGATCAAATGTCTTTATCTAGGAATAAGCAGTGTTTTTAGGGTTTTATTACATATAATGACTTAAAATTACATGAAATTAGGAATAATCAAATAAATATGTTTTTATCTCAAAAATGTGATTTTTGAGATGAAAACTTATAAAGATGAAATGTAACTTTACATGGAAAACCTGACTGAAGAAAATCATGAGTTTATTCTGGGTCACCTTCACACCTTCTGCTGCCCTTTATTGAAAATGAGACAATGCAATTATTTTACCTAATGAAACCCTAGTGACCTAGTGAAGAATGAAAGAAAGTGACTCAATGAGTGACTTTGACTAAAAATTGAATGAAAGCAGATTTTTTTTAGCATGATGAAAACATGGAAGAGGGTCAGTAGGCATATACTTGTGAAGGAAAATGGGACACTTGACAAAGACCACCACTAGTGGAACAATTTTATATCATGACCTAATGGAATGATTGAAAAATGTTTAGAGTGGGACACCTAAGATGCACATGCAAAATGTGTTTTGATCCCTGGTGGAAGTATGCAAATACTGACACTACCAGAACAATTGATTGTTTTTGGTGATTCATAATTGGTGGTACAAAATGTGAGAGATAATTATCAAGTGAAAAATTCAAAATTGAAGAATTACATAAATGAAGTGTGGGATTTAATTGAACATTATTTTTCAGAATTCAATTTGAATTTTGTTTCCAGAGAAGAAAATGAAATGGCAGATTCACTAGCCATAATTGCTAGTAATTTTAAGGTTCCTCTTGATGTTAAAGAAACATATAATGTTCAGATAAAAAAATACCTTCCATTCCTAACAATATCAAGTACTGGCAAGTATTTGAAGATGATAAAGAAATTCAGAAATTTTTGGAATGTGTAGAGGAATTTTCAGACATTGAGATTGATAATGAGCAAGACATAGTTGAAAGTCACAACAAAAATCCATTCAAAAAGACTATAGCTGGAAAAGGCATTATTGATCTAAAAATAAACTTCATTCCTAAAGGTTTGGTTCCTTTATAGAGGTTGTTTGACAATAATGATGTATTTTTAAAGCCTGATAGTAAAACAGATGGAGAGATTATAGTTGACTGCAATATTGATACAAAAAATCAGCCTAGATATGTTAAAATTTCTAAATTTCTTCCTCAAGAAACTAGAACTAAATATGTCAATTTACTGAAGCAATGTGCAGACATTTTTGCATGGTCCTATAGTGGTTTGAAGACATGTGACAGAAGTATAATGGAACATAAATTCCTCTTAAATTAGAAGAAAGTCCTGTGGCACAGAAGATAAGACATATTAATCCTATGTTACTCCCTATTATTGAAAAGGAAATCAGAAAAATGTGGGAAGCCAATATAATTCCACCTTTAAGATTTTCCAATTGGGTAGTTAATATAGTCTCGATTCGAAAGAAGAATGGTGAAATAAGGATTTGTGTTGATTTTCACAATTTGAACTGGTGTTCGCTGAAGGATAACAATCCTTTACCCAAAATGGACCATATTTTGCAGAATTTTTTATGCTCAAAAAGGTTGTCAATGATAGATGATTTTTCAGGGTACAATCAAATCTCAGTTGATAAACAAGACAGGGAGAAAATAGCTTTCACTACACCCTAGGGAACTTTTATCTACACTAAGATGCCTTTCAGTTTAATAAATGCAGGTGCAACATTTCAGCGGGCAATGGATATTGACTTTGCAGGGGAAAAGGATAGATTTGTAGTCATTTACTTGGATGAAATAATAGTATTTTCAAAATATGATGAGGATCATTTAAAACATTTGTAGAAAGTGTTTAATAAGTGCAGAAAATTAGGTTTGTCTTTCAACCCAAAGAAATCATGCTTTCTGTTCAAGAAGGAAAACTATTGGGGCACATAGTGGCAGAAAATGGTATTTCCATTGACCCAGGGAGAGTTGAAGCTATACAGAAAATTTGTTTACTAGGAAAATAGAAAGAGTTACAGTCATTTTTGGGTAAAATTAATTTTTTGAGGCGTTTTGTTCTGGAATTTGCAGAACTAATTAAACATATAATGTACTAATGAAGAAAGATGCAGATTTTAGATGGAAATATGAATCAAAAAACTCTTTCATAGCAATAAAATATGCCTTGTCTAAAGCCCAAGTGTTAATCAACCCTTATTTTGAGAAGGATTTTCTGACTTTTTCATATGCTTCTAAGGAAACTATTGCAACAGTTTTACTTCAAAATAACAAGGAAGGCTTGGAGCAACCTATTTCTTTTTTCAACCGTGCATTATGAGATGATAAATTAAAGTACAGCTTGATTGGAAAACACGCATATGCATTGGTAAAGGCTTTGAAGTCTTTTCTAGTTTATGTTCTGAATTCTTGTGCCAAATATTGTTGTCAAAGATGTATTGTTGCAACTAGACACATATGGCAGGAGGGGAAGATGGTTAACAAAGATTATGGAATTTGACATTGCAATTAGACCTACTAAGTTGATAAAGGGACAAGGCTTAGCCTTCTTGATGGCATAATCAAATTGCAAAGTTCTGAATCTGAATATGGAGGTAGCTGGAGAAACATATAAAGAAGGTATATATTATTATCCTAAAATCCTTTATTCCAACTGGTATAAAGATATAGTGTACATTTTATTAAATTTCAGTTGTCCTCCGGAAATGGAAAAATCAAAGAGAAGAGTTTTAAAACTGAAGGTTATTTAGTATTGCATAATGGAAAATCATCTTTATTGGAAAGACCCTGTAGGAGTTTTGCTGAGATGTATAGATGAAGTTGAGTCACAGAAATTTATGTCAGATATACATACAGGGGTTTGTGGTGGACATTTATACTAGCAAGTTACCACAAATAAAATTCTAAGATTTGGCTATTATTGGCTATTAAATTTGGACAGATAGGTCCAAACTCCATCTTGTGATGCTCAAATAAAGATTCCAATATTTGTATTGGATTCCTCTTTCGGAGAGGTGTAAAATCGATCTAAAATTGATTTTAATCTGATGAGCAGAACATTTATTTTGAATTTATTATTTATAATAAATTTAAGTGCAGGTCGGCCTTAAGGTTTTTAACCCCAGCAGATGTGTCACACACCTCTCATGACTGGTATTTATAGGGTCAACGTTACAGAATTTTTCCAATCATCTCAACACACATCTCCTCCTCTTATACGAGCATCTAAGGAGCAATAAGGACGAAGTTTACCGTAGCAAGAAGGACGAAATTTACTGCAGCCAGAAATCTGCGGTTAGGGTTTCTGGGAAAGTTTGACTAGAGTTGACTTTGGTCAACGCATGGTTTGATTGGGCTGAATTTTGGAGGATACTTCAATCTAAGGAGGATGTACTCTTTGGCACAGAAATCGAGGTCAAAGGTTGACCAAAGTTGAGCTGCGTTTACTTTTAGTGCTGCTGCCCTGCATTGACTTTTCTGGGCAGCGTTGACTTTTTTGAGGTTGACTTCTAAGTTGACCGTGTGACTGTTTTGAGGACTGTTGTGAGACATGCTGGGTTGGCTGACAATGGAGTCTTTGTTGGTTGAAGCATCCTGTTGACCACCATAACGCACCATCACCTTTATTTGACTTGTCTTCTAAAGGATCACTGGTATGTTCTATCTGCATTTTACTTGTAAATTCATGTGATTGTTGTTGATAAAAGTAAAGTTGCATCAAGCATAGAACATCTACAAAATCTTACATTGGCCAACTATTTTCTCTGATTTTTTTGCTAAATTCGAGGCTTGCACCAAGTGTAAAAAGTTTGTCAGTAAGCAGAAGTTTCTTCCACTATCTCTCATTCGCATCTCATCAGACACTCCTTTCCAGCAGTGGGGGCTAGACTTCATTGGTGAGATTCATATGCCATCATCAGGATAGCACAGGTGGATTCTTACAGCCACGGACTATTTCACCAATTGGATTGAGGCCATTCCAACCAGAAACGCCACTAACATAGTAATAATTAAATTTTTGTTGGAAAATATTATGTCTAGATTTGGTTTCCCTCAAAATTTGGTGACTTACAATGCAATGGATTTTAAATTATCCAAGATGAAAAATTTATGTCTGAAATATAACATTGAATTGACTCATTCTACAAATTATTACCCCCAAGGTAATGGGTTAGTTGAGTCATCGAACAAAATCCCAGTAAGAATCATAAAGAAGATGATGCCAGAAAATAAAATAAATTAGGATACTCAGCTATTTCATTATCTTTGGGAAGATAGGGTGAGTAATAAGAGATCAATTGGAGTTTCTCCCTTTCAAATTGTTCATGGTACTGATGTTGTGATGCCATTACAACTGGCCCTTCCTGTTATGAAGTTTTTACAAGATGAAACTGATGATTCAAATCCCATTCAGATAAGGATGATGCAACTTATAGAAACTCATAATATGTAGGAATCCCTGATGGAAAAAGCACAAAAATACAAAGGAAGAGGAAAATTTGTTTTTTACAAAAGCGCAAACCAACAGGTATTTCAAGAAAATGATCTAGTATTGTGTTGGGATGTAAGAAGAGAAGACCATGGAAGGCATGGTAAGTTTGACAACTTGTGGTTTGGGCTATTCAAAGTTGCTCAAGTTCTGGAAAATAACACATTTCTACTGAAGCATTTAGATGATGATCAATTGACTGGAGATCTAGTCAAAGGTCATTATCTCAAAAAATAATTGTTTGATCAGTCAGTGAGTCTTTCCATTGTAAATATCTGGAGTGTTGTTTCAATAAAACTCCATGCCCAATGGTATTTGTGTCTATAAATGGAATCCATCTTGAGTTCAGTCAATAAAATTCAGTTCCTACCATTAGCTTCTGAAATTCAAGATTCCTGAGAGTTTAAGGCATTGAATCTACGGTCCTTGAAGCCTCACAGGGAGGATTTCATCCCCAATAGGAACCACTGTTAGCACTGCAATTTTTTCAAAGTCTGGTCACTATTGTAGTTGTGCCTTTGATCCTCTCTTGTCCCTCACATTATGGTCAAAAGCCCTAGAGAGTTAAAATGTGTCAAATCTTTTTATCATTTTTAAACAAAATCCAAAAATTTTGAGTCCAATAGTTTGTTTTGTGTCTTAGAGTTATTAGGGTAAATTTTCTTTTAATAAGTCTTTCAACTGTTTCGAGTAGTTAAGGTCATGGGTTTAGCTTGAGAAGTATTATTTATTCACAATGATATCTTCTATCCAAGGAAAAGGAAAAAATGTCAGAGTCGTCAATTATTTAGGAATAACACAGAAATAGCTACCTTTTATAAAAATGCAGCTATTTTCTTCAGAAAATCTAGTTTCACAAGCAACACAGAAATAGATACCTTTTTCAAAAAAGTATTTATTTCCTTTAGAATTTGTACATGGAGGAAAAGAGGCATTACTCAAGTGAAAAGACACTGCTATTTGGAATAATGTAAGGTCTGTTAAAACAAGAAGTATTCTCCTTTTGAAAGGTGGCTATTTCTAATTGGAGGATTCATTAAAAGGAGGTTGGCTATTTTATTTGATAATGCTAGATAAATCTAATGCTCATTGAAGGTGAAATATATCAAGGTTGAATTACGAGTAGCAATTAGCTTAATTATTCAATGAAGTGAAATGTTCAGTGGAGTGAGTTGGCACCAAAATTTAAATCATTTGAGTTCATGTCACTTGACCTCGCTGTGATTAATTGCATGCAGAGCTCTATTTCCATTTACCCCGAAAAAGCTACAACAAACATTTTCTTATCCTCCAGCAAGAATTTTGTTACCTTGTGCCAACAGTTAGGGCTTCGTGGAGGGTTGTTGTTCATAGTTTTACAGGTGTGCATTATCAGTTAAGTTAGTTGTTAATAGAATGGGTAAGGGTGGTAAATTAAACCATTCAGATCCAACCAATACTCGTTTCATTGATCATCGTGCAAAGCCATAGTTTCGCGTAGTAGGATGGTATCGGTTCTTGAAGAAGTTTTCAGGAGAAAGTGTTGCAGTTTCTAAGGCATTTTCCGAGTCATTCAATGGAGAGTAGGTCAAGTTGGGGCCTCAAACCTTCAAGATCACAGAGACCATCATTGCACAAGCTACCCAACTGTCAGCTATAGGTGAGTTCTGGTACAAGAGAAAAACTTTGCTTAAAGTAGATTTAAATCCCTATCTTAAGCCTGAGCATGAAAATGTAGATTGGACCCCTACTGTTCACATTTCTTATTTTAGGCCTGAATGGAAAGATGTTATTACCACAGTGCAGCGTTATATCACCTATGAAGGTAGGTTTTCCATAGTGCATCAATATCAGATGAGTTGTTTAGCTCATATTTCAGGCTCTAAACCTATGAACCTACCATTTTTCCTCTATAAATATCTATTGACAATGTCTCAAAAAATACAAATAACCTCAGATTATTCTCTTCACAATATTTATCGCATGGGTTTAATCAAAATGATAGTGGTTTATCATCTAAAGAAGAAGAGAACCACATGGGAAAATTTCCTAGCAGATGAAGGTTTCAACAGTGTTAATTCAAAGGGAAGGGTAGGAAGGCCTTTAAGACAAAAGACCCAAGAGGAACAGTCAAGCTCTACACCTACATTTACCCCTTCACAAACTGATCAATCTTCATCACCATCAAGCAAACAGACAAGGAACTCAGCTCGGAGAGATAGAGTTCAAACCACCAATCCTATACCTATGATGTAGCCAACCAAGGAATTTTATACCAGAAGACTACCTAAGGAGCCACAAACCTTGGAATCTTTTAGGCAAGGAAGAGGTAGCTTCCTCTTCAAATAATAAATGCGGAAGAAAAAATATTCTGACAGAAGGATCTTCAGTGGAAGTCACCATTGAAACCTTAACACCAAGCCATGTTCTAGAGACTAGATGAGAGAATGAAGAGGAAAATTTCACTTCAACAATAAAGGAACCAACACTGGCACAAGTATTTTCCTCTCTCAAAACATCAGCTAAGGGGAAAAGTAAAGTTTCAGAGACTACAACAAAAGAACCAACTATAGCCCAACTTTATTCATCTCTCATTTCATCAGAAAAAGGAAAGAAGAAAGAAATAATCCACTCATACTCATATTTTGAGGAAGAGAGCATTGAAATAGAGTTTACTGAAACAGAGTTTGAAGAGGAGTAGTCAAGGAGATTTATCCATGGAATAAGGAGGCCTTCATACATTCCTAATCCATACATTCAAAGGCCTCATACCAGACCAAAGAATAAGCTCAAGCTAGCAAGAAAAATCATAGCCAATCCTTCTCTTAGAGATGAGATAATAAACATAGATGAAAGTCCAGAAAATGATTGAGGGAAGAAGAAGGCTCAGAAGAAAAATCAAGTGCAAAAGAGAAATCCAAATAAGAGGGTCACTAAGGCAGAAGCTATTATGATTTTTTCTTCTATATTATATATTTAATGATTTAATGTTTAAAGCAATTAAAATCTGAAGAATCATAACATTTTTGGCCTATCTACAGAATTATCAGAAATAGCTACCTTTTCTATAAAAGTAGTTATTATTTTCAGAATTAGTATAAGAAGATGAAAAGGTAGCTTTTGTTCTGGTTTTGAGGAATGATACTAAGTGGTGACAAAGTGTACGCAACCTCAGAATTAATGGTTTTTTCCAAGTGTCCCATTGAAGCTATCTTCGAAGTGTCATTTTTAGTTGGTTACTCTTACAATTTTGTGGATAAAGGTCAAGGTGTCCTTTTCAATTGGAAGTTGCACTGTTTTTGGAGGAAGTTTTTCCAAGAAACAAGGAGCAGTCAGCCACCTCATATTACCCATTTCGATCTCTATGATTGTCATGTTTTATCTTCATGCATGTGCAAATCAAATTTTTTAATTCAGATTACTTTTTTTTTATGTTTAAGATCAACTTTACTATATGTACAAGATTGTAATAAAGTCCCTACAACAGACTTGCACTTTTTGTGGAATCATTAACAGAACACCTTTTTGTATATACATTATCTAAAGCAATGAAGAAAGGGTTTATTGGTTGTTCATCTCATTGCATATTGTGTTGTATATTTTTGAGTTTATAATATCCAAATACACTCTTGAGGACTTATAAATGATTTGATGTGTGTATTGTCTATCTCCTTATGTGTTTCCATACTTTACAGTTTCATTCCAGATTATGATCTACATATGTTGTTTCATGTTTTTGTTAGTCTTGTGTTATAGTTTTCCATGGTTATCTAATTTTGTAAGTCTTGTTTTAAAATATTTATAGATAAGATATTTATGGTGATATTATTCATAAGCTTTCCCTGTTATAGAAATCTTTAAATGTATGATGAGGTTCTTGTAAGTTTTGAGGAAGCATTCTTACATTATCATTATCAGGAGTTTTGAGGAAGCATTCACTTTTCATGAGGTTCTTGTAAGTTTTGAGGAAGCATTCTTACATTATCATTATCAGGAGTTTTGAGGAAGCATTCACTTTTCATGAGGTTCTTGTAAGTTTTGAGGAAGCATTCTTACATTAATAGGAAGTTTTGACCTTGATTATACATTATCAGTGGACTTCTATCATATAGACCCACTTTTCTTTCACATTCTCCTAACCATTAGAATAGAAATTAATCCTTGCTACCACATAAAACAGTAGTACCCTCATATGTGTGAGTTATTTATCAGTTTGAAACCCTTTAATTTTCCAATGTGTGTGAGAAACTCAACCACTTTCCAAATCATAATCCAACTATAAGAAAATACCTTGAGCTTAAGATGTGTCTGGTCAAGCACTTGTTACAATCCAAGTGCTGATTCCAGCACTAACAAGTTCATCAGTGGGTTTCCAATAACATTCAAAGACTAGATTGAGTTTGAAAAGCCTCTGTCACTAGAGGAAGCCATCAGGAAATCGAAGCATTGTTATAAGCAGTTGAAGTGCATGTCTGAGCCCAAGCCTGATTTGAAAAGGAATGAGAAGGATAAAGGAAAATGGCCTCAGAAGCGAGCAAGTCCTATGGATTCATGTGAGAAATAAAATATGGCTCTTTACAAGAACTTTAATGTATTTGAGAAAGGACATGGGTCTCAGCCTAGACAACAACAGAATAAAGGTAGTGGTAGAGATCGTAGTAGTGTTGGATTTGTGGAAAGGATCATCGCAAGAAGGATTTTCCATTGTACCATGGTGGCAAGCCTCATATCTACATTTATTAGGAGGCACAAATAGTTGGGGATGTTGTTCATAACATTCCTCGAATATAGGTAGAACTTGATTGTAGGAATGAAGATCACCGAGCATCCATTATTGATATGGAATGTAAGCTTTGTGATCGAGTTGTCTCCACTTTGATTGATCCTATATATAATTATAGTTATGTTAGTTCTCACCTCGTGGATCATTTTTGTTTCATTAAGGAAGTGCATTTATAATCTTCGCTGGTGCAGTTGGCTACAGAGATTAAGAGAATATTTCATCATTAGGAGAAAGCTTCTATATTTGAGTTGAATTGTATGTCTACATCAACACATCTAAATTTGCTTCCTTTGGTTTCATATAACATGATTTTTGGAATGGAATGGTTTTTCACTCATAAGACTAAGGTAGACTACTATGAGAAGGAAATTGATTTCTTGGATGATGATGGATAGAGGAGAATCTTGCAGGGAAAGAAGAATCCTACATCAGTGAGAATGGTTACATCCATGCAATCTAAGTGCAGTTGGAGGAAGGAGTGCATATTATTTATAATGCATATTTCTAGTGAAAAATGCAAGGATGTTGAGGATGATGAAGTCTTGAAGAAGTATCTTGTCTTGGAGTAGTTTCGGGATGTGTTCCCTACATATATTTCAGATTTACTGCCTCATGGGGAAGTGGCTTTCTCTATTGAGTTAGTACCAAGAGCAGCACCAACATCAAAGGCACCTTACAGGATGAGAACTCCAAATTTTATAGAATTGAAGTTGAAGATTAATTAAATGCTTGATAAGGGATACATAAGGCCAAGTGTATCTCCTTAGGGTACACCAGTATTGTTTTTGAAGAAGAAGGATGGTATTCTCAGATTATGCATTGATTACGGGAAGCTGAACAAGGTGACAATCAAGAACAAATATACATTATTGAGGATTGATGACTTATTTGATTAGCTAAAGGGAGAAGCGATACTATCAAAGATTGATTTGAGATCAAGAATGGAAATTATGAGTTTGTGGTGGTTCCTTTTGGTCTTACCAATGCTCCAACCACTTTTATGTGTTTGATGAACAATGTGTTGCGCCCTTACCTGGACAAGTTTGTGATAGTATTTATTGATGATACATTCATATAATCCAAGAACCAGGAGGAGCATGTAGAGCACCTCATAGTAGTGTTGGTATTATTGAAAGAGAATCGTTTGTATTCCAAGATCAGCAAGTGTAGTTTCTTTCAGAGTCAGATTCATTACTTAGGAAAAAAAATTTCCACAGAAGTGATATCAGTGGACCCGGAAAAGATTAAGGCTATCATGGAGTGGCCATATTTGCAGAATGTGGATGAGGTCATATCATTCATGGGACTAGCAGTCTGTTATAAGAGTGTCATCAGGAACTTCTCAAGGATTTACTATCCTATTACATCTTTACAAAGAAAAGGACAAAATTTTGAATAGATCGAGGAGTGTGCAACTAGTTTTAAGTAGTTGAAGCATTTTCTTACAAATGCTCTAGCCTTGAAGATTGTAGATACCAATAAGTAGTTTGTAGTCTGTATGTATTATTGCAAGAAATTAATTGGTGGGATCCTAATGTAGAAAGGACGGGCGGTATGTTATGAGTCAACAAAGTTGAATGAGCATGAGAAAAACTATGTGACTCGTGATCTTGAGTTGGCAAATATTATTCATGCATTGAAGATGTGGAGACATTATCTCCTTAGCATGAATTTTATTTTGATGAGTGACAATAACAGACTTAGGTACTTGTTTGACCAACCTAATCTGAATTCCAGGAAAACTATATGGTTGGATACCCTCATTAAGTTTAACTTTGAGATCAATACATCAAGGGAAATGAGAATAGGTTTGAAGATGCTCCTAGTAGGAGAGTGCAGGTGAATCATATTTTAGTTGTGAGCTCTTACTGAACATATTTACAGGATTAGATCTTGCATGCATGGAAACTGATGAGAGGTACCATCATCTGGAGTAGAGGTTGCAATGGAGTGAAGATGATAGGGATGAGGAGTATCACCTCACGGCAGATGGCTTGACGATATTTAGGAACAAGATTTATGTGCCAGATAGCAGTGAGCTCAAGAAGATTATCTTGAGGGGTTTTCATTTCAAGTTATATTCAGGACACCGAGGATATCAAAATACTTTAACAGTTGTTAAGAATTTCTACTATTGGCTGAACTTGAAGAAAGAGGTGGTTAAGTTTGTTGCAAGATGCTTGGACTATCAATAGGTGAAACCTAAATGCAATAATCCAACTGGTTTGTTATAGCATATTCCAATTCTACAGTGGAAATGGGAAGTCGTTTCCATGTAATTCAATACAATTTTTCCAAGGACATTGAGACATAATTATTCCATCATGGTTTTGGTTTATAGGTTGATAAAGGTGGTTCACTTCATTGCAATGAATTCTTCTAATTCATCTAGTGAGGTAGCTCAGATATTCATTAGGGAGATAGTGAGGTTTTATGGTGTTCCAAAGAAGATTATATCATATAGATATGTCAAGCTCACTTCTAGGTTTTAGAAGGAATTGTTTGCAGGCTTGGGGATAGAGTTAGTTTTCAATACAACTTATCATCCACAAACAGATAGGGTTAACAAGATTCTTGAGGATATGTTGAGGATGTTTTTCATGCATTAGTAGAGAAAGTGGAAGTAGTATCTTCTACTAGTGGATTTTAGATATAATAATGGGTATCAATAATCCTTGAGGATGATTCCATTCTAGGCTCTTGATGGGTGGACTTGTAATACTCCCATCATTTGGAGTGATTCAGTGAACATGGTCCTAATTGGATCGGATATGTTGACAGAAATGGAACAAGATATGCAAGTTATCGAAAGGAATTTAAAGATAGCACAAGAAATGAGGAAGAGTTATGTGGATCAACATAGAGCATTCAAGGATTTTTAGGTTGGGGAGCATGTGTACTTGCATATCAAACCTAAGAGGAGCTTTTTGAGGATTGGGTCATGTGCCAAGCTAACATTTTGGTATTTTGGGCCTTTTGAGATGATTGAGAGGATTGGACCAGTGGCCTACAGACTTGTATTGCTGCCAACAGTGAAATTCCGTGATGTTTTCCATGTTTCATTGCTTAAGAGATATGTTAAGGATGTTGATGATGTGTTTGATTGATCTGTATTGTAGGTGGAACCAGATAAAGTTTTCTAGTTAGAACCTCAGTGCATATTGCAGTGGAAACATCTCGTGCTCCATATTTAAGCAATAGAACAAGTTAAAGTGCAGTGGAATCACTTTGCACTCGATGAAGCTACATGGGATATGGTTGATTAGATGCGGGCATTGTATCCTTCATTATTTGTTGGTTCTAGAAAATGAGATTTTGATATATATATATATATATATATATATATTATTGTAAATACCGCAATGAGTTATGTTATAAAGCTCCAAATAAGTGGTATTTTTTTTTCTTTTCAACGCGATGTCATCGTAAATACTACATTGAACTATGTTATAAAGATCCACAAGTAGTATGCTTTGTTTTGAGTAGTTTTTTGGTCATAGGTGTCATAGAACATTGAGGACAGTGTTCCCATAAGGGGGAGGGGTTTGTAACAGCCTTTGATCCAGGTGGATATTGGTGGCCACCCGCTTATTCCACTTGGGGCTCCACCATTATCTCTTTCAGTTTTTTCACAACTTACTATTTTTAGTATTTTTTTGGGTCCTGAACTTTTGGAGCCATTTTGAGGCCCCAAATGGAGATAGTATGCCGAAGTTATGTCACCGAGAAGTTGAAACACCAATTCACCCAAACGGGGCCCATAGTTTTGGCGCTTCATCTCCTAGGATTGGGTTTTTGGACGTTTAGAGTTCTCCATTGTTTCTCCATAATAAATAGGCCCTCGAGCATCATTGTAACACAATTCAGAGGTCTGTAGCCGCCACATCTCTTCTTAGATATTCGCTTCCAGCACCCTAGATATTTTATTTCCATCATGTTTGTAAGCATATTTCTGTGATTGGATATTAATGAAATGAAGCCTTATTTCCACGGTATTTCTATGTTTATGGTTATTTTTGTATTCTGTTGTGTTCCTGCATAAATCTGGATTAGTGGTATTAGAGCAGTCTGCTTTTTCTCGATCCTTCTTTGCATGTCCCTAATGAGGTCAGGGGTATAAGGAGTTAGGGCTCAATCTGGTGGAACCTTTGCAATATTAGCCTCGCAAACCCTGACGAACGCCCATGGGGGACTAAAAGAAAGATGAGGGAGAAGGAGATCCTATCAAAATATTGCTTGAAGAGGCCCTCGAAAAACAAAGGAATGCGATGATGGATAACTTTTCCCAAATCCTTCAACGACTTCCCACCGGTGGCACATCTGCATCCAACAGCCACTTTGGAGGCACGACTCCCTTTAAGGTACAAGTAAACATTGACATTCCCATATTTGAGGGTCAAATAGATGCAGATGCCGTAGATAGATGGTTGAATGTATTATAAGGATATTTCTCGGTTCATGAATTTTCTGACCGGAAGAATATTATTTTTGCACTCCTCAAAGCTACCCCCCATGTCAAGGACTGGTGGGAAACCTACTGTGAGAAAAAGGACGAGACAGAACCCTCTTTGTTCTCAGCCGTACCCACTTGGAATTCTTTCCGAGATGCCATCAAGGAACAATACTATCCCGTGGGGAGCTATGAGGACAAGTACATACAATGGACCATGCTGTGACAACAAAGGGATCAAGATGTGCATGAGCTAATGAATCTGTTCCATACCCTACACACAAAGTTGGGTATCAAAGATTCAAAGAAACATTTGGTGATAAAGTAAAGCGGTTTTTTGCACAGATACATTCAGGAGGAAATGGAGTTCCTCGACATCTCCTCGCTTGGTACGACATACCGGTATGATGCCAAGATTGAGCATAAATTCAAACAGAAGAACTGATACTTTGGATCTGTGAATCAAAAGCAAGGGAAAGGTGCCCCCAAACTGCAGAAAAAAGGACAAAGCTAAGGCATGGCGACCCAAGACAACCTACTGAAGACACAAGCAAAGAACAACATCGCGAAGCCAAAGAAGGACACAAGAAAGTGGTGTGAGTTCCATAAGAGCTCCACTCACAACACAAGTGAGTGTCGGGCCAAGCAGTTGTTGGTGGCTGAGATGAGGGCTTCTGAATCAGATGCATGCTATGACTCTAAATCAGAACCTGAAAAAGTGAATGACAAAGGGAAGCAAATTATTGATGCAAAGCCCAACACCACTTTTGCCACTACGAAGATCCAGAAGGAGGAACCAGAAGATCCAGAGGAGGCAGAGCATCTCTTCCA
This sequence comes from Pinus albicaulis, assembly GCA_034641835.2. NCBI lineage: Eukaryota > Viridiplantae > Streptophyta > Pinopsida > Pinales > Pinaceae > Pinus > Pinus albicaulis. The sequence goes on from CM076580.1 coordinate 755,604,508, forward strand.
CTCCCAAATGTGGGTAAAGGGTTCCCTAATATGGTTCATTGTCGAAAATGGGAGCCAAAAGAACCTCATTTCAGCAAATGTCATGAAGCGCTTAGGCTTGTTGACCACAGTGCACCCACAACCATCACCATCGTGTGGCTTCACTAAGGATGGGATCTTCGCGTTAGCCAGCAGTGCCGCCTTCCCTATAGCATCAAGCCCTTCACGGATGAGGTATTGTGTGACATTTCTCCTATTGATGTTTCTGATGTATTATTAGACCAACCATACTTGTGGAAACAATATGTTGTGTATGAGTCTCGGCCTTGCACTGTTATTGTTACTTTGGGAAATAAATTGTATAGGATACCAGAGGTACCACCGCCTCCCACTATCTCTTTGGTTACTGCAAAAAAATGCAGTAAGCTCATTTCCCAAACCAGGAAATTTATTTTCCTAATGATCCGCCCCCAGGGAAAGAAGAAGATTGTGGCCACGACCTCCAAACATGGCTCCTCTGCACAACAACAACAAATGGACAAGGTTGTGGAGGAGTACAGGGACATCTTCGCCTCACCCACAGGGGTGCGTCTACATTGTCAGGTCAAGCACCCCATTGACCTGACCCCAGGTGCATCGCTACCCAATGGACCGATCTATAGGTGCTCTGTTCTGGAGAATGATGAAATCAAGAGTCAGATTCAGGAGCTGCTGCAGAAAGGTCACATCCAGCAAAGTTCATCGCCTTATGGGATTCTGATCATGTTGGTATAGAAGAAGGATGGGACTTGGAGAATCTATATTGATTATCGGGTGCTGAACAATATCACTATGTGGAATAGGTACCTGATCCCACAGATTGATGACCTTCTAGACCAACTCAAAGGGGAAAAATATTTCAGCAAGATCAACTTGAAGTCTGGGTATCACCAGGTACCAATCGAACCCTGTGATGTGTGGAAGACTGCCTTCAAAGCCAAGGAGAGCCTTTTTGAATGGCTCGTCATGCCTTTCAGGGGTTAAATAATAAGATTACTCAAGTGTCAACTTGGGCATTAACAAACTTTCAACATACATTTGAAATGGAGAAATATGTAAGTGGGTACCTATGGGAGTGGTATTAATGCAAGGAGCCTAAAGCATGCATGCTACCATTTATAATTATTTCATAGGGAAGTTCTTAACTACCTTACATATGAAAATGATATCTATGTATTGGTGAAAGATGTGAACAAGTGCAAACACCATCTGATGGGAAAGGAGACAATAATACACATAGATCACTAACCACTATAATATTTGCAAGCCCAAAGTAAGATATAACAAACCAATAATTACAAGTGGATGGGGTTTTTACAGAAATTTCATTTAATGATGAAGTACAAGAAGGGCAACATAAACAAGTTGGTATACATGCTTTAAAGGCCACCCACATCAAATATCACATCTTTGGGAACTCTTCTACACAATTATCCATTCACCCATGTTGTATATAGAGAGGCATATTCATAGGATGAGGAGTTGCAGATCCAGAGTTGTATGCATGATTGTGATGGTACAATCTAATTCCATCTCCAGGATGGGTTACTCTACAGGATAGATAACTTATGTATTACTAAAGGTGAGTGACTGTAGCTAATTAGAGAGGCTCACACCTCCAAGGTTAGAGGTGATCTAGGAGGATCCTAAAAGCCTTGAAAATAAAAGTGTTGAAAACATTATGGAAACAAATCCATGTCAAAGAGCTCGAAGACATGATTCCAACACAACATGAAAGGGTGAAAATGGATTTCATACGCGAAATTTATCATGTTTTGAATTTTGCATGGAATAGGCAAAAATGTTAGTAAGTCTGCCATGTGGCAGCACCAAGAAGCGTCACGTGGAACTGTACGAACACTGACATGGAAATATTGTATGATAAAGTGGCAGAATTATATGGTGACACATGGAAAGAGTCATATGTTGGTGTGATTGCATAGGTGGCACAGTGACGTGGAAGTGGCTAACATGGAAACTTTAACACGTGGAAATAGGTAGTTGCTAATATGGCACTGAGATAGCATGACATGGTTGTTGATTAGGCTACATTTGGACTAGTACGACCATGCCACATGCCCCAATCAAAGGGTGCGACATGGTACCTTGGGAATGATCAAGAAGGCTTGACTGTCAAAATTTGTTGGAAAATTGGATGCCACGGGGATTTAACCCCTGACATTGGTGAAGTTTGGCCAATGGCTTGGTTGTTGGGTCAATTATATTTGTTGAAATAAACAACAAAAATATTATATTTAACATGATTTTTAAAACAGAGTACCAAAGATGGGAAGGCATGTCGGATTGACCCCAAAACCACTCCAGCTACAGTTTAATCCACCACAACATATTCCCATAATGATTTAACCACCAATGTAACACTTTTAATTTTAATTAGGTCATTTTTTATGCACCTGCCGAAGTATATTGTTTCAACAATTTTTTTATATGGGTTTAACTCGTTAAGGTTTATTGAGGGAAACATCATATATGTGTTGTAATAATTTAACCATATTATAACTATATGCCATAGTGTTAATGTTAGTTGGGCCATGTGATATTGATAGTTTTAGGTGGTTGTAAGTGGTAAGGTTTGATATTAAATGGGCTGACATACATATTATGCATATTATTTTCATAGAGACCATTATATTATAGTTGATACAATGTTATATCAGGTAACCAAGGTGCAATGCCCATGGGTTTGAACTCATGTTGGTTGGCGCTCAATTTTTGAATGTTAAAATTATTACCATGCGATGGAGTTGGGGTTTGTCAAAATTCCATAGAGTTAAGGCTTATTATTCCTTGTTTCAACCTGCATATTTTGTAAAATAAGTGGGTTTTGGAGCTCGTTTTTCTTGCAGAAATAGAAGGAATTTTCAGTGGTATTTCATAAACACTTCCTCATAGTAGAAAGATCAGTTTTGTTGCAGTTTTTGAAGGATTATTTGTAATTTGAGTTCAATTTGTAGATAGGGTATTTTGAGCCTCATTTTTATAGAAAGAAGGGAGGAAATTGGTTTACAAACACCGCTACCTTAGCAACATTTTTGTAGGCTCCATGTAGCAGATTGAAGGCCTTTTGTTTATGTAGCAAATATTTATAATTCTCAGCATCTAATTAATAAATAGGTCTCTCTCGTGGAGGTAGTACCCGGAGACGTAATCCACATAGGATGAACTTCGTTATCAATTGGTTGTTGCTTTTTTTTCTTCTTCTCTTGATATTTACATTTATTTAATTGTATCTACATTACAAGTTCTTCACTCTTGATTTAATTGTTAAAGTTGGTTTAATTTTAATCATTCACACAACCATTTTTGCAAAAAAAATCACTTTGAAAGATCCAGATCAGTAGGTCACTTTGGTGTAGGGAAGATGGTGGCCAACCTGCATAGGTATGTGTATTAGCCCAAGATGTTGGAATAGGTAGATATGTTCATTGGAGGATGCATGGTTTTTTGTACTAGCAAGCCTATTAATAAGAAACATGGTCTAGATCATTCCTTTTTTATACCCACTCATCCTTGGGAAAAAATTTCCATGGAATTTGTGGGTGGTTTAACAATCACCAAGAAGGGACTTGACTACCTATTTGTGGTCGTTGAGAATTTCAACAAGATGTGTTTTTTGATGCCTTGTAAAATGTCCATCAATGGTAAATAAGTAGTGAAATTTTTCTTTGATCAAGTATCGGTGCACTTTTGGCTACCAAGGAGCATTGTTTCAGATAGGGATACAATATTTCTCATTGCATTTTGTAATAAATTATGGGAGAATATGAACACAAAGTTAAACAGGTCTACAACATTCCATCCACAAACAAATGGGTAATCCAAAGTAGTCAATAGGACTTTGATGCAGCTTTTGAGCGGTTACAATCAAAATCATATAAAGACTTGGAATGAAAATTTGGTATATATATATATATATACAACACTCTTATAGTAGAGAAATCCACACTTCTACTTGTAAGTCCCCATTTGAAATGTGTTATGTATATTTTACGCCTTCACCTTTAAACATTGTGTGTGGACAATAACGAGGAGGGAGAGAGGATCTTACAGGGGATTCCTTAAGGGCAAAAAAATTTGTTGGGAACATCAGGAAAATACATATATAGGTATAGGAGAAACTATATAAGTCACAGGAAAAATATAACGTCACATATGATCAACACAAAATAAAGAAGTTGCTCAAGGTGGAAGACTGAGTATAGCTATAGTTGAATAAGGAGAGGTTATAGGGTCATAGTAAGAAAATCAAGGTTGTGCAATGTGATCCCTTTAATAATCTATAAAAGGTCATAGATGATTCCTATAGACTCATTTTACCCCCACACATGTGCATTTACTCAATGGTGGATGTTGGGAATCTGAAATTATACGAGCCTTCCATGCTAGATCAAGAAGAGGAACATGTCCTACCTTTTGTGGAGAATTTGGAGCCAGATGCTCAAGTAGAATTTAATAAGAATACGGTTTTGTAGAAGAGGTACATAACTACAACACAAGGGCAACATGACCTTTGGAAGATTGGGTTGAAAGGAAATCTTCGAGGAAAGGATAAATGGTACAACGAAGAGAATGTGGAGGAAAATTTTCCTCACCTCAATAAGTAGAAGCTTTTAGGGACCAAAATCCTTCCAATATGGGGAGGTGTGATTTGTATTGGATCATTATATTATTTTCATCCAATTTATAAATTCTTCCAGAGTGGAAAAAGTTGGGGAATTAGCTCATATGACCATTTTTACCGGTGGGACCCAATTTTGAAAATCAGGGTTTAAAACCTTCCTAAAGTAATTTGAGGCATCAAATGGAATTTATGGGGGTGAAAAATTGTTTCTTAAGTGTGGTGCTTTATTTTTTTCTTCTACACATAGATACCTTTGCAAGAATCACCTCAATCATAATCCATATGCAAAATTTATTCCACTTGGAAGATTCCCTTCCTATTTTGACCACTCAATAATTCGAGAGGATGCCACGTCAGCCCCCCCATTATTCATGGAAAAGGGTTTAGCCACGTGATAATGTTGAACAAGACTCTATAAGATTCAATATTTTAACTCTAACTAAGAGTTGAAGGAGTCAATCCTAACCATTAGCAAGCAATCAGGTTGTGTTATAATCGAACCACTAGAAGGAAAAGGGGTTTTATTCTATTCAATTGCATTTAGTTCCATAAATGTGAAAATTAGAGCAGAGTGGATAGGGAGAGAGAAAATATAGAGGATTGGTGCACAATAGCACCCCACATGACACAAAACTCCCTTGTTTGTACTTGCATCCATTTTCCATTCAGAGAAAGAGAGGTAAATAGCCTCACCTTCTAGGTGGGTTTTCTGCCAAAAGAGTGACCTAGGTTATATCTTGTGTTAATTTGTGGTTTTTGAGTTTTTATTTCATTGTTCTCTATTTTTTACATAATTACATTTTTCATGCATACATAATAAACAATAATTTACAGATCCAAAAATCTAACAAATAACCCTTATAATGTAGATTTTGAATTTAAGCATAATTTTATCATATCTTTTGTAGAAAAATGTTTAGTGGAATATCCGTAGTAGTTTACAAATCAAAAAACACAAAACAAGGTCCAAATATTTTCAATGGCACTATGCTTGACGCAACATACAACATGTGGGGATAATCGTGCTACTAATATGACACATACCCAACATTATCCTTCTTGTTTTGTTTACATACAAGGGGGAATAGGAGTACATGATCAGCAATATAAAGAAATAATTCTCTTGTTTCTCTACACCAAGAGAAATTGTTATTTCTCAGAAATTTTGTTAATAAAACTGCATCAGTCTTCAAAGTGTCCACCGTCACCAAGAACACCTTCTTGTCTTCAATCACATCTCTCACAAAGTGATATTGAACATTAATATGCTTTGTCTTAAAGTGACTCATTTCATTCTTTGTTAGGAATATTGCACTATAATTGTTGCAATATATCCTAACATCTCATTATACCTACCCAATACCTAAACATAATCTTTGTAACCAAATTTCTTCCTTCCTTGCATAATTGGTTTCCATATATTCAAAATGTAGTTGAGAGTGCCACTACATGATGTCTCTTGCTAGTCTTAATGATTTCTCCTCTAAATAGGTTAAACACATATACACGCGTATATCCTCTATGATCCAACTTTCTAACATATTCTGCATCAACGGATCCATCATGTCCAACACCTTGTCAAATCCTAGTCTTCCTTGGTAGCATAATCCATAACTAGAAGTTCCATGTAAATACCTTGAAACCCTTATTATTGCTTTCCAATGTTCCTTCCCTAGTTTTGACATATATCTACCCAATACTCCTACTTCATGTGCAATTTCCAATATAATTAAAAACATTGCATACATCAAAATTTAAACCATAGTGGCATATGGAACATGAGACATGCCATTTTCCTCTTCTTGTGTCTGGGGACACTCATCTGTAGATAAATTTACACCTATGGGAATGGGGACCTTTTCTAGTTTACATTCTTGTATATTAAATCTTTGTAATTTTTTCCCCACATACTCCCTCTAATTTAACTAGAGTTTCCTATTTACCCAATCTTTTTTAATTTCCATGCCCAAAATGAAATGTACAGCACTAGGATCCTTCATGTCAAATACAAAGGGAAATTGATTTTTGACTTCCTAGATGGTTTTCATGTCATTTCTAATCAACACATGCCATCCACATATAATACCAAATAAATGAGATGACAACCTACTAATTTGAAATGCACACTTTGATTTGTTTTTCTCCTTATGAAGCCAAGTCCTATAACATGAGTGTCAAATTTTAGACACCATATCCTTGGTGATTTTTTTAACTCATATAGGGACTTTTTAGAGCCTTCATACCATCTCTTTCTTTCCCTTCATCATAAATCATTATGGCATCTTCATGTAGATTTATTCTTCTATATTCCCATGTAGGAATGTTGTCTTCATGTCCAACCGTTGTACTTCAAAATAAAAAGAAACAAGAACATTTAAAAGAAATCTAATAGAATTTAACTAATCAAGCTTTGTATTTCTCCATTCTACCTTCTACATTCAACTTTTTATTAAAAACCTATTTTCTTCCAAAGGACTTTCTTCCAGCTAGAAACTCCAATAGATCCCAAGCCTCATCCAGTTCCATGGTTGCCATTTCTTCAACCATGGCCTTTTTCCAAAGTTTTCCATCCTTTGAATTCACTACCTCAATAACAATTCTAGGATAATAATCAGTAATAAACAAAGTAAAATTTGAATGGAAATTAGGTGGAGTATACATTTCAAATTTACTTCTTTCCAAAAACAAGCTCCTCAATACCAAATATGTGGTTCTTCTTCTTCTAATTATTTTTCTTCTGTAGAATTTGATTCATCATCCTTCAATTAAAACTCTATATTCTTTGGTTCAATCTCCCTCAGTAGGAATTTCTCTTTAACAATATCTTGGATTTCTTTAAATACCACATCTTGAATATACATAAATTTCTTAGTTTCTAGGTTCCAAAGCTTATAACCTTTCAGGCCATGTTCATATCGAGTAAAGATACAATATTCATATTTCTTATATATCTTACTCATATTCTGCTTTGGAACATGAAATTAAACATCACATCCAAACATCTTGAGATATTTAAGAGAGTGTTTCTTACCAATACATACCTCATGTGAAGTATCGTCATCCAATGTTTATGAGGGTGATCTATTTATTAGGTAACACACAATTACCACTTCCACTTGCCCAGAATTCCTGTCCTAACAAGGTACCACTAAGAATGCTCCTTGCTTTCTCCACCAATGTCTTATTCATCCTCTTTGTAACTCCATTCTGCATAAGTGTGTATGCACTAGTCTTTTTCCTTCTCACACTGCACTTCTTGTGGAATTCTTTGAATTCATTCTAACATAATTATCCACCATTATATGTCCCCAACACCTTAATTTTCTTCTTTATATAATTTTCCACAAGGTCATTAAAATATTCGAATTTGTCAAAGACTTCAAATTTCTTCCTAAGGAAATTAATCCATGTACTCCTTGAGAAGTCATCTATAAATGAGACATAATAAAAAAAATTTAGCCATTGATGGAACTGACACATGTCCAAACACATCATTGTCAACCAACTATAATATTCTCTCTACCCTTGTAGCAAAATGGAGAATACTACCCATTTATGCTTCCCATATAAACATTGTTTATAGAAATAAATATCTATAGAAAAAATATACATACCTTCTACCATACCATTACCATGTATTACTTAAAGGTCCTTCTCTATGAAATATCCTAGTCTTTGATGTCGAAAAATTGTATTTTCTTCATAAACTATAAGAGTTTTTCCTTCTTCAGCTCCACTCTAAAGAACAAATTAGAAATTGTTTCACCCATCATTAAAAATGCTTCCCAATAGCTTATACATAGTTCCAATCCAATATCCCCTTAGTAATACCTTTTCTCTTTGAACCATCTTGAAGTATCCCTTTTAAACAATTTTTTTACACTTGCATCACTCATATTATTTACAAAATTCAACTTTGTGGCTCACCATCTCTACCTTTGAACTGCTCACCATTTCCTTTCGCCACAAGAATCAGTTCCGCAGATCTACCATTGTAACATGGTCTACCATAGGCCCAAGCTAAACCCCTTAGCCACAAAATCATCCCCTTGAAGCCAAAATTTTCTGATACCAAATGTAGGTTTAAACTTGTAAAATTAATTCCTACAAATATGTTCTTAGTAAAACATAAAATATTTCATCATGCACACACACACACACATACACATATTAACACAGATACTACCACCCTAGAAACCCAAACCAGAAAAACATAAATATATTTAAGTATATCTATTCTCTATAGTATTACAATGCAATATGTATATCCTACAACACCCATAAATCATCAAACCATTTATCTTGGATTATAATACATCCACAATTTATTAACCATAATTTAAAAACCTTGGGTTAAACCACCATACTCCATAAAATCATTAAAGACGAAAATTGTGTGTCAAAAACTTCCAAAAGTTGACACTAAAGTTTGCCAAAAAAATTTCCTTGAACCCCATAGAGTGGAGCTTCCACCTACTTGCAAGCCCCCAAAGTAGGGGTGACTTCTCCCCCATATATGATCAATGCAACATACAACACGTGGGGATATTCATGCAAATAATATAGCACACTTCCCAACACTACTTTCTTGAATAAATACTGAAAATTCATAAGTATAAGACATTTTAGGGTTAAATACGATGCAATAGTAAGAATACAACATTTTTAAAGTATATAATACTTTTTTGAAGGAATATTCAAAACTCATAGGTGTAATATATTCTAGGGCTCAAGTCCATATAACAATAAGGGAAATATATAATTTAGGGCTCAATGGTGTATAACAATAGGGGTACAACATGTTTTTAAGTATATAATACTTTCTTGAATGAATATTCAAATCTCATAGGTATAAGATATTCTAGGTCTCAAGTTTGTATACAAATAAGGGTACACCATTTTTTAAGTATATAATACTTTCTTTAATGAATATTCAAAGTTTGTAAGTATAATATATTATAAGGCTCAAGGTTGTATAACAACATGGGTACAACATTTTTAAAGTATATAATGCTTTCTTGAATGAATATTCAAATATTTAAGGTATAATATATTCCAAGTCTCAAGGTCATATAAAAGCAACGGTAAGATATTCTACACAAGGCTCAAAGGAATTACAACAATACATTCAATACAAGTTCAACAGGCCACTTGTAGGAATTGAATCTGGGCAAGGAGGATAAATATAATTCCTCCAAATGACCCAAGATAAACCTAATGGACTACACACACACACATATTTTCTAGAAAAAAATGCTTCAATTTTATTTATATAAATAAGATTGCATCCATAAATTTCAAGGAATTCATGTTGCCCTTTAGGCCTCAAAAAATTATTTGTTCAATAAAGTTAATTATAATGCAAAGAATATACACATCCTATCAGATGTACCTCTTTGGTTCTCAAAAAGTAATATGTATAAGTCTATACATTTCGACTTACACATTTGCAATAAAACAAAAAACAAAAAAAACTATAAATACTAAATATTTATGCTCAAAATTTAACTTAAAACTAAAAACTATTTTATGTTCCTCAATTAGACCCAAGGATCATGAAAATGTTGTGTATTGGCCTTATTTATCTGTTGTAATTTTCCATGAACCATAATCTTGTTCCATGTAAACTTTGGAAGGGAATCTTCTTCTTGGTTCTTACTCTTATGGACATGATCAAAGCAAATATTAGAATGAGATGTGGCGAGTTATGAAATATGTTGATAAATGGGTTGTAGGGAATAGGATTGAAGTTGTGACAAGACTTTCATCCAACTTATAATATGCATGGATTCTTTATAAATTTGTGATGTGTTTTTCATGAGAAATATAAAATAGAATTTTTAATGCTAGTAACTAAAGACAGGTGTTTGTAGTTGGACCAATGTTGACATAAAAGAATATTTTATATGTAGGTGAGAGAAATAGAATTCCTACAACACTGCCCTATGATGGATTTACTTAAGCCACCTAATCAAAAAAGGACCAAAGTGAATTGGGTTGAATAATAGTATATTGGTGAAGAGGATGCAACCTTTGTACTTGAAGAGTATTATTTGAGTTTTTAATGGCCAAATTGTGAACAAAAATTTTTAGGAAAGAAGGACCGAAATATTTAACAATGGTTTGATTCCTATCAAGCCAAACACCCCAAGAAACAAACAATGGAAGACCTTTATGCTACATTTTGTGATGGGAAGAGAATTATTGTTTTAAAACTTCCTCAACTTTTGATCCTTCCCAAATATATGTATGGACTTCATTTTTTGAAGTTCTTCACATACATCCTGGATGAATGGACAAAGCATAAAGAGATGTTCAATGGATTCAGAGTCTTGGGAGAATAAGACACATTTTCTTGGTCCATAAAATGAACGATTTTGAAGGATGCCCCAAGTTGGAGCCTCATTATTTAAAAGGATCCACATGAATAATTTCATTTTTGGGAGAATTTCAACTTCTATAATTTTATTCCTCACCAAGGATCAACGGGAGGTTGATTTCCTTGAGCGAAATAGAGATAGCCAAATTTCGGGGAATACACCCTAGTTTAGTTTGGTGCCTAAATAAGAATATTAGGCTGATTTGAGAGTGAGACAAAGGACTATTGAAGAGAGCATGTATAGTTTTCCTATGTTGTAATGTGGTATCCTTCCAACTATAGCTATTGTAGAGAGTTAGTTTTTTTGAACATGGATGAAGTCTCTATTTGAGGTTTGGCTAAGAAAAATGAAACCATAATCATTTATCTTTTGTAATAACTGATCGAGGGGATGTAATTTTGTTAGCATTCCATCCAATGGTCTTTTCCAATGAGTACTTGGGAAAAATATTTAATTTTCCACTTAATTCCTTGGCCAATGAGAGGAAATTCTTGAATGAGGGCTTTCCATACTATGGATGCATTCCTAAAGGATTTTACTAGGGATTTGACCCATTTTGTGATTTAGTGGGGACCAATGTATTTTTGATATTTTACTTGTGCCCAAATTCTATCCTCCTAAATAATTTTACAGATACCTTTGTTGCAAGTGATTTGGAGAACCAATGAATATTTTTCAAACCCCATACTCCTTGTGATTTCTGGATCGATATAGATTTCTAGGAAGAAAGGGTGAAATGTATCTTTTCTTATTTACCTACCTAAATAAGATGGAGAAATGGTTGTTTCATTATGTGCAAAATTCCTTTAGGAATCCATGTTAATGAGGCCCAGTAGACCATAATATCCTCAATGACCATTTTAACTAGAACCAATTTGTCAGCCCAGGAAAGCCATTTATTGTACTAAGCACAAATATTATTTTAATTTTTTTCAAGGATATAGCTCTAGCCTACTTTTAGATTGATCTGAATCTTAGGGGCTAAGATTTGAGAAGCTTGAATGTCAAGAGAGAGGAGGGGAGAAAACAAATATTCCATGATATTTCTTCTCAAGAATGGACACACTCAATACATCCCAACATATAAAAACAATGTGATAGATAGCAACACTTTATTAAATGAAATAAAACCTTATGAATCTACATCTTTAAAGTTGATTTTTTTTTTTTAATTTTTTAATTGAGGCCCGATATTTATATAATTTTTATAGTGCCTTCTTAAGTTACATAATTGTGAGTACCATGGGTGCCTACAATGGGTAAATTCCATGGGTGGATATTGCTTTAGATAATATATACTGATTTGGTTTGAGGATAAACCAATATAGTTCAAGTTGACTCCATATTTTTCAAGCTAAAGAGAGAGGAGGTGTTCGATACACTAAAAATTAAAATGTGTTCTAGCAAAGGTTATAATAGAGCTTTTTAGTGTTATAAAATTGGAAAATTTTGTCGAGAAAACCTCTGCTACAATATTTGTTTCTGGTAGTGTATGTTTTAGCATAGATAATAATGGAACTTAATCACAAATAAAAAAATATGGGTGGCCAAAGGATTTAGTGGCTTGACTATTGGAAAAATCACACCGGTATGTTACTAATATAAAAGCACTGAGACTGGAAATAAACGTATGGAGCACTGGTGCATTAAATTTATAAAATAAATAGTAATTTAATAATAAAAATGCACCAGCTCATACAATATATGATACTATGCATCGGGGAATTGAATGAAAACAAAAATAGTGCTTGAAACGTATACCACCATGGTGCTTATGTCTTCCAAAAATGCCCCAGCCAGTACTTTTCAGGAAGGGCATGAAGGTAGGAAAAAATATCTTGCAACCATGGTTCTTTTATGTTCTCTAATATACTGGGTAGTTATGCATAATAATGCACTGGTGTTGATGAGTTGTATAATACACATTGGTGCTTCAAAAGTATAATGCTTTGATGCTTATGTGCTTGAAAAATCCTTGGTGCTATACTTTTCACAAAAGGCACTGAGGTAGGAAAAAAAAAAAGCTTGCAGTATAAGTGCTTTTACATAATCTAACACACTAGTGCGTTAAAGGTAATGATGCATTGAAATGTTAAAGGGGAATCACACTGATGCATGAAATGCATATCTTCCTGGAATGTATTTATTTTACAAATGCACCAGGATACCATTTTTTATTATTGTATAAAATCATTATTGAAAAATCTTATTCAAAGTGGTGTGCATTAATATACGATTTCCTAGTATCCATTTTCTCTTTTTTAGAAACATCAACCTGTGATAGTGCAATTATTGTGATTTTTCAAAATCTGTTATTCATCGAAAAATTGACATATGTCTTATAGAAATATTAATATAAATTAAAGCTTGATTAGTGCATTTGTATATTATGTTTGGATTAATTTGTTATATCATCAGATTTTGCATCTATTCATTATAATATTTAATCATCCACATATTTAATCAATGGTGTAACATTTCACAGTGAAATTTGACAATGCAATAGAATAAAATTAAAATTTATTTTATTTTATATGAATAAGAATCTCTTTGTCACACAAAATGGGATAGTTATTGGTAACACCTTGTCTTTCAATTTTGACACTATGTCCAATACATTAAACAAAATGTTTTATTTTCACATATAATTACTTAAAAGACACAACAACTTGCATTGATATCCAAATAGATCACCATTCTTCATTGGAACTATTGTCAGTGCTCGAGCTACTTCCATGGTTTGGGTTATTTGGACGAATATTTTGTTTTTTTCAATTGAAAATTTGTGCCTAAAATACTTCACAAGCATACATTCCTGCCCAAGATTGGACCAAAAGACCTGTGGAAACAAACTTTCTCACTTAACCATTGGACGACACCTTTGGGACTTGGACGAATTTTTTGTTGATTGCATTGATTGTTTTTATCTTCTTAATCAAGTTCCATCTGCAAACATAAATTAAAGTGTAATGAGTGTATATACATTGGTGAGAATAATAAAAATTGAAATAAATAATATACATCAATGTATATCGAATAAAAATGTACCATAGAAAAACTCCCCCCCCCCCACGGCTGGATTTTTCAAGTGCAACTTCGATGGAGCCTCCAAAGGCAACCCAGGGGAAGCTGAATTTGGGGGTATATTCATAGATTCTAATGGTAATCCCCCACATGCCTACTATGTAAACCTGGGGTGGGACAACAACAACTCCGCGAAGCTAGAGGGGCTTATACAGGGCATTTCCATATCCATTGAGCTTAACTTTTTCCCATTGGAAATGGAAGGAGACACACAACTCATCATTCAGGCAGCCACCTGCATCCTCCATGGCACTCTTCCCTCAGATTTTTCTACTAGCTTGAGGCTAGCCAACTATCTCAATTTCCTGGAACAGTTACTACAGCACCACAGGGCCATTACCTTCCACCATGTGCGTAGAAAGGCAAAGACTGTAGCATATCTCCTGGCCAACAAAGGAGTGGATAGCCACTCAATGCTATATCAGTCTAATTTCTCCCAGATTGAGGATGAAACCTTGCGAGAGAAATACCACACTCTCCTCCAAAAGGATCAAACTCCCCCAGATTTGGGTTACATGCCCCGACCGTGCGAAGCCAGATCTTCCCATGCTCAGAATGATGATGCCTTGCAAAGCCATCTTTAACCTGATGCAGAACCTCATATCAGCAATCATTCATACTGGTACTATGCTACACATGATCTCCTACCATACAATAAATCACATGCAATCTCAATTGAATTGTCCCAACTCGCATATGTGAGCGTGCCACAACACCGTACAACATCTGCACTCGTGCCACAGGTCTTCAAAAGGCGAAGTTACTCCTCATTCTGTCATCTCTTTGCTGCTCCAGCTGGCCTCAAAATCCATCTTGACCTCTTCCCTTGCCATCTCACTGCTGCTCTATTTTTCCTGCGTGCTCCACCTGTTATGCGCTCCCCCTGACACGTGCCCCCTGTCGTGCGCCATCCTGCAGCACACCCCTCCCTCTGATTCTCTCCTAGTCGCACACCCCCTTTAGCATGCCCACTGGCCAGGCACCTCCCTACGGAAAACCCCTCCTCTTTTTCTTCTCTTAATTGTTCTCTTTCTGATACTAGCTCCTTTGTTGCGCGCCAACCTTCTGTGCACCCCCCTGTTGTGTGCTTCTATAATGCACACCCGCCCTTTGTGCTTCTATAATGCACTTTCTCCTGTTGTGCACCTCACTTATTTGAGCCTGGTCTCCCCCCTCTACTTGTTAGCCTCCTCATTGCTCCACGACAACGTCAAAATAACATCATGGGTAGCCAAAGAGGTGCCTTCTCAGGTTGCTATCATCGCAATCATGACCACTATTTGGAATCCATTGACGACTCCTCTTCTGGCAGCCATGATAGGGAGGCACCTCCAAGGTATGAGCACACCCAGGATGAGATAATATTATCTCTGGAGAATAATAGGGGCAGAAGAGGCCCCAAGAATTCTACCATTGTGCACTCTAAGCCACTCACTTCTCAAAAAATCGAGCCTCTCTCGGTTCATGAGCCCACGGAGGAGGATACAAACGTGTGGATCATGGATTCGGATGGATTTTAGACCAGAATTCTTGATGCTGAGTACCCAGTTGCTCCTATCATCTGCACAACACCCCAAATCCCCTGCACGAGCCCACTGCTGAGGAGGAGGCCATTGCGCATGAATACGGATGTCGCATCGAGGAGGAAGTCCCTGCTACAGAGGATGATGAAGGAACACCATGACTGTGCGGGTGCTTAGTTATTTTCTGTTTTATTTTATTTCAACATATACTACAGATATTTTGTTTTTATATGTGTTACAGAACACTCTGTAAATAATGATTGTTTCATGCTATTAAGGGGTTGGTTTCCTCCTAGGAGGAAGCCCCAAACCTGTGCTATTTTGAAAGCTTCTAAGGCTGGGATAGGTTAAGCACTGCTTACCATCTCAGCCCAATGCCTATGTAAAGTTTCTTTTTGATATAATATAGCTTAGCCTAACTTAAAAAAAAAAAATAGTGTACCATAGAAAGAAGTGAGTCCTAAATTGTATGCATTCCTTCAAAACCAGATCTCATGCCTTGTTTCAACAACTCTTCTATTGATATAGTTCCATACTTTTTTTCTTAGGAATTTTATACCCCATAATAAATCATAGATTTAATATAAAGGATTTTTTTTTCTATTAATTATAAACTTAGAGAAGTAAAACAACATAAATACTTATAAAACCCAATGCAACGTTGAAATATTTTTTCTCACTATAAGGCGTTTTAAACGTCCATGTTGCTTGTGTGCCCTGAGGGCTTGCGTCCATTGCACCTCCTCGACTAGAGCTTCATACTTCTGCCTTCATGGACCCACCGGACCCTCCTCTGAATGGGGATCCTTCGCCTGCCTCTTCGATCCCTCTAATTGATGAAAATTCAGAAGTGTTTGCCTCTTTGATCTCCTCCATGGGTCCCCCTAGAACCAGACCCTCTATATCAAATTTTTTGAAGAAGCTAGATGACATTCCAGAGATTATTTGTTGTCCTTCCCTCCCACGCAAAGCAACGGTTTTCCTTTCGGAACAAGCCTTGTTTGGCTAGTTCACTGGCCTCTAGCCTTCTCCACGCTCAGTTCAGAAGTGGGTTGAAAGGAACTGGTCCTCTTCAACAAATGGGAAAATTTCTATCTGTTTTTTTGGAATAGGATATTATACCTTCCACTTTGAAACAAGGGAAGATAGATAACTAATATTTAGAAATGGAACATATTTCATGGAAATAAGAGGTCTCTATCTTAACAGATGGACGTCAGACTTTGACCATGAACTGTATGTTCCAAGCGCAGTCCCTGTTTGGGTCTTACTTCCTCACCTCCCTCTCCATTGTTGGGGTGATGAATCAGTCAAGGAAATAGGGAACGTAGTTGGAAAGTATATTGACAGAAGCAAGCTAAAGGAGAAACAACACGCTTGTGCAAGGATATGCGTAGAAATCGACTTAGGGAAGGGCTTACCAGAAGCAGTGAAGATTAAAGTAGACAAGTGGACACACATACAACAGCTAGACTATGAACATATAGCGTTTAAGTAGAATGTATGTCATGAATATGGTCATTTTTCAAATAGGTGCCCGAAAAAATAGGAAAATGAAGAAGCAGAAGCTTAGGAATCTAAATGGGAACAAGTAAAAAATAAAAAAAAGCAACAAACAAATAGCCTCCCCCCTCCACTACCCAAAATCTTTCTCCCTCCCAATCTGGCCCCTCTTCCTCCTTGCCTCCTCTTCTTAACCCCCCTCTTACTACCTCCACCCTCATTAACCCCAACCCTTTTTTACCTCCTGAAGACCCTCTCATCCCAACCTCTTACCCCCCTCCCTCTCTCCATAAATAATTCCCTCCTCTCCTCACCCCATCTTCCCCCACTGTCCCTCTTAGCCCACCTCCCTCCTCTTCCAATCAAATATTGACCAGGAACCAGTCAAAATACTCCCTACCTTCCCTTTAACATTAAAAAAAAAAAAACTAGAAATAAAGACAAACAAAGAGTTGAGAGATGAAGCGGCAACAAAAGAGATGGCTATGGGAACCCAACAACTCATGGATTCCTTCTTTGGGAAAGCTCAGGAAACAAGGAGAAAAACCATCATCACCCATGAGGGAAAGGTCCCTTAGCCTCCAATCAGAATAAATAATGATTTTTGTCTCTTGGAATTGCCAAGGTATTTGGACATCAATTGAAACAAATGCAATCAAAGATATATTAGCAATGGAAACCTCAGATATAAAAAATGCTACAGGAGACCAAAATAAGTGCACATGATCAAAAAATTAAAAAATTGAAAAATTATGAAGGAACAACTCAACAAGGAATAGGGACCTTGGGGGGTATTTACACCTTATGGAGAAAATAAAAATGGGAGCTACTTTAGCAAAAAAAAATAGCAGCATTGGATTAGAACATACTCAAAAAATCTAGCCACCAATGAAAAATACTACATAGTCAACATATATGCTCCAAATCATTATAGGGAGAAAGAAATATGCTAGAACACTATTAAAGAGACACTAAATAATGGCCAAAGCATAAATTTTATATTGGGAGATGATCTCAATCTATTTTTAAGTGTGGAAGAGAAATTTGGAGGAGTTTACCATGCAGATCCATCTAGGGATACCATCGAAAATATAATGGAAATATACAAACTTCTTGAAAATCCTCCCAAAAATGGCAAGTACACATGGAGCAATAAGAGAATTGGGAGTAGCAACATAAAAGAAATACTAGATCGCATTCTAGTATAGGACAACATGTTATCCAAATACAACTCAGCAGTGTCGAGGATTATTCATACTACAACATCTTATCATAAGCCAGTGGTTATCTCTCTAGGGACTTTGGGAAATCAAGGTCCCATGCCTTTTATATATGTCCCAACATGGAATAGCAATGAGGAATTGAAAAAAATAATTGTAGAAGTTTGGTCCCAAAAATTCATCGGCGCTCCTTACTTTGTGTGGGAGACAAAGTTAAAAATTTTGAGAAAGAAATACAAATTTGGGACAAGGAAAATCATAAAAAAAAAAACAAAAAGGGAAGGCTGAGCTAATAAAAAAATGGAAACACTTCAAGAAACAAAGGAAACCAAGGAAGAAACAAAATAAATCCATCTCCGGGAAAAGGCACTTTATTGGGAAATTTATAGAGAACATAGAGCAGAAGAAGAGGTGTGGAGATTAAAATCTCGAAACCTATGGTTAAAAGAAGGAGAAAATAATACATTGTTCTTTCAAAACTCAATGAAAAATTGAAAAACTAGAAACTAGATTGATAGTATTCAGTTTGATTAAAGGGATATAAGAGGATAAAAGGAATTAAAACAATAAGCATATAGACATTTTAAAATCCTCCTAATAGCGAGCAAAGAAAATGAATATTATGAGATTTTTTTACAGCATCTCCCCAACAAGATAAGTGATGACCAAAATATGAAGCTCATTTAAGAAGTCGAAGAAGAAGAAATTGAAAATGTTGTTTGGGGACTTAACCCAGACAAGGCATCGGGCCCTGATGGTTTTTCTATTGTCTTCTACAGGAAAAATGGCATATAATCAAGAAGGACCTAACAACAATGATAAGGAATGTATTTAAGAAAAAAAAATTCGGTCGTTTCACTAATTCCTCCTACCTGGATCTAATTCTGAAAGATGCAAGGCACTCCACCTTTAGTCGATTCTGACCAATTTCATTATGTAACTCGTCTTATAAAATAATCACAAATATCATAGACAATCGAATAAATAATCTCCTACCTGATATTATATCGAAAAACCAAGGTGGTCTTGTGCCAAATAGACATAATTTGACAATATATTGATTGTCCTAGAAGCTTTTCACTCAATTATGTTAAGGAAAGAGCAAGGAATCTGTTATCACCATAAAAAAAAATTCTAAACTTGGACAGTTTACATTGTTCCTAGTTATGGTCTTAGATAGGTGTTGGGTCATTTCATGCTTTAAAGGGTAGGTGATAGGGTAAGAGTCTCAAAAGTTTCATTTTCATATCCAAATAAAGTTTGACAACCTTAATCCATGGTTTAAAGGTCCCATATCCTATTTAGAAGTCATATCTTAAACCTTTTGAATTTTTTTTCGAATTAGCCATGAAACCACACTTTCGTAGCGCAAACAGTGTAAAAAACCTGTTTTACACTACGAAAGCACTTCTACTTTTGTAGTGCTTTTCCCTGAAAATACATTAAGCGTGCTACAAAATTGTGGATTCGTAGTGGATCATGTCAAATCAACAAAAAATTCAAATTCCATTAATTTTACATCATTAGGTGTCAGCTAGGGGTCATTTCTAAAGCATGCAACCATTCAAATCCATCATTTCAAATGTAGAGGTCATCATGATAGGTGAGTTAAAATTCGAAAGGGCTAGTATTTTATTTCATTTCTCATGCAAAAACACTACTGCATGCCTTTTTCGAATACTAAGCTGGTGGTAATCTCATACCAAAGCTTCCTTCATATGTTTTCAAGCGAGGCTGACTACCATAATCAAGCGAGGCTGACTACCAAATTCAAGCGAGGCTGATTTGTTACAGAAATTCAAAGGCAAAGATGACAGAAGAAAATAAAAACCACAGGTCTGGGCATTGTTTAAGAACAAAGCCAGACAGCACAGAGGCCCTAGTCAAAGATAAATCAATATTGGAGGCTTTCAAGAAAACAGGGTGTTGGAAATTTTGTAAAAAAATGCAGGGAGGACACAGTCAGGTGACAAAGGAGTTTTCCCTACATTTCACTGGCTCAAACACAATAATTGGAATCCTAAACTTGTCAATTACTCCTGAAATCATAGATTTAGTGACAGAGATTCCTAGGGGGCAGGAATGTAAAGTATTTCTAAAGCCCGAATCTGCATAAACAGACTTAACCAAGGAAATTCCAAGGAGCTACATCAAAGACACCTATTCAAATTTCCTCTTCAACATATAGAGGTATTTTACCTATGAGGGAAAGTATCATAAAGTATATTCATATCATTTTAAACTTCTATTGCACTTTACTGGCATGATTTCTCTATATTTTCCATTCTTTCTATATATAAGTATAGCTAAGATGGCAGATAAGGTGCAAATGAAATCTCAAGGATGTGAAACTTCTCTTTTTCATCATGGTATAATTAAACTGATATTTTTACATGAACTCCAAAGGATCAAAATGGAATGGTCATCATTTTTGTTTTTATGTGGTTTTGGAGTGGAAACACAAGCTACAGGCATTAACCCTAAGGCTAAAGAAATCCCACCAGTAGAAACTAGTAAGCTTGTGATGACAAGGTCAAAAAGATTTGTTAAGCTCAAACCTAGAAAGTAGGTGAAAGAGCAAGTGAGTAAAGCATCAGTGGTTATTCTTGAGACTCCTCAACATACAAAACAAAATATAGCTGAAGTTAAAGAAATGACACAAGAACAGTCAGCTAATAAACCAGTTCAAAGGAGACTGACTAGAAGTCAAATTGCAAAGGAAAAGGGTAAAGCAGTGATTTTAGGAGAGATTCCAGGCTTAAAAGGTAACTTAAATGATATTTTACAAGCCATTGATATTGAAGAATCCCCTTTAGTACAGGCAGATTTCATAAAATTTGATGAAGGAAAACTGAAGAAGATGAAATCTTCTAAGAAACTGGAATTCGAGGATGAGGTTGCAGCATTTGTATTCAAGCCCACAAAGCCATTAACCAGACAATCCAAAAATATGCAAGAGCTTAATATTGAGTCAGAGAAAACAGAGGAAGCCTCCACTGTTCATGAACAATTTATAGACCTTTCATCACCTATACCTGGAAGTGACAAAAACAGGGTATTCCACTCAAACAGAAAAAACCAGTTATGAAGAAATTGAAGAAAGGTTGAAATTAGATAATTATGAAATTGCTAGACTAAGGAAGAGAGCAAGAAGGTATGCTACTGAAAAGAAAAATTTCAAGAGGATAAAGGCTCTCTGGGAAGTTGAAAGGGTTTCCAAACCAGAAACAATCAGCAATGAAGCTCAATATTTTACTTGGACTATACCTGCAATTAGAGAAGCCATATTTGTAAGAATGATGAATGTTCAGTTGAGGGCTACCAACAGGAAATTGAGGAGACAAATTTAATACCTAGAAATACAGCTGACGAAATTTGAAGAGAAGCTACATCAACAATGAAACAGGGAAGTAAGTGCTAAATCCTTAAAATAGTTTTGTCATAAAGAAGAAGATCATTTTTGAGGAAGAACATCTTTTAAAGCCAAGTTGTTTTTCTTTTTGACGTTGATTCAATCTTTGAAGAGTTTTAAATATCCTCAAACTGTAAATTTTTGAAAATTGTGTTAAAGGGAGCATACACAGGAGTTTCGTAGAGCGCTACAAAACTACTGAAGATGAGTTTTTGACATTTTTCATATGTATTTTGGAGGTAAGGATTGTTGGGTTTCAAGTTTTGATGCTGCTGGTGAAAATATGAGGATCACAGATGAAGAATCAGATTGCAAAGCAGAATAAAGAAGGGTTAAAAGAAGTTTTTTATAGTGATATAAAAATTGCGCTACGAAAACAGGTTATTTTCGTAGCACAGTTATATCTAATCTCCTTTTCCATTTTTTTGAGGATCTCTTTTTGCACAGGTGGAAGATTTAAGTTTTAATGGAATATTATCACATGTGACCTATATGAAAAAATCATCAATTCCAGCAAAGCTGCTCGAAGATAAGCATGGAGGTTAAGGGCTAAAAAGTAGGAACTCTGTCTCCTGATTTTTAGGACAATTGGGTCATCATCAACATGTTTACAAAAAGGTTGGAGGCATCATAAAGGTCGAAGAAATGGATTAGCAGCTATCAAAGAAAGTATTTAAGTTTTACATAAGGTTGTTTGAAACATGTTTATGAGTTTCACTCCTATTTGAATTAGAACTCATAAAAGACAGTTAGCTGTTATTATGTAATCAATAGTTTGTTTAATTAATAGAATAGGTGTCAAGGATAGAAATCGAATTCTCCTAATGATGGATCATGGAATCCAAGATTATAAAGGGTTTATATGAAGCATTAGGTCAAATTCATCAAGGTTGGCATTTTTATTAGCAAAAGAAGTTGTGTTATTGTAGCAGACTGTGTGTTGTTTCAACTTAATACAGAGATTGGTTTTACTACTCAAGATTCACAAGGGGTTTATGTGTTTGATATTTCTATGGCCTTTTTCAATTACCTATTTGTAGTGGTATGAGCATGTGTTACTTAGAATTCATTGGATAATGCTCTAACTTCCTTCACATTCTTGTAGACTGTGTTTATTCACTGTGTTACTATTTCACTTATAAACATAAACTCTAAGTGCCTTGACTTCCATGTTTAGCTGATTATGATGTTTTGTTGAAGACTACTTTGACTCCATGGCCCAATAGATGTTTTCTAATCTGTAATTCAACCAGTTATACATTTTTTTCCATTTTTATTTCTAGAGTTAGCCATCTAATCATTAATTAAAAATATTAAACCTATTGAGAGAGCCCTCTCAGGTTGAGGAGGCTAAGCCTCAGCCAAAAGTTTGGTTTGAAAGAGTTACTCAGATTCTACTTGATCAGCAGCCTATCAGGGTTAGATTTTGTGATAGCAGAATCATTATAAAATTGGACATGGAGAATGCATTTGACCGAGTAATTTTAACCTTCTTATCAGTAGTCCTCAAGAAATTTGGATTCTCAAATGAGATCATTGAACTCATCAGAGCATTCATTGTGGGACCTTGGATTGCCCCATTGATAAATGGAAGGC
Organism: Pinus albicaulis; assembly: GCA_034641835.2. Taxonomy (NCBI): domain Eukaryota; kingdom Viridiplantae; phylum Streptophyta; class Pinopsida; order Pinales; family Pinaceae; genus Pinus; species Pinus albicaulis. Next base: position 755,627,886 of record CM076580.1, read on the forward strand.
AAGGTGAAGTTTTTCAAAGTTCCCGAGGGCTATGGCAAGGATGCCCCATATCCCCATTTCTATATATAATAATTGAAAACTCATTAAGACGACCTTTGGAGAAGAGTAGAAGATATATATAACTAACTAGTCTCCACATCTCTCAAGGAGTTAAAATCATCAATCACTCCTTATTCGATGATTAAACATTATTGATGGGAGGGGCATCATGTATTATCACCGCAAGGTTTAAAAAATTATTGGAAAACTTCATGGAGGCCCGAGGCTGGCTTCTAAACAATGCAAAATGCAGAATCTATGGTTGGAATGCGCCCCCTCACACTTTACAAAGAATATCCTAGATTTTATAAATTACTGCACAAGAAAATTGGAGCCATTTCCATTATCTATGACTCCCTATTTCAAAATAAAATATGAAGAAAGAATTATGGAGTACCCAAATTGATAAAATGAGAAAAAAAAAATCAAAGTTTGGGAATGCAATGGCTAAATTTAGCAGGAAGATTGATACTTATCAAATCCATGCTTACAACGTTTCCTATTTACCAATATGAAGAAATCTTGGCACCTTCCAGCATCCATAAGTAAATAGAGATCATAATAAGATGATTTATGTGTCAAGGAGGAAAGGCTAAAACAAAAAAGTTTAGTTTGGTAAAATGGGATCAAGTAACACTTCCTTATGTAAAGGGAGGCCTATCTATAAGTTTACCTGGAATTATGAATGTGGCCCTTGGGGAAAATATTTCTTGGAGACTTATCACAAGGAAAGTTGTTGGTGGAAACAAGTACTTGTATCAAATTACATGAATCAGCATCGAACCCTCTTACTAGAAGGAAGTGCACCAATCACACCATGTTCACAAGTCTGGAAGCTAGTTAAAAAAGTCCTCCCCACCATCATAAAACATACTTATAAGCTCCCTGGAAACGGAAGAAGTGTTCTATTATGGGATGAAAAAATAATGGGGAATCATCCATTATCCTCCCATACATACCACCATGAACTAAAAAGGTGTATTTTCTCTAAGGGGTTGACCACCTTGTACTCTATCTCTCTTTGGAAAAAAAGAAATTGGGTTGATTGGTATACTCCAAATATTCCACACAATTTAAGAAAACTTTAGGACTCCTTAGTCATATGCCATAAGGGAGTAGCGCAAACTAACCAAGATGCTCAAGACACCTTCATTTGAAATCCCAGTGGAGGAGAATACTTAGTCAAATCAGGGTATTTAACCATACAAGCTCAGCAAAATAACGAGGATTGGGCACCGTGGAAAACAATATGGAAATCAAAAAAATTTCCCAAGATCAAAATCTTCATCTGGACTCTTTTAAAAGGCAAAGTCCTTACAGCATATAACCTCAAAAGGAAAGGTTTGTCAGGGCCTTCAAGGTGTCCCATGTTCCTGAATGATGAAGAAAGCATCCAACATATTTTCCTAGATTGTCCCTTTGCGAGAGAATTATGGCACCAGCTAGCGAGCCCATTGGAAATTGATCTAAGTTTCTCAAGCACCTTTAATGACTTATTCATAGAGTGGAAAAAAAAAGTAACATTATTCATTGAAGTTAAAGCACACTATAACAAGATTTTGGGAAAGCCTTCCATCTTTCCTCTATTGGCAGGTCTGGTTAGATAGAAACCAACAAATCTTCAAGAAATCAATCACCAAATATAGGCAAAGTTTTTTCAAAGACATGGGGACTCACAACAAAATTTTTAATCATGAAAGGTTTGAAATTAATGGACATTAACCAGCTCCAACAAGAAGAGAGGTTTGTTGGGTGTAGGAATTTACAGGGTAAGTTTCGTAGATCAAGAACTAAAGGTCACCTCTCACAAATAGTTCACAAATCAGTACACCAGTATAATCACATGGTTAAAACCCTCAAAGAGGGAAATAGTCCACGCCCTGAGCCAACGCGGCCACTTCAGGGAATTTATTAATATAAAAGAAAAGTTACATATGTTTCTCTCATAAATGGTTATCGGTCAAATGACCCTCCATGCTCTTTAAATAGAGATCATGGACCAATTGGGTGTCAAGCCGCGGATCAAGTGCTGTTAATACCGAGGTGAGAGATAACCGTCAGATCACTACAAATCATGACCGTCGGATTATAAGTTACAAATGTACATGGTAAAGAAACACACTTTACCTAACTCTACACTAGACTAAGTTATTATTAACTATTTCCTATGTGTTGGAATATCCTAACATCCCCCTTTAAGAACAACTTGGGATAGGATTGAAGGATTTACAAAGGTGACACAAAAGGAGCCTATTTCCTATGTGTCGAAATATCCTAACATCCCCCCTTAAGAAAAAATTGGGATAGGATTGAAGGATTTACAAAATTGACATAATAGGAGAAGGAAGGAGGCATTAGAGCCTATCCCCCCTTAATGACAACTTTCCTGAACTCCAAGCATGGATTGAAGTTTGGTAAACTTTTCTTCTGTGAGAGCCTTCGTAAAGATATCGGCTACTTGATCATTGGTCAGACAATACTGCACTTCAAGAACACGATCATGTATGAGATTTCTAATGAAGTGTATGTGGAGTTCAATGTGTTTCATACGCTGATGTTGAACTGGATCTTTACATAGCTAAATGGAACTCTGATTATCACACCAAAGTGTAGTTGGATGTTGCTGATGAAGACCAAATTCAGACAGGATCTAACGAAGCCACATGGTTTCCTTGTTGGCTTCAACTGCACCACAATACTCTGCTTCTGCTGAATAAAAGGATATGGCACCTTGTCTCTTACAATACCAAGTAATAGGTACTGAACCAAGAGTGAATACATATCCTGCAGTGGACTTCCGATCATCAGGGTCACCAGCCCAATCAGAATCAGTGAAACCAATAAACAAGGGAGATGCTCCTGCACTGTAATGAATCCCGAATTGAACTGTACCTTGAATATATCAAAGTATTCTTTTAGCTTCTTTCCAGTGACTTTCATGAGGTTGGTGCATAAACCGAGTGACAAGACAAATATCAAAGGAAAGGTCAAGATGGGTATGGGTTATATACAAAAGTTTACCAACAAGTTGACGGTATAAGGTAGCATCAACTTCAGGGATAGTACAGTTGACTGAAAGCTTGAATCTAGACTGAAAGGGAGAAGGGGCAGGCTTACAGTCTTCCATGTGAAATTGTTGTAGAAGATCACAGGCATACTTGGACTAAGAGAGGTTAATGCCTTCCTTGGATTGCAAGACTTGAAGACCAAGGAAATAATGCAAGTGTCCTAAGTCTGTCATTTCAAACTTATTTTTGAGGCTAGACTTCACATGGTTTATATGGTTTGGATCACTACCAGTAGGGATAATATCATCAACATAAAGAACAAGGATGGTGAAGGAATTACCCACCTTCTTGGTGTAGATAGTGTTTTCAGAATGACACCTAGAAAAGCCATTATCTAAGAGAAATCTATCCATTCTGGCATACCAAGCCCAAGGATCTTGTTTGAGACCATAGAGAGACTTCCTAAGGTGACAAACAAGGCTGGAGTCTTTTTTGATAAAGCCAAGGGGTTGTTCCATGTATATTTCTTCATGCAAATCTCCATGTAAGAAGGCGGATTTAACATCCATCTCATGGACTTCCCATTTAAAGGAGGCAACAAGAGAAAGAAAAAGGATGATAGAATTCATTTTGGCAAGAGGGGAGAAGGTTTTGGTATAGTCAATGCCTTCAACTTATGAAAAAACTTTAGCGGCAAGACGAGCTTTATGTCTATCCACTTTTCCATCTGGTCCAAACTTTGTTTTGTAAACCCATCTGCATCTGACAAGTTTTCTTCCTTTTTGAAGAGGAACAAGATCCCAAGTATTGTTTACCAATAAGGAACGATACTCTTCATTCATAGCTTCATCCCAATATGGATGACTGGAGGCTTCTTCAAAGGTTTCTGGATCAAGTTTTTCTGGAACTTGAGCCAATAAGGAAGAGGCTCTTTCGAACTGAGAACGTGTACGTTGTCGATCAGCATGGTCACCTGCAAGAGAACCTACTGCATCTCGAATAGAGCAGACCCATCTTGGAAGCGGTGGAGTATAAGGAAAAATTTCATGAGCTGGAGGAGGATTTTCATCCTTGCTGTCATCATCTGAACTAGAAGGAATGCTATTAAAAATACAAGAGAGAGAGAGAGAGGTGGCACATATGCCGAATCAGGCTCGCAGGCCAAAGGTGGCACACCCGCCGAACAAGGCTCGCAGGCTGATATATTTTCATCAAACTTTACATCTATTCTAATGATTATATTTTTTGATTTGGGTTGAAGAAGTCTATATCCTTTGACATCTTCATAATATCCAACAAAAATACATTTTTCACTCTAAGGTTCTAAGGCTTTATGTTTCGCATTTGGAATATGGGCCCAAGCATCACTTCCAAAAATATGAAAGTGACTTACATATGGTTTGATTGAGCTCCAAGCTTCTTCTGGAGTTAAATTCTTTAAAACCTTAGTAGGAGTGCAATTTACTATGTAATTTGCACAGTTAATGGCTTCTGCCCAAAAATTGATACCAAGTCCTTTAGATTGAAGCATAAAATTAGCCATTTCTTTTAAGGTGTGATTCTTCCTTTCAGCTACACCATTTTGTTGTGGAGTATATGGAACAGTATGTTGCAATTGAATGCCATGCTCAATGTAGAAGTTGATAAATTTGTTTTTAACATATTCTCCGCCATTGTCTGATCTTAACTTAAGAATTTGATGTCCAGATTGTTTCTCAACAAAGGCCTTAAAGGCCAAGAACATGTTAAAAATTTCACTCTTGAGTTTTAATAAATATACCTAAGTGCGTCTAGAAAAATCATCAATGAAAGTTAAGAAGTACTTGCAACCAGAGAAAGAAACAACAGGAAGTGGACCACATAAATCACTGTGCACAAGCTGCAAAGGGGCAGAAGCGTACCAAGAGGCACGTTTGTCAAAACTATCCCAATGATTTTTTTCGAGTACACATACGAAGAAAACACCATCCCGACAAGATACCATAGGAAGGCCCGTCACCATATTTTCATTACATAGAGTTTGAAGAGAGCGATAGTTTAAGTGACCAAATCACTCATGCCAATTTTTTCTCACATCATCATTATTAGAGAAAAAAACAGAGGGAAGAGATGATGATCCAAAGTTGTCAAACTTAGACAACCTTGTGGAATCATCAGAAATTACAACATCATGAGGTGAGAATTCTACTATTTTCCCTTCACCTGGATGAGTTATCTGATAAATAGATAGAAGGTTGCATGACAGGGTAGGAACACATAGTACATCATTAAACTGACCATTATCTAGATGAATGGTTCCAGATCCCACAACACTAAGAGATATATCATCACCAACATAAATATGTTTGGTGTTATAATCATTTAAAGAAGAAAAAATGGAATTATTTTTAGCCATGTGGTAAGAAGCTCCAGAATCAATGAGATACTCATGAGAAGGAGAAGAATAAGATACATTTAATGCATAACTAGATCTTGATGCTTGACAACCACAAGCAGAAAGTGCCATGCCTGAAGATGAAGGTGAAGAGTGCTCCAAATTGATGTTGTGCTTCTTCATTGCTGCTTCTAAGGCTTCCATCTTCTTAAAACATTTGGACTGTATATGGCCATCCCGGTTGCAAAAGTTGTAATGTCTCTCTGTCTTCTTCCCTTTGTTTTGAATTTCCTTATTATTTTGGTGATTTGATTTTTCAGTTTGCGACTGAAATTGCTTAGGGCCCTAGTTTGGTTTAGGACCATATTTTTTAGGATACTGCTTCTTGGGATTCTTTTGATATGGTTGTTGTTGGCCTGCTAAGGCTTTCTTAGAAGCATTTCCAGCAGTGATAAGACCAAGGTGTAAAATGTTTTCTTGTTCTCTTATCAAAGAATCACAAAAGGAATCAAAAGAGGGATTCTTGTAGGTGGTTCCTAAAGAAATGATGGCTTCTCTGGTGGAATGGAAGGCAGAAAAAAATACAGAGTATGCAGGACCAAGCTTAGCAAGAATGAAATATATGAGGCTACCATCGTCCTTTTTGATCTTACAACCTTCTAAAAGAATTCAGAGGGTCTTAAATTTGGACAAAAAATCTTCAATGGAGGAGAAATTATTGGAGTCCAAAGTAAGCAACTCATTTTCAAGCTGGTGGGCCCAGATTTGATTTTGAACGCCAAAAATAGTTTTTAGCTTTTCTAGGGCCTCATCAGGGGTGTCAATGTCAAGGATATGAAATCGAAGATCTTGAGCAATGGACATTCCTATCAACCCTCGTGCTTGATCTTGTTTATTTTCCCATTTAGCTGCTTTATCATCATCAAACGGTTTAGTTTCTTGTCCTGTGGCTATTCTATAAAGCCCTTTACTTCTAAGTATATCTACCATGTGAGGTAGCTATTGGAAATAATTGGTGCTATTAAGAATAACCGAGCATGCACTTTCTATTAAAAAAAAAAAAAAACTAAAGCTGAGAAAAGCTGAAAATAACTGCTCCAATGGAAAGATCTCGAAAAATTAATCCGTTTAAAAAAAAACGGCTCAAAAAAGAAGCTTCCGGATGAAGAAGTTATGCCTTTTGAAAAAAAACGAGTTGTAGATGCCAAATAGTTACGATAATGGGATGAAGTGCGGTTTTTAAAAAAAAAATTCTGCCCCTTTGAACAAAATTTTTTTACAAAAGAAGCTTGAGAAGGAGACTTGAACCGAAGACCTCTATTCTCATAAACTAACCCCTCACCAAGTGTGATAGTAAAAGGATCATGTTATTTTAGAAAGGAGGAAGGGGAAATTATTATTATTATTATTATTATTATTATTATTATTATTATTATTATTATTATTATTATTATTATTATTATTATTATTATTATTATTATTATTATTATTATTCGGTGTGCGTGCCTTTTCCTGCACAAAAAACACAAAAAACAAGAAAAAAAAACGAAATGCAAAGCCTTATGGCAGAATGTTAGATTCTCAGTTAGCCTTACCGGCAACTATCACTTTTTTCACTATTTCTGATTTCTCAAGATCGCGCAAAGATGCGAGGAAAGACATACGTAGCAAAAAAATCCATTTTTCCTATTTTTGATTTGCCGAGATTGCACAGAGTGCACAACAAAGAGCATACACAGAGAAGAGGGTATAGATCCGCCAAATAAATAAAACCTTAATACAGAAAAAAATGAAATAAGCATAACTATTAACAAATATAACTGCAAAATAGATGCTTTATACCTCTAGATCTAAACTGACATAACTTGGGCAACCGGAAACCTTTTCGCATGAAACGAAAGGCGTTCCTCACTGTAACAGATGCTCCGGACACAACCGAGCAGTTCTCCAAGCCCAAAAAAGTTTAGAAATAGTAGATATACAAAACGACATTCACATGCAGTCGATCCGGCTTCGGATTTCGATCAACAATGGACGTGACCCTCAAAATAGCTCTGATACCATGTAGGAATTTATTAATATAAAATAAAATTTACATATTTTTCTCTCATAAATGGTTACCGGTCAAATGACCCTCCATGCTCTTTAAATAGAGATCATGGACCAATCGGGTGTTAAGCCACGGATCAAGTGTCGTTAATACCGAGGTGAGAGATAACCATCGAATCACTACAAATCGTGACCGTCGGATTATAAGTTATAAATGTACATGGTAAAGAAACACACTTTACCTAACTCTACACTAGAATAAGTTATTCTTAACTATTTCCTATGTGTCGGAATATCCTAACATTGGGCTGAGAAGAAGGTACGTTTCATCCCATCTTTACCACGATTTGTTATGTACTTCTATGAATTTTCCCCTCATCCTAGCAATAAAGTAAAGGGAAATAACATAAAGCCAAGGAAGAATGAATTGATGATAAAAGGAACGTTTAACAATGAAAAACTGACTTGTTATATCTTTATTGATAGGGAAGAAAAGTAGCTGAACTGTTGATAACCAAAAGACAGTTGACAAAGGAGGAAAATGGGATCATGATGGTTCCTATGGACCAGCAGGAGATGGAAATACACATCCACGCTTGGAGTACTCAAACGAAAGCCACTAAGCAACAGGGTCCCGTATGGAAAGGACCCATTACTACTTTTGAATTCTCCTTTAAAAGGCCAAAGACAGACAATATAGATAGATGTTCATAGAGATTTTCCTCTGTAATAGACGTATTGGGACAGAATGTCACATTGTATTAATATATTTATCTTTAGCTTAATAAATATTTTGGCATTTTTGGAATATTCAACCTCTGAGTTCCCCTTAGCAGTAGACTTCTGGTGGCTTTGGGCCCAGCCCTGGGAGTTTCTCTACTACTTTTTTGCTATATGTTTAATTACAGAACTTGTGTTTCCAATCATCTAGTGCATTTCATAAGATATCGTTTAATTGGTTAATTGTGAACATAAGATGCCACAACTTCCTCTTTCATTAGACTAATCCACTATTCATGCTTTCTTTCTTACAATCAATGTTTTCATAATTTTTTAGATGCTTTTAACATTTCCCAATGCATTTATAATCATTTGATTAGTTTTAACACAATTGTTGTTCAATTCTGCAAGTAGTTGATGTTGGATCTTTTCATTATCATTGTGAGTGTTTGGTTTCTGTTTAATTCAGAGGAGTGTGGTTTATTGATTTAAAAGAGAATTCCATTGCAAATTTTAGGATAATCAATTGTTGTTCAATTTACTAGAGTTGTTGTTCAAATCATTATGATCATTGTTCAATTCATCACAATACGTTGTTCAATTGTATTCTACTCTTTTCAACCAGAGTAGTTATTTCTTCATATGATTAGGATAGAATAGTCAAAAGCATTCTTTAACTCCCTTCCAAATTTATTTGATTGAACTTCGAGAATTAGATATTCTTCCTTATGATAATTTAGATTAGTTTTCCTCTGATATCACTTGCATATATTGTGCTTACACTCTAGAAATAACAGGACTTACCCTGGGTTGATAATTAAATGAGAAGCATCGAAGTTGCCTGTAACAACCACCTTTATGACCCAAAATTTTTGGTGACATTTCCAGGGAGAGTGTTTAAGACTGATGTCCTTTATTTCTTTTTCCTTTTGCTATGAATAATTGGGTATTAAAAACGAGAGGTAAGAACCTGTGTCCCAGCAAGAAAAATGCTTGCTCTCTGGCCCGCTTTTCAGCAATTGTGCAGAGGTTAGTAGGATAAGTGCTCTTGTTTTATGAATAGGAATAAAAATATAGAAGAAAATCAAAATCCACCACTTAAATCCACAAAACCCAAAGGACCGATGATCTTTGGAAAAACAACATATATAGATGAAATAGTTAATAAGGTTGAATCCCAGGCATCCATAGGACCTAGAACCATTCCTACTTAATGTCCTACTACACTCCCTTAGGTAGTAGCCTCACCATATGTAGCCCACACTGAGATTCAAAATGAAAAATAAGGGTTTGAACAAAGCCTTCAGACTGCTGATCACTGAAGTCATGACCCTTCAAGAGAAGGAGGCTCTTGCAATTTGTAGGAAGGAGAGGGAGAAACCAGCAGTGCAACACAAGTAAAAACTCTAGAGCCTGGATCCCCTAAGAGAGTGGTTGAAACTGAGATACCCATCATCCCAGATTGGGGAAGTGCTATAAGGCTTCCTCCGCATCTACTCCCTAATCCCACCAAGATTATTCCTCTAGAACAAGAAATTCCTGAAGATTATTGGCATATCTTTGATCAAATGGAAAAAAACCAGAACCAGAGGCAGACATCAACATTGGAGTATCCCATTGTTGATCCAGATGCAAATGCCCCTATGAAATCCATTCTATTACAAAACATCCCCACCTTCCATGGGTTGACCTCGGAAGATCCTGATTCATTCTTGTTTGAATTCAATGTCTTATGTAGGGGATATGATGACACCACTAACCCTTAGAAACTGAAATTATTCCCTTCTACCCTGAAGGGAACAGCATTACATTGGTTCATGGGGCTCGGTGGGGGAACCATTAATAGCTGGGACCAGATGAAAAACTCTTTTCTTAATAAATATCAAGGCTATTACTAGAATCGAGAACGAAAAGATGAAATCTTCAATATGTTTGCAAGGGACAGTGAGACATTAGAAGAATACGTCGAAATATTTCAATATAACTTGCAAAGGTCTCCATATACTACACTGTCTAAAGATATCTTAAAAGCAACAATGATTAAGGGAATGAAAGAAGAATGGGTCGAAACACTTAACATAATGGGAAAGGGGGACATCTATCAATAATAATATGATGACATTATTTCACTATGTATCAAGTGTTCTCGGGGTAGTACACAAAGTATGCCAATCGGGTGAGACTCAGTTACAAGGAATTCTAAGCAATCCGGTGGCAATGTGACTGGAGTGGAATTTGGTAATCTTTTAGAAGATTTAAAAACTGATATCTTAGGCACCCTAAAAACACAACTAGATGTCCTACAAGCCAATCAGAAGCAAGCTATAACATAACAAAACTTGGCTGTCTTTTTCCCACATTGTTGGAAGAAGCACAACCAACAGAAATGTCCATTAGACATGGTCCAGACATGTGCTATTTGTACCAAGGACCATGCCACTGACCATTTCCCTTCACTTCTGGGGCTGAAAGCAGTTTTTAAAGAAGCAGAAGAAGAGACGAAACCAATCTATCTAATGAACTAGCGTTGACAGTGGCAAGCACGACTAGGTATGCCACAAGACCTGCCTTAGTTATTTTCTTCTCTACAATTTAACTAGAAGAACCCTACAACAGCTTGGGAGAACCAATCACCTTTCTCTATGTGGCCATCTCAATCATTTCCTATGCCTCCTTGGCCAACACAACCCTCTTCGGGTAATAATTGTCCAAGTTTCCCTTGTTCTCCCCCTTATTGGAAAAACAATCCCTATCAGTCCCACTGGCCTACCTCCCCTTCAAAAACCACAACTTGGCCTAAAAATTTCCAACGACCTTTGGGAATGACCAATCTACCAATGGGGGCAGGGGTACAGAATCAGCCTACATTACCAGCTCCATACCCAGTCCAGCACAATCCTTAGCCTATGATGCATCCTCAATTGTCGGCTCAACCCAATCCTAATCCTAACAATAGGTTGATTCAGCTAATTCAGATTGTTGAAAACCCAAACCCCGAGACTAAACAAAAGTAATGCAATGAACTTAGGCTGAGATCAGGACATGTTATCTCACCAAAATAATATATGACCCTACCACAACTTGAATATGAAATTCCGACAGCACCTAGACAAACAACTATGACTGAAATAGAGGTAGAGCAGGGGAGGAAAAAGGTTGACCAAAGGAAACCTGAAAACCTTATTATTTCTCCCCCTCCATTCCTTGAAAGATAGACATTTCCTAGACTGATAGTCTCTTCTGATTTTGATATCCTAGGGGAATTCAGAAATATTTTCATTAAAATTCTTCTTCTCTAGGTGATACAAGACATTCCTATCTATGCTAAGACAATTAAAGAGTTGTGTGGAAAGAAACAAGTAAGGAAAGAAAAATTTGTACCCACTGTTCATGTGGTAGGGGTATTATCAGACTTAATGTTGGGTAAAGAAACACCCGTAAAATATGAGGATCCAGGGAACCCCATAGTAACCGTACAAGTCTCTGGCCACTCCTTTCAAAACACATTAGTTAACTTAGGGGTAGCCATCAACATCTTAACTACAGAAACCTGTGAGAAGTTAGGCATAATAGCGTTAGAACCCACTTCTACCTTGTTGGAACTTGCTGACAGATCTGTTATCAAACCTGAAGGAATATTACAAGACATCCTGGTTTCGGTGGACTCATGGGAGTATCCAGCTGAATTTTTAGTTATTAACCCAAAAAGTAGGATAGATGGACACCCACTAATACTGGGTCGACCTTTGTTAGCAACAGTCGATGCTTACATAGGCTGTCGAACATGCAGCATGACCATTGCTAGAGGTGATGCCATAGAAAATATTATCATTTACCTGCCTGCCAAACCAAGTCTGCCCACTATAAATATTCATAGGCATCCACATACATACTGGGAACAGAACATCTGTTCACCACTGAAAATAGTTGAAGCTCTTGAATTCAAAGATCAAACTGAAGATGATGTAATTAATAACTTCATGAATCAGTCATCTGCGTCTGGAAACTTAAAATTCCAAATGTTAAAAGAATTTATTGATGATGAAACACAAGAAGACCCCTTGGCAGACATTGATAATTAGCACATACCCACAACTATTGTTCGCAACAGCATACCAATTGAAATTGAGCCAGGGAAGGTTTTAAATATTAATGGTAGTCTGGATAGTAACCAAAAGCAAAGGTCATAAATGTTTTACAGAAATATTACGGATCATTTGCTTGGGACTTCCCAAACATCACATTTATACTGACAAGGAGGCTCGGCCTATTCGGCAGCATCAACGAAGGCTAAAACCGCATCTAAAAGGCATTGTAAAAGATGAGTTGAAAAAGCTGCTGGATGTAAACTTTATTATCCTATCTCAGATAGAAAATGGGTCTCTCCTTTAGTAGTCATTCCTAAGAAGAATGGGAAGTGGAGAATATATGTGGATTGCATAGAACTGAATAAAGCAACACAGAAGGATCACTTCCCCCTTCCTTTTATTGACCAAGTCCTTCATACATTGGCAGGAAAGTGGTTATTTTCCTTCCTTGATGGGTTCAGCGGTTACAATCAAATCTAGATAGCCCCCGAAGACCAGGATAAAACAACCTTTACCTGCCCATGGGGTACATTTTCCTACAGGGTATTACCATTTGGATTATGTAATGCCCCAACAACATTCCAAAGAGCCATACTCAACATTTTTTCTGATTTAATAAATGAAGGACTTTAAATTTACATGGACGAATCTACCCCATACGAAGATGATTTTGATCAAGCACTAGAAACATTAGAAAATGTATTGGAATGATGTATTGCTACCAAATTGTGTTTGAGCAATGAAAAATTTCAGATGATGATGACTGAAGGAGTAATCTTAGGACACTACATCTCTGCAACTAGAATACAGATAGATCCGAAAAAAATAGAAGTAACCCATTTATTAGCCACACCTTGTACATAGATAGAGGTACGTAGTTTTTTTAGATATGCAGGGTACTATCATAGGTTTATAAATAATTTCTCACAAATTTTTGTGCCCTTGTATGCATTAACTAGAAAATTTGAATTCCATTGGTCTGATAAATGTGACACTGCTTTTACATATTTAAAGAAACTGGTCTTGATAGCACAGATATTACGTGGTCCTAACTGGAACCTACCCTTTCACATTCTTCGGATGCATCCGACACAGTGATAGGGGCATTTCTCGGTCAAGAAGAAGATAAAAAGACCTATGCTATTTATTATATCAGCAAGAATATCACTCCTGCCGAATTAAACTATACAGTGATTAAAAAAGAGATCTTGGTTGTCATTTATGCTATCAATAAATTTAGACATTATATAACTGGCTATCAAGTACTTATGTATAATGATCACTTTGCCATTAGATATCTAGCCAATAAACCAATTACAAATGGGAGAGTAACTCGTTGGTTGTTGCTTTTGCAGGAGTTTGATATAACTATCAAAGTCTGTCCAGGGATGGAGAATGTGGTTGCATATTTCCTGTCCAGAGTTCCCAAATTAGATGACACACTAGCGGTGGACGATTAGTTTCCCGACGAACATCTGTTCACCATAGCAGTAAAAACACCATGGTATGCAAATGTAACAAATTACCTGGAAGTAGGAAAGCTGCCCAAACACTTGACATAAAAGGAATGGAAGCTGATTTCTCAGCGATTTGCTAGATTCTCTTGGATTGGTGGATTTATTTTTCATACCGGAGCTGATATGCATATATGCATATGCATCCGATAAGACGAGATTTATGACATTCTATGAGCCTGTCATGATGAACCATGTGGTGGCCATTTCGCAGATCACAGAACAGGGCACAAAGTATTGCAAATGGGTTATTATTATCCTACGGTTTTTAACGATGCCAAGAAATATTTCTAAGCCTGCGATAGTTTCCAAAGGATGGGCTGCCTGGGCCAAGCTGATGAAATTCCATTACAACCACAATTGGTAGTGGAACCTTTTGAATTGTGGGCACTGGACTTCACCGGAACATTCAATCCGCCATCAGACCAAAATATTTGCGTACTGGTTGCCACAGATTATGTAATGAAGTGGGTAGAAGCAATGGCTTTATCAAGAGCCACGGATAAATCTGTGATTAATTTTCTTTTTGAGCTATTTGTGCGATATGGCTTACCGCGGGAAGTGATAACTGATGGGAGGCCATAGTTTTTGGGAAATAAAATTATGGCCACCCTGAAGAGCCACCATATCATCCATAGAGTTACATCTCCCTACCACCCACAGGAAAATGGGTAGGTTGAAAGTACCAACAAAGTCCTTGAGACGATTCTCACTAAAACAGTATCAACACATCGTTGGGATTGGGCTACTAGACTACTAGAGGCCTTGTGGGCTTATCATACAACATGGAAAAACACCACTGGATATTCTCCGTACCATCTGGTATTTGGAAGAGAACCAATTTTTCCTATCGAATTAAAAATAAAGACTCTAAGGACAGCCCAGGAGGTGGGGTTGGACTTGACAGAGGCCCAAATTAGAAGACTTCAGCAAATAAATGAATTATATGAAATATGGCAACTAGCTCTGTAGCACACCGCAATCATCCAACAACAATGAGCTAAGTGGCATGAAAACCTCATAAAAAATAAGACATTCCAGAAAGGAGATTGGGTGCTTCTCTATGACTCTAGATTCCAAGACTTCCCTGGTAAGTTACAAACAAGGTGGCTCAATCCATACGAAATTCAGGAAGTACACAACAATGGTACCCTCACCTTTACTACCATAGATAGATCTAGTTCTACATTTCGAGCCAACAGGCACAGAGTGCGCCTCTATCACAAACCACTTACAAGAGAGTCTTTCTACCAGCAGGTACGCAACGATCCCACTATCCAAATTTTAGCAGTAGGGGGTGATAGCCCCACAACTTTAAGTGCATGAGAGCTTGTTACTTCCTCTTGTAAATATTGTATATATTTTCCCTGCAATTTATATTTTTCTCATTTTTTTGTACATTCTTCATACTCACAGTTGTATTCTTTTCCTTCATCCTTCATTTTGTGTGTTTATTTTTTCTATTTAATCCTTTGAACGACTATTGTTCAATCCCATTGAACAGCTTCTGTTCAATCGGATTGAACAGTCATTTGTGTGTTTATTTGCGTTGTTCAAATATTTTAATGGTTGTTGTTCAATCCAATTGAACAATTGTTGTTCAATCGGATTGAAAATTTGTGTGTTGTTTATTTTTGTGTTGTTCAAATATTTGAACGGTTGATGTTCAATCCAATTGAACAACTATTGTTCAATTGTATTGAACAATCATGTGCTTGTGTGTTTATTTGCATTTCTAAAATCTTTGAACGATTGATGTTCAATCCAATTGAAAATTTGTTGTTCAATCAGATTGAACAACTGTGTGTTGTTCATTTTTTCACTGTTCAAATCTTTGAACGAATGTTGTTCAATCCAATTGAACAGTTGTTGTTCAATTGGATTGAATAGTTGTGTGCTTGTGTGTTTATTTGAACAATTGTTGTTCAATCCAATTGAACAGTTGTTGTTCAATCAGATTGAACAGTCATGTGTTGTTTATTTTTGTTGTTCAATCGGATTGAACAACTGATATTTTTTTTTCTAAGCAAATTCTTTCTTATTTTTTTGATGATCTCTTCTTAAATATCTACTCCTCATCTCAGAAACTGGCCATAAAAGACATTTTTGAACAGGAATTGGCACCTGAAAAGGAGAAAAGTAGTAATGTTACTAATATGATGATCCTTTGAAACTTTGATGGAAATCTCTACTCCGGAAGCTGACATGGTTTATCTATGCAATGAAGGGCTAAGACATCTCCTGCCCAAACATGTTATCATACAATTCATAGTCTTATAACGATATATATTTCTACACTCTCGAGTAGTATTTCCCTTTGACATATAGGAATAAGGAGTATTAATTGTATTGGAATTCTTTTTACTTCTCACACCATTCCTAACTCTTAAGGAGTTAATGAGCCTCCCTTCATGTATAAATAATAAGAAATATTATGTTTATATGCAAAATTTCAAGAGATAATAGGGGGTCTCATCACGAGCCAGCCTACCATGATCATATGGATTTAACAAGTGACATGCCCACAATGGCCAACACACTAGGGTATTGACCTTTTCAACAGCTCAAATTGCTTGAAGGATAGGAGGTCTCATCATGAGCTGGCCTGATCACTCTGTTACAATTCCAGTGAGTGGCATTGTGACCATCTGGCCACCACACCGATACAATGGTCTCTTCATAAAACAAAGCAAAATGCATACTTTTCAAAAATAAATATTATGTTTATATGCAAAATTTTAAGATATAATAGGGGGTCTCATAATGAGCCATCCTACCATGATCATAAGGGTTTAACAAGTGACATGCCCACAATGGCCAACACACCAAGGTAGTGACCTTCTCGACAACTCAAAATTTTTGAAGGATAGGAGCTCTCATCATGAGCTGGCCTGATCACTCTATTACAACCCCAGTGAGTGGCACCTTGACTATCTAGCCACCACACCAGCATGGTGATCTCTCCATAAAATTGGAAAAATATCTACTTTTATGTAAAGGATTATATCTCATTTTTTGGGTTAAAATAGCAACCCTGTCGAGGCTATGAATGTTTGCTGGCAGCAGTGGCTCTACTTATGTTATGGGAGTATTTTTCTAACAATAGCCAATTACTTTTATATATTCCTTATATCCTATGTTCATCCATTTTTCAGATAAATGCACTACTCAAATAAGTGTTAATACTATCTACCCACATAATTAACTATAAATGCATTATCCTTTAATTTTTGAATTAAGGGGTGGTGGAACCAATCATTATCCATCACTGTCATGCTTCTGTCATGCTATACCATTAAATAAGGACATCCTATCATAATCATTTCTATATCACTTTCTCCCCTTCTTCGGCCATTTCCACCTGATATACACTTATGACAATTACCAATTATGGCCTTTGCACCACATGCATTCATGATTGTTGCAATGTCTCCTCTTTTCTTGAGCTCCAAGGCCACAGATGCCCTTCTCTCGTACAAACTATGATTACCGATTTCTGACCTTTTCCCCCATATGAATTCATGATTGCACCAATCTCTCTTGTACTTAAGGACGTGGACGCCCTTCTCTCGAGAGAGGGGGTGTAAATATCCATAATGAATAAGCATGCAAATTCCCTGCACAACTTCCTTTAGATACGCTGATGGGACTAAAATATTATTGCATTTACGATAATGAAGTTACATACATTTATGAAATAAGGTTGGAATTCCTTTTTATCTCGCATGCAGTGATTGTTCTAATCAAAAGGGCCGAAAGAAATGTAGACAGAGGGAGAAATTAGTCCAGATAACACATCATCCATGGGAGGAAATTCTCTCTGAAATGAACACACAACCTTCCAAATCTCAAACGCAGCTCGCACCATTCTTCAGCAAGTTGGCTGGTTGCCACACCTACACAAAATGCAAGGGTTTGAGACAAAAATAATAGCTGAATTCCTGCAAAACCTACGAGAGGGACACACCAGACTCAGAGGAAGGATTATATTGGTCACAGAGGATATCATCGTCGAGGTCTCTGAAATATCAGCAGAGGGAGAAACATGGACCAAAAAACATATCCTCCTACGTGAAGCAGTGTTAGCATACCAGGACCCAGGAGAACCATTGGAACGGAAAAGAAAGGGGATTAAACCCACGTCCTTATAGCAACCATGGTAGGAATTAGCAGTTTTCATCCAAAGATACATCACATGCAATGGATGCCAGCATGTGGTAAAATCTCGCCAACCTAGACTCTTAGCTATTCTGAAACGAAAAATTTCAATTAATCTGCCTTATTTCTTGAATTTTGTATTGCACGACACTGTTGTTCGAATTAGAAAGGCCAAAAACCCCCAAGTATTCGTCAACCACCATGGCTTAATCAAATTAATGATCATTCACGAATTAGACAAATAGAAGACATCTTGGGACAACTTTGTTAATCATTCCCTGCATGCCCCTAAGGAAAACCCTGTCAGAATAGAAATTGAGCTTCCCAGAAAAAACATACCCAGGAAAGCAAGAGGGAAAAGGGCCTATACTTCGAACTCAGAACCTGGGAAACGAACACAGTCTGAAATACTACAATTACGGCAATACACCTTTGAATTTCCAGATGGGGCAGGGCCATCCCATACACCACCTTCAAGCCCTCAAAACATGCCCTTACAAGACTATGAAGAAGAAATGGCTTGAGCCCTGGAGAAAATGAGGGCATCCTATGAAATTAGAAGCCCATCTGGACAAGCTGAGGAGCAAGAGGACCCGTTGAATCAATCTAGCACCGCCAGAAGCCAACAGCTCTAGCCACACTGAAATTTTACCCCACCAGGATTAATCCCAGCCTTTAAGGGCCTTATCTCCCCCCGAGAGTGAATGGGTGAGTAGGAAAGACTAGACAGAAGGGATATATGAATCTGGAAATCAGTTAGGAGACACCATCCCATTAGAGCAAAACACAAGCATGGAGACTATCCCCCTAACACCTGAAGGGAACAATATCTCACCGAGTCTGGATGTTAATGCATAAATAAACTCCAGAGCATAGGAAGGAAATATAATCACTGATAACCTTAGAGTTGGCACCACTGTTCCTAAAATCGAAGCTGTTGCTCCTCCATCCCCTTCCAAAACCTTGCTAGAAGGAAAATCAACTGAAAAGAAGTTAAGGAAAATGAGCAGGACCTGCAAGAGGTTAAGAAAGATGATAAAACATCTGAAGAAACAATTGAAGCAAGTGAGCAAGGCTTGGAAGCCTAATAAGGAATTGGCTACCATAGAGACCCAAACAGATTTTGCCACCCAATTGGTAGAAACTGCTGAGATTTATGTACAGGCTGACCTAGTGGACATTGTTGAAGCCTCTGTATAGACTAGTCTAGAACTTATAGAAGAGAAGGAAAATCAAACGGAGGAGACACTTACCTACACTCCCCTAGTAGAGAAGGATGCCAATCAAAAATTGCATAACGAATTAATTCAAGCCCAACATGAATTGGCCCAGTACATAAAGGAAGTAGTGCCCGCATAGGAACATCAGGCACTACTGAAGAAATTAAAAGACCTTTTTACAACTGAAGATGAAACATTTTCCCAACTCAGGGAAGAAAGGGTGAAAGTAAAGAAAGTACAGGATCAGGTGGAACAAGCTAAGAAGAAAACCAGTATGGTTTGATATCTTTACTCTGATGTACTAACTTGTAGGGCACCAAACACCAACTATGATCTATTCTTAGTAGAATGGTATTTACTACTGAAAATCAAGGTTGTCAGAGCAGGGAAGCCTACGAATTTTAAAACCGTTGAGGAATTCATCCAATGTTGCAATGAGAAGAATGAGTAGGTCCAATATATTTTGCGTGAATTATACTTATACAATTTATTTCTAGAGGAGGAGAGGGATAGTAATCCCAGCCCCTTTATAGGGGATGTTCAGTTCCAAGATTTCCTATCTTTTTCCAAGAACCAGACTCGGTGGGCTAAAGCCTACAACACCTTCCAGAAGAGAGAGCATGGACTAGACCTATGGGTTAGGGGGAAACCTACTAAACCCCTGTACCCGTTCACCCAGCATAATAAATTCATGTAGAGGAAAGGAGTAATCTCCAAACTGGGGTCTATTCATAAGGATATAGTGCAGCATGGGCGGGATTACTTCCAGAACATTCAGGTAGAAGCATTGGCATCAGCCAAATAGATATGGCTAGCCTCCACGAACAATGTGAAAAACAGAGAGCCATTTGGTTACAGGTACTTCAAAGCAGTTGCTTCCAGATTCCTTCTATACAACAATCTAATCTTGAACATGGGCCCTACATGGCTAGAGTGCAAATAGAGGTGCCCTCTCATCTGGTACCCCCCTGAGGACTATCATCACGACTATGAACTGCCAGAGGGACACATGAACTCCACCTTTGCAAAGATCAGACAGAGACATGGTTTCAGACTCTATAAAGAGGAGGTATACCCTGAATATTCTCTAACCCAGCTACACCTCAACCATTTGTTTGCACAAGGACCTGCAAATAGGTAAGCAGGGGAGTATGTTGGGCTGAGAAGAAGGTACATTTAATCCCATCTTTAACATGATTTTTCATGTACTTTTATGAATTTTTCTCTCATCCTAGCAATAAAGTAAAGGGAAATAGTGTAAATCTAAGGCATAATGAACTGATGATAAAAGGAACGTTTAACAATGAAAAACTAACTTGTTATATCTTTATTGATAGGGAAGCAAAGAAGTTGAACTACTGATAACCAAAAGAAAATTGACAAAGGAGGAAAATGAGATCATGATGGCTCCTATGGACCGGCGGGAGATGGAAAGACAAATCCACGTTTGGAGTACTCAAATGATAGCCACGAAGCAGCTGGGTCCCGTATGGAAAGGACCCGTTACTACTTTTGAATTTTCCTTTAAAAGGTTGAAGACAGACAAGATAGATAGATTTGCATAGAGATTTTCCTCTGTAATAGATGTATCAGAACATAATTGTCACGTTGTATTAATGTATTGATCTTTAGCTTAATAAATATTTTGTCGTTTTTGGAATATTCAATCTCTGAATTCCCCTTAGCAGTAGACTTCTGGTGGCTTTGGGCCCAACCCTAGGAGTTTCTCTGCTACTTTTGTGCTATACATTTAATTACAGAACTTGTGTTTCCAATCATCTAGTGCATTTCATAAGATATCATTTAAATGGTTAATTGTGAACATAAGATGATACAACTTCCTCTTTCATTAGACTAGTCCACTATTCATGCTTTCTTGCTTACAATCAATGTTTTCATAATTGTTTATATGCTTTCATCATTTCCCAATGCTTTTATAATCATTTGATTAGTTTTAACACTATTTTTGTTCAATTCTGCAAGTAGTTGATGTTGGATCTTTTCATTATCATTGTGAGTGTTTGGTTGTTGTTTAATTTAGAGGGATGTTGTTTATTGATTTAAAAGAGAATTCCATTCCAAAATTTAGGATAATCAATTGATGTTCAATTTACTAGATTTGATGTTTAATTCATTATGATTGTTGTTCAATTCATCACAGTACGCTATTCAATTGTAGTCTGTTCTTCTCAACTAGAGTAGTTATTTCTACATATGCTTAAGATAGAATAGTCAAAAGCATTCTATAATTCCATTTCAAATTGATTTGATTGAAATTCAAGAATTAGATAGTCTTCCTTATGATAATTTAGAGTAGTTTTCCTCTGATATCACTTGCACATACCGTGCTTACACTCTTGAAGTAACAAGACTTACCCTAGGTTGATAATTAAATGAGAAGCATTGAAGTTTCCTATAACAGTCACCTTTATGACCCAACAATGATATGAATAAGCTTTGCAACTAGTAGAAGAAATTAGTCCATTAGTCCCAAAATAAATACAAACACCCAAAATTGGAAAATAAGGTTAAAAAGGAATGAATTCATCCTTTGGATGAAAAATCTCAACAAGCACTGTCTCTTCTTTTATGGTGCTTCAAAAAACAACTCGGGCAGGGCTGGTGCAGGGGGCATACTCTTGGATCCGGGTGGAATAAATCTCATCACCTTTGAATGGGGATTAGGAAAAACCTCAAATAATAGGGCCAAGGCATACATTTTACTGCTGGGCACCATGATTACCCAAAAATGGAAAATCATGGGAGACTCGGCTATAATTATCCAAGGATGATCAGCATGATAAATCCTCCAAATGTAATAATGGGCCAATAGTCAATCGAATCAGGAAAAATCTAGCAAATCTGGGCAATGTCTCCTTCAAACACATTTTGCGAGACAATAGCAACCTTTTGGACCACCAGGAAAACTTGGTAGTGGCTCAACCTAAAAGAGAATCAAGAATTCAAAATGAAGTATCCCTCATTCCAATACCATAGCCATCCTTGCTTCCCTCCCCTGCCACAGTCACATTGAATCCTGATTGAGAGTTTGGCTAAAAAAATTAAAAAATAATATTTTTTGAACACTCATCCATGTTAGATTTGTCATAATCATGGTATTCTCTACAGCTCAATTTTCAAGCCAAATAGGCCATTCTAATCTTGTGACTCAACCTTATCTAACTCACTCATCACCTCTCCATATTTTGGCATCGACCTTGGCATGTTATCCATTCTTTGGCTCGATAAAACTTCCCTCGCCTCTGCCTACGTTTATTTAGTGACTGTGTTCCTTATCAAGCTTTCCTGAACTCCTAATTCCTTATTGGTTTTTCCTCCCACCCAAATACACTCTCAGCCTCGTTCATATCTAACGCCTTCAACTCTCCCTCCTCCCATCGTGCTTCCTATGCATTCAAATCCACTTATTCCATACTTCCTATGCATTCATATTCGATGATCTTCATCAATCCCTTCTCTGCCTCCTCCTAGCTTTCCTAGCCTCACCATCCACCACCAGCTTCACCTCATTGTGTTGGCATCGGTCAATAATTTCCAACTCTACCTCTCTTCTAAGCAGTGCGAGCTCCTCCAAATCTTTGCATAGCTCAGAATATATCTTATCAAAGTCTCCCATTCAGTCAACAGAGTGAACTTGGAAGTTCAAGCAGGTTTCATTTATCAGTGCGAGCTCCTCCAATATCTTCGCATCTCAATGGATCTCTTATCAAATTCTACTATTTAGCCAACATAGTGCACTTGGAAGATCAAGTATCTCTCACTACTTCCAAATCACAAGGGAAGCATCTCTCTGTCTCTCTCCATTATCAAACCGACCAGAGGTCTCCCCAGCAAGTAGCAATGGACCTGAATCCACTATATAGAGCCTCACAAAATGATAAATGTGCCACATGCAGAGCTAATAATTTCATTATTGACAAACTAAGACAAACAATTCAAGGTTTGAAGTTCCAAGTAAGGTTTGAGAATGTGTCCTTGAAGAGGCAGCTTGAGGGCCAGAAGGAAGAAATAGTTTCCCTAAAAAACAAATGAACTCATCTAAAGGAGACAATCTATTATCTTAAGAGCATCACCCTGAATCAGGAGGGGGGGAATTCAAACTACCAAGGAAGTAAAAAAATATCTCAGCAATAAACACCAGTAAAAAAAAACCAGAAGATCTTAAAAGATAATGAAGGACCTCCCCTCAGCATCTAATATCTTTTTCCATTATGTTAAGTAAATGTTTTTCTCTACTTTTTTAGTTTGTAAGGAAATATGCAAAAAATGTAGTAGGAAATCCAGGCAACTTTGGAAACAAGGCTTTAAGTAACTAGGACTATGCTCCTACTCTTACCTCCAATAGCCTACTTTTCTTTAAGCCCTTCATGTAATGGTAGCTTTCTCCTTTTCTTTTTTGGAATAGATATCTCAATATCTGACTTCGTAAAAAAAAAAACATAGATACTTACAAATTCCACAAATAATTTTTGACATGCCAACATATACTCACAAACCATATTTAACCCAATGTTAATCAATTCTTTTGATGGCTCTTCTTTGTATGTTAGCACCTATATGAATACATTCAAGGTTGGTTGTTGTAAAACAACTTAAAATATACAAAAATGAAATATTAAGTTGTCAACCCTTATATTCCTTGTCGCCTTGTTTTATGCGTTGAATGAGTTCCATTTTCTTTTCTTTTCTACAAGAAAATACTTGAAAACTAATATTTAAAGCTAAATTGTTTGTTTATATGTACCTCATAGAAAAATAATAATAATAATAATAATAAAATAAAAAATAAAAAGATTGCGTACATTTGAAGCACGTTGTTGTTGAGATGGCTCTTGTTGTGATGAAATAATGTCCATGTCTTTAATAATATCCTTGTACACTTTTTGGACATTCCTACTGGCATGTTTCGGATATCAGCTCATTGATCTTTTGGGATTTTGATAATCTTCCTGAAAAAGTAATAAACTATTTTTATATGTATATATGAAAACTAAATATAGCAAAATTGATATTAATAAATGAATCCTTTGTACTAATATATACATATAACTCTAGAAAATCATTCTAATTAGGAATGTAGCTTTTTGAATTATTATTTTTTGTTATTGTATGTATTTTCTATTGCAAGTCTAACAGGTCTCGTTGACCATTGCTCTAGAAACGCTTCAAGTTGTTTAAATATAACTTGGTTCTTGGAATAATTGGATTTATTTCTATATTGTAAGTCGAAAATACATATAGATACGTTTGTTCCAATATATCCCTCATAGTTTTGTAAAAAAATTTCCCTTTTTTATTAACCTCCAACACCACTCCAGATGAGCTAAGGACCAATTTATCATCTTTTACATGTTCGATAATTTTTCTTTTCTTAGAACGACATTATTTTTCTTCGTTGTAGGTCCCTATATAAAATTAAACATGTGTGAATTAATATATTGTTTGAAACATGTTATCCAATTTTCTTAAGTATGTTATTAATGAAAACTCATATTGAATAGTATTTTTTCATTCACCTGATTCATCCTTCTACAATTTTTCTATAAGGCTTTTACACTCTTCTTCACTTAGATCATAAAGAATCTTATCAAGCTTCCTCATTTTGTGGCTCTGCATGACACACATTAACCAATACATATTAGTTAAACCTACATATAGTTCAAAAATATTCATTTTGTAAATAATTTACAAAGAACTTGGCTTCTCTGCTTTTTTGGATGCGCTATCATTGTGTTCTTCAATATTTTTATTATTTTATGACTTCTCCTACATTTTTTATCAATATACAACATGTACCATTCAATGAAAAATCCATTAAATATATTTTATAAATAAATGACATAATTTTTAGTCGAAAATAGGTATGGTAACCGGTGTGGTTACGTGCCTAAACACCCTGGTGTGTTTAGTTTAATAAACAGATAGGGGCATTTAATTGTTTAGCACCAACTACAATTTTTTTAAATAACTTTAAATTATGACGGTGCGATATGTAATGATAAAAACATCACCATCACAGTAAAAAATAAAAACATAAAAAATTAAACACAAGTTTTTTAGACTTAATGATGTTATTTGGAAGAGGTGCATATGTGCATTATATTACAGAGGGCACACTGATAAACACAAGTTTTTATTTTAAACGGACAAGGCAAAAAGGGCTTGGATTTGATTTAATAAGTGGTTCCCCTACTTTAGATGTCAAATGCCTTATATATGTATCACAAGCCCATTAAATCTAAAATTCCTAAAATGAAAATCCCTAATTGTGAAGTGGTAGAGGGAGTTAAAATCTAAGGTGAAATTTCGCAGTCACGTAAGGAAGAAGAAGCAAGGGTTTAAGGTAAGTATTGATTTTTTTGGTTTTTTATGAATTTTAATTAAAACTAAATAACAACGGAGATTGCAAAAAAAAAATATTAGTAAAATCAATAGTAAAAATTTTACTATGCAGGGTTTTTCTTTTCTTTTTTTCTGAATTTTAATTAAATCTAACAGAAATTATAAAAAAAACAATAGTAAAATCAACAATAAAATTTAAAATTTTTACTATTCGGGGTTTTGAGTGAATCATCATACCAGTCAAATTATGATCTTCTAAATAGTTATGTCGTTCCAAGGTATTATGTTGCTCCATTGTGCTCCCAAGATGTCTCTCCTGCAAATCTCTGTCTTGAAGTTTTGGGAAAAATAATGAAATGGTGAATAGATTCTTACTATTTATAAGAGTACTTTATGAAATTATGTTTTGAAAATATATTATCATTCATTTTTCAATTTGAAAAAAATAAAATCATGCCTTTAAAAAAAAAAATTGAAACATTTGTGTGCTTCGTATTAAAAAGCATCGGTGCATTTAATAGTAATGCGCACCAATTAAGATAACTTATGTGTGCACTAATTTTTCTTAACGCTCCGATATGATAAAATTCTTTATTTATTTATTTTTAAAATCCTAGAAACTGGTGCGGTTACTATTTTAATGCATCGGTGCTATTATTATTTCAATGCATTGGTGTGGTTAGTTTTACAAGTGCACCGATATGTTTTAAAAGTTATCTGGATTTTTATTTTCACATAAAATGGCATATTTATCTCAAATAATCCTTTAGGATCCATCCACATGAGTTATAGTAGTTCATAGTATACATTTTTTGCTTAAAGTCACCTTATTCTTGAAAATTGGTTTGAAAACTATTTTGAAATTCAAATTGTGGTTATATGGTTATCAAAATTAATTTTATGGATTTACACAAAAAATTATTGTTGATTTTGCTCAAATGCGAGGAGAAAACATCATAACATCAAATGGTCAATTCTTTGAATTCCAAACCATTCCATATTGCTCAAATTTCTTCACGGAGTTCTCCCTTTCTATCTCTAGTAAGTTCATATTTTATTTATAACTTAATTATCTAATTGAATTTATTTATTTTTTATCCATGTCAATTTGAATTAAAATGTATCCAAATTTGCAAGACCTTAATTCATAATCAAGTTCAAATGCAGAAAATATTCCACCAGTTCAAAAATGTCGTAAGCTTTAATCAGGAGAAGCATACCACAAGCAGTTGGTAGATGAAAATGGATAGTCCCTTTACCCTGTCAATTGTAACATGTCATCTTGCAGCCGCAATATTGGGTCAGAGATGATAATAATTGGTTTGGTATAATTTAATTTACCCAAACCAATTGCATTGTTCTTATTAATATCATTGTTGTAATAATGTTCAATATTTTTTGAAATTAGGATTCTAGTGATGATGAGAGACCCACCTACCATATTCTGGTGCACCCCACTACAATGTCGAATCGAGATAAGGTTGCATTAAGAGAAATACTCAGAGAGGAATCATAGAAAGAATGGTTGAATCAAACTCCTATTCAATTCCCACTATGTCCAAATTGACCAATTAGGAATGACTACAACAATAGTAGTTCTTCATCACAAGTTGGAAATGAAGGCAATCAAATAGAGGTTGGTATGGATGATTGATTATGGGATGCAAATTCCATGGCGGAAATGTTGTTAGATGCATTCCAGAATGATGAGCTAGGTGATGATTTTCATATCACTTATAACCTTTTCGAAAGCCTAAAATCTTCTTCCACCGCATCTCTTTGGACCTGGTAAGCAGTCAAATTCCACCCAGTTTGGGACAATGATGTTACTGTACAACTTGAAAGCAGAGTTTGGCATGTCAAATGCATGTTTGTCGATAATATTGAGGTAATTGACCATTATCAAGTCCCTTATATTTTTAGAAATCTTGTCACACAATCAACATTAAAAATGATAAATTTTATGAACGTTAAATGTTGGAATTGTACATTTCTATTTCCCACCAACTGCATGTAATTCAAAGATAAGGTTCTTCCGAGTGATAATGTATTTCCTTGTAGCTATGAAGAGGCAAAGAATTGGTTAAAAATCCATAAGAAAATCAATTTAACATTTAGAAATTAAAACCTAATTAAATGAATTTAAACACATTATCACATAGACTTATTCATTCAACCAATTGGCATATGCTACTAAAACTCAAAAAAGAGAACACTAGTTGTGCCAATAAATTTATCACTGCATGAAAATTATTAAAAGAACACATTGTTGTAACTAATGGAGTTGTGAGCAAAGGGGGGCCTCCCTTACTCACGACCACATCAATATTAAAATGGTTTAATCAATAAAATGGATAGAACATGTAACTTTATATTAATATGAAAAATATTACAATCATGTATAATCTGATATGTTTGATCAGCCAACCAACCCCTTCATAAATAAAGCATATTGAAATTTATATAAATTCGAAGGCATCTACTTTGCTTGAATTAGGAAAACTAATATGTCGAACTATTTACTATCAATACTGGAACATAATGTCAAAAATATCTCTGTTGAGTCTGGTCCATGATTGAAAGCATGGATCAGACTAATTTCATTACATTGTTGTATCTTTCCCTAATGCGGCCAACGAAAAGAAGATTGAAGATCTGGTTGGTTTTGATGATGAATCTGAAATAGCCAATAGGAAAACGTCCATGTAGGTGGATTTCCCCAAAAAAACCCATGTTCTTGTTTATTTTGATATTTGGAGGAACATATCGAATAGTTGATTCTGCTGCAAGAAATCTGAGCGATTGCAGGAAATACGCATCTATAGGAAATCCTGGAGTGTTTGTAGGAAATTGGTGACCACGAGCTGTCTACAGGAAATCACGAGGCTACTTCAAATCATGACTAATCTGCATAAGACTTCAATCAGTCAACTTGATAATTTAGTTATGAAATAGTTCGCTTAAGGAATACTTAAGAACGAGATAAAATGACATTTTTTAAGTTAATTTGCATACCTTAAGCACATAGCACCCTTCTGGCCAAAACTTAGGTAATATAGTCGAAATAAGTGTAATTAGGGGTCAAAGAGAGTTCAAAAAGGGGGAAGCAAGGTCTTAGAAGGATTTCAAAATTGAGAAAAATTGGGACTCAACATCTCTACCACACCTAGCTTCTTGCATGTCCCTTATGCAAGAAAAAATGTTGCATCCTCTGAAGAAAAATCAATCCTTGTCCTGTGTTGTAACTGTTGCTGCCAAATGGTCTAATTGGGCCCTGTTGGATTCTTCCTGCACCTAAATCCTATATGCTTCATTATTTTTCTTAAGATGATCAATTTGGACTTGTTTCTTCTTCATAATATGGGTTTCCTTATGATGCCACTCATCATGCTCCTTTTGAATGTGTAGGCTATTTTTCCTCGGGGTTTCATTCTCCTTTCATAGCGCCCACTCTGACACAGTAAGTTCAGTAATGATTTCTTCCATTTTCTGGGGATTTCCCTCCCCCTCATGTTGTCCCTGGGAAGACTAGGGAAAACCAGGCTCCTCCTGCCCTTGGTGGTCTTCTATTGTCTTATTCCTGCTTTCCTGCAGCGGTGGATCTGGAAGTACACTACTTACCTTTCCTCTCTGTCGATAAATTCAGTTTTCTCAACCTTCCCTTTCCCCTTGGACAAGCCTTGGGGATTTTATTTCTTATTATCAAGTCTGCTTGGTGGTATCCCTTATTCTACATTTTCCTTTGTTTCCAACTTTTCATCCTGGCTCCTTGTAAATATTTTAGCGGGGGTGGAAGTGCCCTTCAATTTGGGATTTGTCCCCATGGTTTTCCTAGTCACTACCACCTCTTCATATTTATTTTCTTCCTCTATCAGTGGACCATGGGTTCGTGGCTTCTTCCTTGGCTTTTCTACTAGCTTTTCCTCTCGAGTTTCTGAAGAACCAGAGTCCTTCTCATCTTCCACGAAATCGTTCTCTGACAAGAAATATTCCCATGTTTTCTTCTTATTCTGCATAACCTCTGTCGTGATGATTTTTATCAACCCATGGTGATAGAGGTTCTCCTCTATGTGGGCTTTCCTTTCCTTAACGAAAGTGGAAATTTTCATCAGGGACATTCTCAAATAGTAATACAAATTTAAAGGCCTATCTCGAAAGTGGCCAAGAAGGCGAATATGAAACAAAAATGCAAGCCCAAAACCGCCTTCACAGGTTATGTATTTTTGCAAGAAAAATAACAGATGTTGATACTTACTTCATAGGTATTCATGTGGGATCCCTTTACTCCAATCAAGATTTTCAAGTTATTTCTGAAGGAAGGATGCACAAATCCCTTTGTCAAACCATTGATTCTTGAGCGAACGCTCCTCGTCCTATGGGATGCCGCAAGCTCGAGCCACTAGCTCCTCTGTCAAATGAAATTGGACATTCCCCACTTGTGCTCTGTTGCAATTTAGATTCAGATTGAAGGACTTTGTTACCTCTGAATTATGCCCACTAAATTTCGGAAACATAGGTAGCCACCCTGCCTTTTCCAGTCTTGCCTTAATGCGAGGGTCAGCATATAACAATGTGGGACCTTGAAGTTCAAATATAACAAGGGAACACATTATCTACATGGTTAGGAATGGGAGAGAACAAAGTTAATTTAGCTCACAGAGATTCCTCTAAAACTTTGAAAAAAACTTGACAATGATAGTTTAAATTGGAAGTATTAGGGAATGTGGCAACTTTCGAAAAACACAGGTCGTGATAATGATTGTCATCATTATCCGACCAACATAATGGATATCAAAAATATAACCAAAGGACGTGTTAGAGTCATGATGGTAAAAAATGGAACTCAGTTTATGACGTAACGGCTCATAGCTTCATTCTTCCGCAAGGGTTACCATGACTTACATTCATGCAAATTTTAAAAATTAAAGAATCATTACCTTTCACCTTAATCATCCTATCACCAAAGATACCTTACCAATCTTACCTTCCAACCATCCAGTACTTGGATGAAAACTGCCTTTGTCTTGAATTGATAACCCACCTTGAAATCACATCATATGTTTATAGTTCATGATCTCAACCAATAATAAAAATGTCAGTACTTTATCTGATTAATTTAATCTAATGTTATGTCTGCAATTTTTTTCTTCAAGAAATCAGTGGCAATTCTATAGGAAATAGAACCACAACTGCTGAATGTTCTACAAGAAATCCTTCTGTAGGAAAAACCATTTCTTCCCATTCCGTACAGTCCATTGCACATGAATGGAGGTGTTGATGTCGAATGTGAAATGATCTCACTGGATTACCAGCCATTAAGGTGAGTCATTTACTAATGAGAGGCCCATAACCATTAATGAGAATGATGACCAAGTTACATCTAATGCATCCTATCAGGTGTGAATTTATGAGCTATTCTCGAACCCCTTGTAGGATCCAGCAGTCAAGGAGCCATAATGAATCCCCATTGTTTTTGGCAAGATAGCCTATCATTAAGGCATACCAGCTTCAATGCATCATAAGGCTCTGTTCTTGGACCCAGATAATTTCCTGATGTTTATTGGCTAAGATTGTTGGAAAGAGGGCCTCAAGAAATCCCACATCAGTCCAACATGAGAAATCCAAAAATTAACTTAAAAAAAAAAATTATTGAGAGGATCCCAAAGGATCTACTGAACTATGTTTTTAATGAGCCCAAGGCAGTCCATGCTCACTATATTTAAATTTTAGAGAGTATGAAATACTGAAAAATAAGACTCCAAGGGGGTTCATTTTCCGTAACTAGTCCATTGGGCCTAGAAAAAGGAATAAACCTATACCCAATAGACATTCCTGTCATGGTTTACTAAGCACGAGGAGGAACAAAGTGAGCTCAATGTGTTAGCAGAAAATAAAGAAGAGGTAGTGAGAGGAATGACTCCCTCTCCCACCATTTCTAACTTCTTTTTCTTCACAATTTCTTCCACAAATTTCTCCTTCTATTGGGGTTTCTGATATAGCTTGAGTCTGTGCCCATTCACCAAGAAGGTAACATTTCCATCATCAATATTTTTAACCCAAACATATCCATTATCAAAAATTTATCAATTTCATAGGGACCCTGCCAATGTGTGTTGAATTTCCCTTTAAAGTTCTTAAATTTTGAATCATACAACAATGCCCAGTCTCCCTCTTTGAACTACTTCTTCTTAATGTATCTATAGTGCCATGTATCATGTTTTTGTTGGATAAGATCAATATGTTGAAAGGAAACTTTCCTAATCTCATCCAACTCATTGAGCTGCAATATTCTCTGTTGATGTGCCTCATCAAGGTCTATACCCAAAACTGTTTCCATTTTGAAAAATATGATCTGAAATTCAATAGCCAATAAAAATTGCTTTCCATACACTAATTCATATGGAGAGAATCCAGTGGTGTTTCTCCATGTGATCCTGTAGGCCCACAATGCCACGAGAAGTCAATTAGACCAGTCCTTCTTATGTAATCACACTATATTTGTAAGGATTTATCCAACACCTTATTTTTCTATTCCACCTGCCCATTGGCCTATGGATGGTATGTAATGGAATTCCAATGAGTAATCTGATATTTATGTACAATCCCCTGCACAAGATTTGACACAAACTAGGTACCCTGATCAATAACTATTTCCCTTGGTATCCCAAATCTTACAAAAATATCAGAAAAAATAAAATCTACCATTTCTTTCTCCATTTCTCTAGGTAGAGCTCTTGCTTCCACCTACTTTGTAACATAATAAGTACAAACCAAAATATACTTCTTACCTTTGGAAATAGGATTGATGGGACCTACAAAATCAAGAGCCCACCTCTCGAATGGTTCTATGAGAACTTGTGGCTACAAAGTCATTTCATCTGATTGAACAAGTCATCATATTCTCTAGTAGCTATCACATTTTCATACATAATCCTTTGCATCTTTGAAAATACTTGGCCAATAGTAACCTGAGCGAATGATATTATAGGTTTTCCTCTTATCTACAAAGTGTCCTCCATAGGGTTCATCATGACAAGCTCTCAAGATATCATATATCTCATCCTCTCTGACACACCTGCGAATAATCAAATCAGGTCCAGTGAAAAAGAGGTCTCCCCTAATCAAATAGTAATCAACACTTTTCCTAATAATTAACCTTTTTTTATTAGATGAAAAGTAGGGTGGAAACTTTCCTGTAGAAAGTTAATTGGCCATGTCTGAAAACCAAGGTGCTTTGACAGAAATGGCAAACAAATTCACATCAAGAAAGCTATCATTAACAGGAACAACCTCACCTGTGTGGTTGAGCCTAAATAAGAAATCAGCTACCTGATTTTCTTTTCTCGACTTGTCCAATACTGTGATGTCAAATTCCTGTAGCAGCCAAAGCCACCTAGTGATCCTGCCATTAGTGCCTGGTTTTTTCATGAGATAATGAATATCAAAATGATTAGTGTGTACAAAAACTTTGTAACCAGTGATATAATGTCTAAACTTATTAATAGCATAAATCACAAAAAAAAATTATTTTTCAGTTACCATGTAATTTAGTTATGCAGGAGTTAAATTTTTACTAAAAAAATAAATAGCAAGGGTTACGAGATAATCCTTTTGACCCAATATTGCTCCTATGGTTGAATCAGAGCCATCAGTGGAAATGTGAAAGGGAAATTTGCAATCTGGGCCTCTCAAGACAGGTGTTGAAGAAAGCTTCTCCTTGAGTGTATCAAATGTAGCTTGACACTCATCATTCCAATGAAATTCGGATTCTTTAGTCAATAATTTAAACAATGGAGAGGCTAATTTTGTAAAATTATCAACAACTGTCCAAGGAAAATTCGAACTCCCTTTTGATTGGCTGGTGTGGGTAGCTTTACAATAACTTCGATCTTAGTTGGATCAAATTTAATTCCTGCAGTAGAAACATGATGACCCAAAACAATACCCTTAGTCATAATAATTAAACATTTTTCATTACTCAATGAAATATTAGTTACTATACATCTCTGTAAAACTTTCTTAAGATTATGTAAATATTCTTCAAAAGTATCACCCAGCACTGTAAAGTCATCCATATAGACCTCTACACAATCATGTAAAATGTTAGAGAAAATACCAAGGACCGCCCGTTGAAATGTGGCTAGTGCATTGCATAGACCAAATAGTAATACCTTATATGCATAGGTACCTATTGAAGCCTCGAAAATCGTTGCTTCAAACATTGGGGGAAAACCACCCGGTTCGGACCTTAGAACAGCTCCTTATCCATTTGGGATGGTAGCTCCGACTGAATTTATAGGACCAGTTACCTAATAATGAAATGGATTGGTGATGGGGTGTTTGTGCAAGTGGATAATGAAATTAACTAATTGAAATAATCTATCTAACTTAATCTATGAATTGCAAATAACTCTAAAACTAACCCGGGTATTAAATATGAATACGACTTAAAGATTGTTTCAATCAAACAAATAACCATGAAAATGTATTATTTACTTAAAAGAAAGATGCAATATCATATAATGATAACTCTGTTTAAGAGATTAAATAGAGTTATAATAGCACATCGCATTCATAAATTTATATCGTTTACACACACTATGAAAGATGATATTCCTATATCTTCATAAATGATATGATAAATAAATATTTGAGAAAAAAGTATATATAAGCGATAGAAAATTTCAATGAGAATATTTCATTACATAAAGAAAAAAAAATGTAATCGATAGAAATACCAGATACATTTGATATCTTCCTGATGCAATTTGATATTTTGATCCCGCGCTTTAACTTAGAACAATCTTCAAGGTACAGAAATGCAACTCTCAAAAATAATTCACCATAAAATCACAAGATGTGATCCTTTATAAAAATAAGATAGTCAACGAGTACAGAAATGTATTGTCCAAGCCCAAAATATTACAAATTCAAGACCCTTTCTAAAATGCTTGAAAGGGGTTTAAATAGGAAATTCAAAAAACAAATTAACTAAAACTATTGCTAAAAAAGATCATTGGAGATCTGAAAATAGGATTGAGATCGTCAATAAAACAGGTTCATTGGATTTACATAATATCTAATGTGCGAAGCTGGCATATCTTGAGCATATATTTCACTTCAGTAGGGTGACTCAGCCGGGAATGCAGTTGACTAGTGAATATGGCATCAGAAAGTTCCAGAATGATATAATTGATGGCATTGGAAAGAAATTTGGTTGCCATCTGTTGACTGTGTGGTTTGATCAAATGGGACCACAAGGCATCCCATGTAATTTCTTGTTTTTTATTAATCTGTTGATCTTTACTGATTAACTCTTGTTTCCATCTTTTATCTATTTCTTTGACCTTCGGCAACTTTCCTGGAGTGCAATCTGAGATTAAATTTGCTGCATATAGACTATCATTAACCAGTTGTGTCAAATTATCCATTATAGTCCTTGCTCTAGAAGTTTATCTAATCATTTGAGCTTCCCACTCAGCAAATAGGATTTCTTTATGCGATGCTTCAATTCTAGGAAGATTTGCAATTTTACCCTATTCTTTTTCCTGTCATGTGATAAATTATAAAATCTTCTCATCGGCGCTTTCAATTTCTAATATTGTATTTACTGCTTCGTCGATGAGGGATGATGTTATTTCACAGAGGGGTTCAGCTTGTGATATTTTCTAGCATAGATCATCCAATTGTTGGGACAACAATTTACTCACTTCAAGGGCTTCTGTTTTGAACTGGTCCAGTTTAGGATAATCTTTGAATTTATCCATTTTTTCTTGAAATATTATACTTTGCTCTTCCTTGGCAGATTTCTCTTTTTGTAGCAATGTCTGCAATTTCGTTACTTCCTGGAACAACTGTTGTTGTTTGTTTAAAGCTTGCTAATAAAGTGTTTTCTTTTCAATGTTCAGTTGTTCTTCTAGTTGCTTAATTCTCAGTCTTTCTTCTCCCAACTGCTGCTCTAACTGTGATATCCTTTTTTGATCATTTGTTGTCCTTTCTTCTAATAATGCTATCTGCAAGTCCTTTTGTTTTACCCGTTGAGTAACTTCAGTAGCTTTATCCATTGTGGCTGCACTATAAGCCCCTACATATTGGGATAGTTTGGTTAGATCCTCTGAAGGATTTACTTCAGAGTGCTTCCAAACAATATTCATTAGTTCAACCTAGGGAGTTAGAAGTGGTACTAGATCAATCCTTCTTTTCTTTCTTTGTTTTCTTACTACAGCTCTATGCTTAGGGTTGTAAAAGATATCTAGAGGGGGTATGTCTTCAACTCTTAGTACAATTTCTTCAGATGGGTTTTCAGGAATGATCTCAATATCTTGACAATCGATGTTATCAGTTTGAGAATTGCCCTGGTCTCCTATCTTTTGAGAAAATTGTTCATATTATTTTAACAAATGTTCATTAATATTGGTTTCAGCAAAATCTCCCTCTTTCTCACTGGTCTTCTCTTTTTCAAGTTGATCATTAGGCCTGTTGTTTGTATCTTCTTTCTCTATTTGTACATCAATTTTTCTGCCTATATCCTCTTTCTTTTGTTCTGTTTCAGTACTCTCTTCTTCTTTTGGAGTAGTCTTTAACTGGTCGAGGGGAGCTGTAAGCAGTCTCTTGCTTCTAAACTGTAAAAACTTATTCATATCCTTTGTTTGAAACTTTGATTTAGCTAAATCATAAACCTGCGAAAATTTCTTAATCGAGACAAATAGGTCATCAAAATCATCAGTTTCATGCTCAAATTTAGCAATTTGCACCATATATGTGAAGTTTAAGGCAACTTCATTTGGATCATATTTCATACCGGGAACAGTTGCAAGCTTGAGTTATTTTATCTTAAGGGCTTCTTTTTATGCATGCTTGAAATCACTGAGGGTATAAGTTCCACATTAGAAAGGAAATGTAGGCCACATCAATTTTTTAGAATTCTTTAAAATTCTGGACATTCCCTTTTCGGTCAAATGGTAAGCTATTTATTGAGCCAATAGTTTATCGGGGACATATAAGGGCAAGATGTGAGGTTTAGAAATGCTTCCAAATACCCTGATATAGGTGAAATTTTCTTCCCTAAACCAATTTACCATTGGGGTTAAATCAAGTTTTTCCTTCTCTCAGAGCCGAGGAGGGGGTTGGTTAAAAATAGCCTGATAAATAGGCAACATGTAGCCATGGAAAACTCTGTATACATGGTTCTTGAAATCAGCTTTCTACAAATATTTATGATAGATGTGTATAGGAGTAGGATCATGAGGAGTCCATTTCCATCCCATAATAGGAAACTCAGAATTAAAGCATAAGGCATCTAAAATGTAAGCACATAAACGAAATGGGGGTGTAGTTCTAGTATGCTTATTTCTTCTATAATCCATAATTTTATTTGCTATTTTATCAGATAGAATGAATGACCAATCCATAATAACAGAACCTATAACGGCCTCAATAAGGGGTACCATTGAATAGAAAATCTTGCAGTATTATCACTCCCAAAAATTCTGCACATCATGGCAGTAGCATAGCAATACGAAGGTGCGAGAGACTCTACAGAATACATACCTAAGTTCTCATGCTTATGTTTTTCTAGAGCTTGTCTCCATTGCCTAATAGGGTCTGATTCTATTTCATTGCTTGAAGCGAAATCCTTTATGAAAGCTTTGTTGTAGGTGTCCCGAGGTTCTGGCAGATGATACATTGCCTTGATGTATTTCGCTCTAAAATACCCAAACATATTTCCCCCAACTGTGACAAATGTTCTATCTGTGATGGTTGTGGTTTCTATTACCCATCGTATTATATCATAGTATGGAAATACACTTTCCCGGGCTGCAATTATATGGAGAAAAGAGTTTTCCAGTTTTTTAAGTGGACTATCATCTAAATCTGATTCTTCATCTGGCACCGTCGCCTTTACTTCTACTTCAAGCAAGCTATAAACTTCTTCCCAGGAAATATTTATGAGACCCTGGCATGTAGTATCCGTAATTAGCTTTATTTTGACTGGCTTTTCCTTTGGCATGATGGTAACCTTTTGGACAGCAGCACCTCTCGATTTCTTAAGCTTATTTGACATTCTCTCTTTCTAGTATCATCTCAATAGTTTTGCAAATAAGTGAAATTTTTGTTCTACAAACCTATAAATGAGAAAATCCTCTTAGAAGCAGGAATAAATCAAGTCAAAATAAACACCATTAAGTAAAAAGGATATTAGTTAAGAACAATTTTGTGAAGGATTTTATTCATGATTCTAAATTTATTATCTCCGTATTAAAATTGAATGCCTTTAGGGAAAGTCACATTCACGCATTCATATTTGAATTTCTTGTCATAATTTGTTTAATTTGAGATTTAATGATAGTTGTACATTAGGGATCGGCAATATCAAAATCTCGATGTAAGAATTACCTTTTGGAACTTTTGATCGCAATTTGTCGATGAATGATATGTGCGAAGCACGAATAGCGATTAATAATAACTGATGGTCTATCGCATCAGACTTTTCGAAAGGGAAGCCAAAATACATACCATATTGTTTACTGATTTGTGATTTGCGATAAATTCATGTCGCATGGGATCTTTCCAAAGCAATGGAATTGTAATGTGACTTTGTCGAAATGCAATTG
The DNA here is from genome assembly GCA_034641835.2 of Pinus albicaulis. Classification (NCBI taxonomy): domain Eukaryota; kingdom Viridiplantae; phylum Streptophyta; class Pinopsida; order Pinales; family Pinaceae; genus Pinus; species Pinus albicaulis. Next base: position 755,666,033 of record CM076580.1, read on the forward strand.
TGATTGTAGTGGGGTACATCGCATTGGAACGTTTATAAAGCAAGTAATCATGATTTTGATGCGCCAAAATGTGATTGCGATTAAAATTACATCGCATTGGAGTTTCTCAAAAAGACCTAATGAAGTATGACTTATCCGAAATGTGATTACCGATAAGTCTCATCGCATCGGAGCTTTGCAAAGAAGATATGGAAATATAATACTCCTCTGATTTGCGACTTGCGATTTACTTTATCACATCGGACTTTTCGAAAGGGAAACATCTAAAATTTGTGCCGATGTGATATAAGTCTTATGATTGATTGGATCGGAATTAGTTTGATATCACATTTGTTTATTTGCATTTGGGATAAGCGATATGCAATCGATGCTTTTATGTGGGTTTTTTTTTTTTACAATGAATCTTTTTCATTGTTTTTCTATTATAATCAGATTTCCTCAAAGCTTTATTCCTATCTAAAAAATAAAAAGGGGCCCTATTTCTTATTGAAATTTAACATAAAAATTTAGAAATCGGGAGGGTTTTTGTACAGTACAACAATTGGCGATTCATTGGAAGAAACAGTTATCTTTGAAAAAATAAAATGAACACAATACTTTTAGTAAGTAAAATTTTTTAAAGATAATGAAAACTATCTTAGAAAAATTTAAATAAAATCTAACTCTGAAAAAGAAATAAAAATCACTTACAATCTCTTTTGAATTCCTCAAAAATTAAAACATTTTTTGGTTTTATCAAGTTTTGATTGGTTGATAAAGATAAAGTAGGGGGCCTCTCCGCTCTTAGCTTTGTGATTTACTTTATTGTCATAGGTAGTGCCTTTGCTGCCTACAAATGTTCATATCTCGACAAGGCTACCTTTTAACCATTAATCATTCATTTTCTTATCCATCTAAGAGCATGACTCTTTAAAAGATAAATTCATACGATATACTATCTTTTGTTTTCTCTTTTTTATTTTAGTTTAAAAGCCATTGTTCTGGTTTGTTAGCCAGTTGATAAAAATTTCACTAGCTATTTGTAACTAAACTAAACAAGCTAGCTCATGATGAGACCCCTTGTCTTATGATTATAAGTCATTACCCTGTTTTGGTATGCAGTGGTGGTAATGTCAGTTTAATTACTTCTTATGATCATGGTAAGCAGGCTCGTGATGAGACCTCTTATCTCTTAATATTAGACAGATAATTTCTTAGAATTAAATTCTAAAAAATCACAACCTTAATGGATGGGGTGAATAATTTTCTCCTTAGGAGTGAATGGATGACAATTTTTAGAGTTTTGAGTGCCAAAATTGGAAAATTCTTTACTTTTTATGGATAACCTTTCTCTGCTTAACAAACTTATAATGATTTACAATATTTTCAAATTTTTCAGAAGATTTTTCAAATATTTAAATAGATTTTCAAAGTTTAATATTTTATTTTAACTATCCAAAACTGTAATCATTTTTTTTTAATTCTTATTTACATAAATAGGTATTTACAATATTTTCTCAAAGATATTTTCAAATAGTAAAAAGTCAATTAAATAATATTAACAACCTTATTTGTTAACTAACAAACTTGCATAATGGAATATGTACAGGTAAGAAGGGGTTACCTTCTTTAAGAAAAGAATTTTTTCAAAATAAGCTCATTAACAGGAAGAGATTCTCTCTTTCTTGTTAAATCTTGCAATATGAATGTTGATGAGCCTATCTTTTCAACAATCTAAAATGGTCCAAGCCACATCTTTTGAAATTTGGTATGCTTACCCTTATCTTCATGTGCTTTGTCATATTTGAGAACAAGATCACCAATTTGTAAAGTTTTAAATCCGGTAGAACTTGAATCAAAAGAAGATTTTATGAATTGTTGATGTTTGGTATGAACACTTTTAGCTTTCTCTCTATCTTCTTCTATTTTAATAATTTGATCAAATCTTAATTGAATATATGATGAAGGATTCTCTTCAATGAATTGAACTAGGGCCAGAGATGGAAGTACTAGGTTTGACAGTATTACAGCTTATTTTCCATAAACTAGATTAAAAGGTGAAGTACATATTGAAGCCTTGTGAGTTATGCGATTAGCCCAAAGTGAAAAAATTAAAGACTTATGCCAATTCTTTTGACTCTTATCAATTGTTCTTTTGATGATTTTGATGATATTTTTATTAGTTGATTCAGCTAAACCATTACCTTGTGGATAATAATTTGCGGAATATTTCAATTTGAAACCTCTTTTGATTGCAAATTCCATTATACTATTTCCAGAAAAATAAGATGCATTGTCAAAAACAAGGGCATTAGGTACACCAAACCTGGTAATGATGAACTAATCAATGAATTCAATGATTGCATCAGAATTGGCTACCTTTAAAGGAATTGCTTCTACCCACTTTGTAAATTAATCTGTTGCTGTAAGGATGTATCTATGTTGCTTGGAAGAATGTGGAACAATTTCTCCAATAATATCAAGTCCCCATTTTTCAAATGGTTGCTCAATATTTACTAGTTGTAAAGGAGAGGATGGTTTCCTTTGTCTCCCACTAGAAGTTTGACAAGTCTCGCATTTCCTTACATATTCATGTGCATATTTGAACAAGGTAGGCCAATAGTAACCAGCATGGATTATTTTGTGAGTTGTAGTGTCTCCTCCAAAATGTCCATCTGCTGGTACATCATGTAATTCCTACAACACCTTGTGTGCTTCATTTTTTTCAAGACATCTTAATAGAATGGAATCATAATTTCTTCTGAATAACACATAATCAATGATTTCAAAGTGTTTGGATCTTAATATTAAAACGCGCTTGTTTTTATAGCTGAGATTAGGAGCATACCCACTTTTCAAATAAAATATCATATCAGCATATTGATATTTAGAATCTATAATACTTATCTGATTTACTTGAACAATATTATCTTGATCTTGATGTTCTAGTATGTTGGAAGCTCCTGCTAAAAATCTGTAAAAACCTTGTCCTCTAACAATTTTGGTTGGCTTAATATCAATATCATACTCTTTTAAAGTTGTTACCCAATTAGCTCTCTTTTCTCCTACTTCCTTTTGTATTAACAATTCTCTCACTGCAGAGAATGGGACAATAATTTTTGTATGTGTCTTTAGGAGAAATGGTCTAAAATGTTTGATCGATTTAAACACAACAAAGGCTTGTTTTTCTACATCAGATTAGTTAAGTTTGGCTCCTTGCAGATTTGAATTAAAGAAAGAGATTGTTGCTTTTGCTTGTTGATCATTGGGTTGTGTCAAAACGGCAGCATAAGATGTTTTAGTAGCCAAATTATAAAGAATGAAATGTTTAGAAAAATCAGGAGTATTCAATGTAGGTGCATTAATGATTGCCTGTTTGATTGAATCAAAGGCTTATTTTTCTTGATGTAACCATTTTAAAACTGAATTTTTCTTAATAAAATTCTATAAAGGTAAAACTATTTGGGAAAAATCAGGAATAAATCTCTTCACAAAATTGATCAGTCCCAAAAAGGATTGCATGGATTTCTTATTATGTGGTAAGGAAATATCAGAAATTTCTTTCACTCTATCAGGGTCAATATATATATGCCATCTTTAGACACAACAAATCCTAAGAGATTTCCTTCATTGAGAGCAAAAAAATATTTCTTTGGATTTAAATAAATGCCAAACCTTCTACATCATTCAAATATCTGTTTCAAATCATGCAGATGATTAGCTCTTTTCTTTGAAAAGATAGTTATGTCATAAAGATAGATAACAACTAATCTATTAATCAACCCTTTAAATGTTATATCCATGGCTCTCTGGAAAGTAGCTCCTGCATTGATCAAACCAAAAGGCATTTTTTGGTAGGCATAAGTTCCCCACTTGGTTCTGAAGGTAGTTTTCAGCCTATCATCTGGATGTACCAATATTTGGTTATAACCTGAAAAAACATCAAGAAAAGACATTAGCTCAGAACCAACTACTTTTTGAAGTATTTGTTCCATCGTTGGTAACGGGAAGTTATCCTTTTGACATGCCTTGTTCAGATTTCTAAAATCAATACAAATTCTAATATCTCCATTCTTCTTCCTGACAGGCACCATGTTTGAGACCCAACTAGAATGTATTACAGGAAAAATAATTTTCGTCTTCAAAAGTTTATTCAATTCTATCTTGATTTGACTTTCCAGATTGGGATGAATTTGTTTTAGCTTCTGTTGCACTGGTTTTACATCAGAAATCATTGCAATTGTATGTTGAATGACAGAAGTATCATAAGTTTTCAAATCTTCATAGTTCCAAGCAAAGACATTTGTGTACTCATTCAGAAGTTTGATGAAAGCGATCCTTTCCTCTGAAGTTAACTCGACTCCTAAATTAACATTTTGTGGTTTAGACTCAGTACCAAGATTTACTAATTCAAACTTCAAAGTAGAACATTGAAGTTTGGCATTAGTAACCTTTTTGAATCTATCTTTGATATCATATAGATCTTCAAGTTTAACTACAGATTTGGGAATAGGATTTTCATTGTCTTTTGATGTGTTTTGAAGATCATGATCACTTTCATCAATTATTTGGTCATCATAAGATTTTTCTAAAGTCAAGAAATTTAAGATATCTTCATCATGATAGAATACTCTCTAATTGGTGACATTATCAGGTACAGAAGGTCGAAAAATTAATTCAACTGAAAACCAATCTGGACTATAATATTCAGCTGGGAGAAGCTTGGAAGCAACATTAGCTAATAAATGAGGTGCTGAATTCTGAGTTCTAGGGATAGAAGATATGTTGAATTCTAAAAATTGAGTGGTAAGATCTTGAACAAGGGATTTATAATCTTTAAGATGATCTGAAAGACAATGGATAGTGTTCCTTACCTGTCTGATTACAATTTTAGAATCACCATATACTTTTAGGTATTTAACATTCAACCCTATTGCTTTATAAAGCCCTTGGATCAAGGCTTCATATTCTGCAGTGTTATTTGTACACTCAAATTCTAGTCTGCATGACAGCATAGTTTTTTCTCCTTCTGGATCAACTAAAATGCATCCTCCTCCTGCGCCATCAATGTATTTTGATCCATCAAAATACAAAGACCAAAACAAAGACTTATCTACAGGTTTATTTACAGATTGATCAGAAATATTAACGCATCTTGAGGAATCGGTTTGTGAAAAATTTTCAATTTGTGAAGTAAAATTATTTAAAGAAAAAGGTGATTCAGGTGCTGTGAAATTTCTAAGGAATGATTCAGCAGAATAACCTCCAAGAATGTTATTATTAAAAGCTACAGGTTTATTTTCTTATTCAAATTTTGTTACAGTATGCATCATGTGTTTTTCTCGCTCGACCTTGATTTGATTTTGTTTCCCTTTGTGGGGAAGCCACATGTGAGAATAATCAGTGGTGATATAACCATTAAGCTTTGCAGACCAATCCCTACTTAAGATTAATCCATAAAACTCATGAATATCTACAATTAGAATATCAATTCTCTAGACTATCTTGGGATCAGAGGCTAACCTAATAGTGACTGAATTAATTTCTCCCACAACTTGCACTTTAGTCCAATCTAATTAAACAATATGAACTGCAGATTTTTGGGGTTCAATGTTTAATTTTGAGGAGACTGAAGTAAGCATTATATTTGATGCGGCTCTTGAATCTATCAAGCAGTTATGTAAATTCTTGTTATAGATCTCATAAGGCAAGAGAAAAGGAAGTGTCTGAGAATTAGATCTATCTCCAATAAGAATAGTATCAGTAGCATCTACTTTATCTAGTGGCTTACCTGATCCTTTGGCTTCTTTGGAAATTACACCACTTGGTAGAGGAGAAAGAGGAGTTGCATTTAATTCTTTCAACAACAGCTTATGTTGATGCTTGAGCTTGTTGAGTTCATGTAAAGAAATATTTTCTCTAGTCTTCTTCATGTCTTCAATAATGTTATAATCCATAGGATATGATACTACCAGAGTCTTAGATGTAGTTGTAGGAGGATTAGAGGATGATGGTTGATTTTGAGTAGGAAAAGGAGAATCTTTCTTTACAGTGGATTTGTCTTTGGTAGTTGGAGTTGAACTTTTCTTCTTAGGGACTGTTTGAATAGGTTTTGTTGTAGCTTTACTTCTTGTACTTACTGGCAGGGCTTCTTGTTCCTTTTCATTGTCTGAGTTAGGAAAAATGAAATCCCACATCCCATGTAATTAAACTATTTCCTCTTATTCTTATTCTTTTGATAATGGAGGTGTATCTTCTTCTTCATCTTCCTCTAAATCTGACTCAGCATTGGATATTGAATTTGGTGGTTTAGTTTCAGTTTTCTGATTTCTTTTGAAGTTCCTAAAGGATCTATTGGTGGAAGTTTCTGCTACTTGTTTTTTAATTTCGACCATTTCATTGGACATAGTCTTCAAGGCTTTCTGTAAGCCTTCCATGTCATATGGATCCCTAGGTGTTTTATTCTTTGAATCATCCTTGAAACTAACTTTTTTGGATTTTCTTTCCTAATTACCATTCTTTTTATCCAAAGCAATGATCCATCGCTCTACTGTAATTGCTTCTTTCATGTTTTCAACTAAGGTAGGTTTAGCAGCTCTATCTACAAAGATGGATATATTTGAAGGCAAAGCTGTTATATACCATTCACTTCAGACTTGCTCACTGGGTTTTGATGTTGTAGGAATTTTATTCAAAATTTTGTTGAATCGGGAATTAAAATCTTTGATAGGTTCTTTGGATTCTTCTCTTAAATTGGAGAGATCATTAATTAGAGTTGCTATTGATCTATCATCTCCAAATTTGGTTAAAAAATGTTCCTAAAAAATATCCCAACTTGTAATAGATCCTACTGGTAATGAAAAATACCAAGATCTTGCTGCCACTTGTAAAGTATAAGGGAATAACCTGACCACAACATCTTCATGTTCTACTGCATTTAAATTTACAGACAACGTAAAGTTATTAATGTGTTCTTCTACTTGTATGCCAAGGTCAGGGCTAAATTTTGGCAGCCATTTTTCAGGATGATCTGGTAATGCATGTAAAGGTGCAGGGATTGTGACAGCTCCTGGACTAGTCCATGGTCTTTTTGCCATTGTTGTGATAATAGTTGAGGAACTTGAAGAGACAACTGGTGTTTGACTAGATGTTGTTGGGATAACAATACTCTTTTGGGTTTTAGTTTGGGAAGCAGATGAGTGAGTTTGTGATGAGCAAATAATATCACTATCTGATTCTGATGGTGTTTTTCTGGTTTTAATTCGACCAGGTAAAGGAAATTCCTTTGGAGGAATACCAAGTTTTTCGCTTTGTGACCTAGTAAGAGGTTTTGAAGATATGAATTGTGAAGTAACACTACCTTCAGACAATTCAGACTCTTCTAAAGATAATGAGAACCCTTTGAGTTTATGAATTAAAGCTTATACTTCAGGGGACTCAGGAGGTTGATTTTCTGATAGATCTAAAGCTTTGATAGTGGGTGTACTGATGTTCTTCTCAATTTATTCTCTAGAGATTTGAGATGTAGAAGAAATTGAAGAAGGTGATGAGGGCGAATTTCTTTTGGAATGGCCTATAGATTTGGATTTACTTGCCATTCATAGCTTAGGCCCTCCTCCTAGCACCAAAAAATGTTGAAGCCTCGAAAATCGTTGCTTCAAACATGGGGGAAAACCACCCGGTCCGGACCTTAGAACAACTCCTTATCCATTTGGGATGGTGGCTCTCACTGGATTTATAGGACCAATTTCCTAATAATGAAATGGATTGGTGATGGGGTGTTTGTGCAAGTGGATAATGAAATTAACTAATTGAAATAATCTATCTAACTTAATCTATGACTTGCAAATAACTCTAAAGCTAACCCAGGTATTAAATATGAATAGGACTTAAAGATTGTTTCAATCAAACAAATAACCATGAGAATGTATTATTTACTTAAAAGAAAGATGCAGTATCATATAATGATAACTCTGTTTAATAAATTAAACAGAGTTATAATAGCACATCGCATTCATAAATTTAAATCATTTACACACACTATGAAAGATGATATTCCTATATCTTCAGAAATGATATGATAAAGAAATATTTGAGAAACAAGTATCTATAAGCGATAGCAAATTTCAATGAGAATATTTCATCACATAAAGAAAACAAAACATAATCGATAGAAATACCAGATACATTTGATATCTTCCTGATGAAATTTGATATTCTGATCCTATGCTTTAACTTAGAACAATCTTCAAGGTAAAGAAATGCAACTCTAAAAAATAATTCACCATAAAATCACAGGATGTGATCCTTTATAAAAATAAGATAGTCAAGGAGTATAGAAATGTATTATCCAAGCCCAAAATATTACAAATTCAGGACCCTTTCTAAAATGCTTGAAAGGGGTTTAAATATGAAATTCAAAAAAAAAAATTAACTAAAACTATTGTTAAAAAAGAGCATCGGAGATCTGAAAATAGGATTGCAATCTTCAATAAAACAGGTTCATTGGATTTCCATAATATCTAATGTGCGAAGCTGGTAGATATTGAGCATATCTTTCACTTCAGTAGGGTGACTCAGCCGGGAATGCAGTTGACTACTGAATGTGGCATCATAAAGTTCCAGAATGATATAATTGATGGCATTGGAAAGACATTTGGTTGCCATCTGTTGACTGTGTGGTTTGATCAAATGGGACCACAAGGCATCCCATGTAATTTATTGTGTTTTATTAATCTGTTGATATTTACTGATTAAATCTTGTTTCCATCTTTTATCTATTTCTTTGACCTTTGACAACTTTCCTGGAGTTCAATCTAAGATTAAATTTGCTGCATATAGACTATCATTAACCAACTGTGTCAAATTATCCATTATAGTCCTTTCTCTAGAAGTAGCACGTTCTTCTTTAATCATTTGAGTTTCCCACTCAGCAAATAGGATTTCTTTATGCGATGCTTCAATTCTAGGAATATTTGCAATTTTACCCTATTTTGTTTCCTTCCATGTGATAAATTCTAAAATCTTCTCATCAGCGCTTTCAATTTCTAATCTTGTATTGACTGCTTCGTCGATGAGGGATGATGCTATTTCACAGAGGGGTTTAGCTTGTGATATTTTCTGGCATAGATCATCCAATTTTTGGGACAAAAATTTACTCACTTCAAGGGCTTCTATTTTGAACTGGTCCAGTTTAGGATAATCTTTGAATTTATCCATTTTTGCTTGAAATATTATACTTTTCTCTTCCTTGGAAACTTTCTCTTTTTGCACCAATGTCTGCAATTTCATTACTTCCTGGGACAACTGTTGTTGTTTGTTTAAACCTTGTTGATCAAGTGTTTTCTTTTCAATATTCATTTTTTCTTCTAGTTGTTTAATTCTCAGTCTTTCTTCTCCCAACTGCTGCTCTAACTGTGATATCCTTTGTTGATCATTTGTTGTCCTTTCTTCTAATAATGCTATCTGCAAGTCATTTTGTTTTACCAGTTGAGTAACTTCAGTAGCTTTATCCATTGTGGCTGCACTATAAGCCCCTACATATTGGGATATTTTGGTTAGATCCTCTGAAGGATTTACTTTAGAGTGCTTCCAAACAACATTCATTAGTTTAACCTAGGGAGTTACAAGTGGTCCTGGATCAATCCTTCTTTTATTTCTTTGTTTTCTTACTATAGCTCTATGCTTAGGGCTATAAAAGATATCTAGAGAGGGTATGTCTTCAACTCTTAGTACAATTTATTCAGATGGGTTTTCAGGAATGATCTCAATATCTTGACAGTTGATGTTATAAATTTGAGGATTGCCCTGTGTTGGAAAAATACTGAGAGGGGGGGGGGGGGGGGGGTGAATCAATATTTAATGCATAATAAAAAAATTCTCATTTCTTCTTCTAAAACCTATACGCTACTTTGCTGAAGACAACTAGCGTATATACGCGGCTATCCTTCACAGAACTCGCGTATGTCCAGAGATCTAATTATGCATTCAATTCTTAACTCAGATCATTGTATTATTCATTCATCATTTATTTCAGGAAATAGTAAACAGGTGTAGAAAGAACAGAATAATCATCACACATAGGCAACACACATGAACACCAGGATTTTTAGGTGGAAACCCAATTGCGGAGAAAACCACCGTCAGTTCTCGGGCCTTCAATATTTATTATAAAGAAAACTTTCTTACAATCATAGATTGGTGCAGATTTACACAAAGAAGGCCAGCACTCACCCCTGGCAGTGGTTGCTAACCTTCTCGCTATCAAACTTCACCTAGAAGGGAGCTATAACCCCTCAAGCTCGCTAAATACCATCTCACCTGGAAGGGAGCTACCCTCCTGACATTAGCACCACCGACAGCAGGTAGCTTCTATTATCATAATAGCGTCGTTCCTCAGATCCACTGCTGCATCATCGTTCATCAATTTTCAAACTCAATCAGTTAGCTTCAACAAAATTCCTTTTCACTATCACCAAACATCCCCTTTCATCAACAATAAGGAAACCATCAGAATTGCACATCGGTGATAGCCCGCATCGTAACGACATGCGTAACTTCAATTGTCTTTTGTGCAATCATTAATTCAAATACCATACGCGCTTTTCCTTAAACATACCCATGTATACACGCGCCTTTACTGAAGTGAACACGCGTATACATTTGTGCATTTTATCAGAAAAAACCCTAACAGCCCATACGCGCTTTTGTCTGAATGGAGCTGCGTATACACGCGCTTTTCACGAGATGAACATGCGTATAGATCTATAAAAGATAAATTTTTCAAACCAGACCAGATCTATGAACTTACCCAGATTTCTTCAACTTCTTCAACAGATTTGCGCCAGGTCTTCATCACTTCTTTTCAAATCATCCAAGAGATTCACTATTTCAAGATCTAGAGATCTTGAGCCTTCATTATGTTCATAGATGCCTTATAGATTCAGATCTATCAATTAAGAGCAGATTTCAACCATCCAGATATACTTTAGAGTGAAGTATTCATTAAAGCTCAGACATATGCCCCACTTGCACAATGAAGTTCTTCTCCTTATATAGATTTAGCCTTTTTCAATACCATGAGTCAAAACCACATTACTTCCGATGGTTTTTTCTGGACGGGATCAAATAGACAATCCAACGCTCAATACAATGGGTCAATACCATGGTAATGCCCCTTGGTATTCTAAATTTGGAGCGCAAAAGACCATACGCGACTTGGCAAGTACTTTTCCGCGTGCATACGCGCTTTCTCCTTGTCAAACTCGTGTATGCCTTGTAACACACATTTTTCATCATTGCTTTGGCCCTCACTGATATTTCCTTCTCTGGTACTTCTGAGCTACTTGTAGAACATCAGATTTACATCATTAATAAACTCATCAAGAATCAAGAACATATTCATTAAGTAGGTTTCCATCATCTTCATCAAGTTGGTTGCCATCAAGGACAACACTCAGCATCATATTGCCAACAATCTCCCCCTTTGGACTTGATGGCAACCACGATGGTGTTTGATCACCACAACAGATATATACATTAAGCATAATGATATTCTCCCCTTATTCAAACATCATGTCACTCTCCCCCTTTGACATCAAGGGCAAAGGGCGAACCAAAAACCAACACAAGGTAGAGAGAAAAGCGTTGTAGTTCTGATGTGCACTGAAGTTACCATGCTCCCCCTGAGTTCATGCCGAATCTTCAAACATGTTTTTCAATGAAGTACATGGCTCTATGACATTCCTACCACCAAGGACTCATACTTACATCAAAGATACAACCAAGTGGATTTACATATGAGACTCAAAGACCCAACCAAGAGGGTTTACACATTAGAACAAGTCCTTACATGACTGAATACTACAATTTTACATCATAGGGTCATCATGACCTTTTCATCAAATTAAAAATATGATTTTTCATGACCAATATCAGAAGGACCTCAAGAGAGATCATATTTCAGAATCATAAGCCAACAATGCATAATACCCAGCAAGGCTAATGCTCCCCCTGAACCTGTACATAATTTTACTCCCTCATCTCCCCCTTAGCTTGTGCATCCTGAACACTTTTCAACAGAAGATCATCAAGGCATCTTTACCCAATATCAAAGAATGAGATAGAAATATAAGAGATAAAACTTCACCAGAGATACCATACAACATCAGAGATATCAAACAGTGCTGCAGATGTGCTGTAAAATGCTGACCCCAACCAAAAATTGTCAGCAACTGACCATACACGTCTTGTTGTGGATAAACTCGCGTATATACGCGACTGTCTTTCAGGAAACCCGCATATCCAATTTGATCTTCTAAATTTAAGCAGTTCTGATTTTCTTCACAGCAGAGACTACTCCCAGCTTCTGTCTGAGATATTCGAACGCTTCCCTGGGCAGAGGTTTGGTAAATATATCAGCAACTTGTTCTTTGGAGGTAACATACTCCAACTTCACCTTTTGTTCAAGCAATTGTTCACGTAAGAAGTGATACTTGATTGGAATGTGCTTGGTCTTTGAATGCATAACTGGATTCTTTGAGATACTGATGGCACTTGTATTATCACACATAATGGAGATAGGAGAAGTACATTTTATTTTAAAATCTTGCAGGGTTTGCATCATCCAAAGAAGTTGAGTGCAACAAGACGCGGCAGCCACATATTCTTCTTCTGCTGTAGATAAGGCAATAGAATTTTTCTTCTTGTTGAACCAAGACACTAACCGGGGTCCCATATAGAATGCACCACCACTAGTTATTTTCCGATCATCGACATTTCCAGCCCAATCTGCATCAGTGTAAGCATGAAGAGTAAGATCAGCATTCTTTCGATAACATAGTCCAAAGTCTTGAGTTCCTTGCAGATATTTGAATATTATTTTAACTGCCTGAAGGTGAGACTCTTTTGGATTAGCTTGGAATCGTCCAAAAATCCCAACTGCATGCATAATGTCCGGTCTAGTCCCAGTGAGATAAAGTAGGCTTCCTATCATTGATCTGTATTCTGGTTGATTCACCGCGGGAGAATCATCATGAGAACTGAGATTACATCCGGTTATCATTGGTGTACTTACAGGTTTGCATTCTTCCATGCCATACTTCTTCAGAATTTGCTTAAGGTATTTTGCTTGTGATAAGAATATACCATCTGTAGTTTGATGCACTTGCAAACCAAGAAAGAATGTTAGTTCCCCAAGTAAAGACATTTCAAATTCTTGCTGCATGACATAAGCAAATTTCTGACTCATAGATTCTTCATTACTTCCAAAAATGATATCATCAACATATACAACCACAATCAAAAGTTTATCATTTTCAATTTTTGTGTATAAGTTGCTATCAGCAGACCCCTTTGAAAATCCTTGTTGATGAAGATATTTGTCGAGACGATAATACCATGCCCTTGGAGCTTGTTTGAGACCATATAGAGCCTTTTTAAGTCTACAAACAAGATTTTCATCATTTCCCAAAATGAATCCTTCTGGTTATTCTATATAAACTTCTTCTTCTAGATCACCATTGAGAAATGCAGATTTAATATCCATTTGATAAACTTTGATTTGTTGAAAACTTGAAAAAGCAAGAAACATTCTTATGGCTTCAAGTCTAGCTACAGGAGCAAAAGTTTCTTCAAAGTCTATACCTTCTTGTTGAGTATAACCCTTGCAAACCAGTCTAGCTTTGTTTCTTATAACATCCCCATTCTCATTTAATTTGTTCTTGAATATCCATTTAGTTCCAATGACATTTTTATCATGTGGTCTTGGTACCAATTCCCAAGTGTGATTCTTTTCAATTTGATCAAGCTCTTCATTCATGGCTTGAATCCAACATTCATCTTTGCTAGCTTGATTTACATTTTGGGGTTCAATTGTGGATAGGAATGCCAGATAGCTAGAAGATCCCACAAGAGTCCTCCTTGTTTGTACACCCGATTCCTTATTTCCCAAAATTTGAGATTCAGGATGATTCTTTTGAACATATCTAGATGGAGCCTTTTCTGATAAATCATCTTCAGGTTCTTCATTGGATCCACTGTCTATATCATTTCCATTTGATGTAGAAGGACAAAAATCACCATCATCTTCTTCTGTTGCTTGTTTTTCTTCTTTAGGAGTTGTAGGAGACTCATCAATGACAACATCAATACATTCAACAATCTTTCGAAGCCTTTTATTGTAACATTTGTATGCTCTGCTTGTAGATGAGTAACCAAGAAGTATCCCTTCATCTGATCTAGGTTCAGACTTGCCAAGCTTTTCATCATTATTTTTGATAAAGCATTTACTTCGAAAAATTCTAAAATGCTTCATAGAGGGAGAATTACCATACCAGAGTTCATATGGAGTTTTGTCACTATTTACCCGAACATGTGCCTTCTTGAGAATGTTTGCTGCTGTATGTGTTGCTTCTTCCCAGAACATGTCAGGAGTTCCAGAATCATCAAGCATAGCTCTAGCCATTTGTTGAATTGTTCTATTCATTCTCCCTGCTACAGAGAACTGTCTTTTTATGCCATGTTGTTCACAAAATTCAAAGAATTCATTTGATGTATATTCTCCTCCTCGATCAGATCTAAGACACTTGATTTTTAGATCTAATTCATTTTCTACCAATGCTTTGAAGATCTGAAATTTTTCAAATGCTTCATCTTTGTGTTTAATTAACCCGATCCAACAGATTCTAGAGTAATCATCAATAAATAAGATATAGTATTCTTCCCCACGTGGTGAATTTTTCCTCATAGGTCCACATATGTCAGTATGAATGAGTTCAAGAGGCTTACTTGATGATCCTTCTTTGGCATTAAATTGTACTCTGGTCTGCTTACCGAATTGGCAAGATTTGCATATGATACTCTCTGGTAGAGTAATATTGGGAATACCACGAACAGCTTGAAGTCTGCTTGCTTTGTTGATTTGAGAGAAGCTCAGATGCCCCAGCCTTCTATGCCATAGCCAATTTTCTGAAGATTTTCTCAAGTAACATTGATATTTGCAGTTCTTCAATACATACAGGTTGCTTGGAGTTCTTTTTCCTTTTATAATAGTTTTACCTGTATCAAGATCACGAACCACACATTCTTTTGAACTAAAGACAACTTCTATTCCTTGATCACACATTTGACTTACACTTAACAGGTTATGCCTTAATCCATCCACATACATGACATCATTAGCCTTCACCTTTTCTTTTAGAAACACAGACCCTTTTCCTTTAATTACAGCAGGAGTATCATTTCCAAATGTAACTTTCTTTTCCTTTTCTAGAGCATTATATGCAAGAAGTTTGCTTTTTTCACCTGTCATGTGTCTTGAGCACCCACTATCAATGTACCATTGATTTTCTTCACCTTCTGCAAATAACGCTATCCCACAATTTTCAACCGGTATTTCTTTCTTTTTCCACACTTTAGAGCTTGAGGGAACATGTTCTTTTGGCTGGACCTTGCTCCTGCATTCAGATTCTTCATGACCAAAGTTATTACAATAAGTACATTCAACTTCATTTTGAAGAGGAGAAAAGTTGTTATAGGTGTTCCTCTTTGGTTCAATATTTATTCTTTTCTTTCTTGCTTCTCTTGTCATGATGGTTTTATATGCAACACATTGAACAGCTTTATGACCAAAATTGTGACATGAGAAACATTGTCCATTGAAGCAGAAATTTCTGCGATCATGAAATCTTCTATTTGAATTTACCTGTTGATTGTTGCTTCTTTGAGAGATATCCCTGTTAGTGTTCCTTGTATTGTGATGATCATGCTTTACCTGTAAAGATTCTTTATTCCCTTGCTGAGTGGTTGAATGTAGTAAACCAGTTGTAGCTGCTTTTAGATAATTTGGTGTTGAAGCTTGAGAAGATTCTCCGGTATATCCAAGACCTGTCTTAATCAGAGGAGTAAACGCTGAACCTGATAATCTCATCTGTTTTTCAGATCCTTTATAGCATCTAAGATCTTAGTTGTCTTACTTTCAAGTTATTTTCTAGACTACCACATTCTAATTTTTCATTATGTTTCTTTGTTTCTTCATTCCTCACTTTTCGCAGTCTCTATGACTATTCTATTTTCTTCAGCATATTTTTGAGCTACTTTTTTTGATCGAAGAAAGTCATTACCATTTATAGGAGTACCATAGGTACCTTACCAACTTATACCAGCTTCAAATGCCATGAAAGTCTAAACTGCTCTACATTCTTCACTATCTGGTAGTCCCATCATCAATTTTCTATTCAGGTGCTTTTCAGTGCCATCATTCTTTGTCTCCTTTTCTTATAAAGTCTCCATAAGGATATTAAAAGATATTGACCAACCTTCCACAATTAAAACATTTGAAAGGAAGCTTACCTTTGAATCTTCTGGTTCCTAGTTGGAGTCTTCTCACAAAGTTTGCCTCATCTTCTTCTGAGATATATCCTGATCCTTCTGGTTTTTGAACTTCTTTCCCTTTTGTAGAAGCTTTAAAAACAAATTCTTTGACTTCATATGGTCCTCCTCTCCTCATTTCATATGCAGTCAATATGCCATGAAGTTGCACCACGGAAAGATTTTGAATATCCTGTTTTTCTTCAAGGGCAGAAACTTTTGATTCAAATTTTGCCGTTAGCGATCGTAAAATTTTCTCAACCAAAGTAGTGTCGGATATTGTTTCACCCAGATTTCTCATACGATTTACAACATCATCAATACGTAAAAAGAAACTGGCAATACTCTCATCACTATGCATCTTTAAGTTTTCATATTCAATTCTGAGAGATTGGAGTTTTGCACTTTTTACCTTTGTGTCGCCTTCATAACTTAGAATGATTTT
Source organism: Pinus albicaulis (assembly GCA_034641835.2). Lineage (NCBI taxonomy): Eukaryota > Viridiplantae > Streptophyta > Pinopsida > Pinales > Pinaceae > Pinus > Pinus albicaulis. The sequence goes on from CM076580.1 coordinate 755,682,825, forward strand.
GTCCCATATTTCCTTTGCTGTATTCAGCTGCATGACTTTGACAAATTCTGATTCAGTTAGACTTCCTGTTATAGCATTGACCGCTTTTGCGTTTGATTCATAATTCTTCCTTTCAGTTGGATCTGTTGGTGTAGCAGCTGGATATTGATATCCTTTTTCAACAATGGCCCATACATCAGCTCCCATAGACTGAAGATAGGATCTCATCCTTACTTTCCAGAAGATTAAATTGCTTCCGTTGAAGAGCAGGGG